>OZ010583.1:93625610-93778110 GCA_963932145.1 Acanthosepion lycidas
CGACAACTGGGATAGATAGATAGCTAGTTTATATATATATATATATATATATATATATATATATATATATATATATATATATATATATGATCAATCTGACATAGGTATACAAAATAAAAAGAAATGATTTAGATAGATAGATAGATAGATAGAAAGAAGTCGACAATTGGGATAGATATCTAGGTTGCTAGTTAGCCAGCTAAATAGATGAACAGTAACGTGAGATAGGTAGACATATATGATCAATCTGACATAGGTATATAAGATTAAAAAATGATTTAGATAGATGGATAGATGAACAATTCTTAGCCAAAAAAATGTGTTGATAGTTGAGGAAATTGAAATAGAAAGAAAATTAAATAAAATCCCTTTCGAAACAATTTCTATTTTGATGAACCCTAAATTCAGTTTATGACCAACGTAGCAACCCGCACGCCGAATAGGAAATCAGAATGTATGTCACGATAAAGGTTCACACAAATGTTGAATTCTTTAATCATGTGTCTGCATCCGATTCAGGAGAAACGCACACGAGAGAGAATTCACTCTCTTTTTCTTTCGGCCTCAAGAAATAAAAATAAAAATAAAAACCATTTTTAAAACTTATTCCAAATTACCATTTCCAATTTCTGTTCATTGAAAATTCGACTTGTATTCAACACTTGCAACTTTTATTTAAATGTCACGAAAAAACTAACAAAGAAGAAAATACATTTTTACAATAGCGACCCGACATTGATCAGGAGTAAAACTATTTTGAAAATTTTTTCTAAGTTTTCCAATTTAAAATAATCGTATTGAATATATATATGTATATATTTTAATTTATATATCATGAACAATTTTATTTATTTTTTTATTACTTTTGTATTGAAATAAAGCAGTCAAATTAGATATTTATCTTTCTGTACCATATATTGATCATCACACTAAGCCGCCAGTCGTCCTTCGTTTAGTCATTAATAGCAAGGTGATTTGGCATTATCTGGTCCGAAATAATTTTCTGGCTCTTGATATTCAACCAGTCTATTAAATTATTTTCTATTAATACTTTCATGATAAATGTTCTGATAAACTTTCATCTATGATACTTAAACCATTATGAAATTAAGCGCGAAACCAGGTCTCATCAGTTTGCAGTTGAAAGGGCTAGATTTAACCGTAAGTTCTATGTTAACAGTTTCTTCTATCGCACTTCTCTCGTGGATATCTCTTTCCGGCTTTTTCCTTCCAAGTCAACTTTGATCTTCAAATATCTTGTCTGCTTAACCCCTATTATTTTATTGTCCTTTCTCTTTTTGTAGTTTTTCTCGTATTCTCTAACACTTAGTACCCTTTTGCGTCTGAGTGGCTTTATTGCCTTGCTTTGGATGAAAGTAAAAATAGAATAGTCTTTTAATTTGGTGAACAGGTTTATACTAAAGAGATAGAATCATGTGTAAATATATATATTAATGCATGTAGGAATGTACACACACAAACACATATATTTATATATATATATATGTGTATGTGTGTGTGTGTATATATATATATATATATATATATATATATATATATATATATATATATATACTCCAGTTACGGTTATATCACGTTGGAACTCCAGTTCCCGTACGATCGCCGAACTTAAGCAACGTTGAACATCGTCAGTACCTACATGGGTGACCGCTTTGGAGTACCAAGTGCAGTACGCTTGAATGTGCGGGTGATGTAATGGATAATGGGTCGAAATTTTTAATAAGAGAACCAATTTGATTCCCTGGATGATCTATGGGAGAAAGGAGTATTATCCCATTTGCGTTTTCTCCATTATTGCCATTATTATATTCATGATATAACACGGACGGAACGGAATAGCTGAAAGAAAATAATGATGAACATACTTTGTTCTCAGAGAAAGTTTTATGTCGCTAAATCATATGCAAAATTATATATACATATTTACATGTATCGCACGCAGAGAAACTATGAAACATGTGTGTACAACAAGCAGTGGGAAACGGAAATCGGGTCTGCCGGAGATCCTTCTGTGTTTCCGGAGATGCAATATTTAGGAAATACTTAATCCTTCCCAACCACAAAAACAGTCCCGCTGATATGCACGACTGACATTGCAGAAAATGTATATGGGGAATATTTAAGTTTTCTTCTCATTCGCTAGAACTGTATCATTAAAAAGCGTGAAGCTAATAAGCCCATTGTAACATTTCAACTTTCCCGATCAGGCAGAGCATACAGAAAACCTTGACCTTCAACATTAAGACAGATCGACATTTTTGGTGGAAAGGCTCAAAAGTCGTGAAAGTGAAGACAGTGGACAGTGAGGATTGACAAAAGATGAATGGGCTTCAATAATATAGAAGATCGCAATTGACGCTGCATTTTAATTTTTGAAGATTGTAGTTATTAGAGAAGCAAGGAAACGGAACGTAGTTTCACAGGCCGGAAGTGCATCGAAAGAAACTGTTGGAGTAGAAGTAGCGACGATTGCATTTAGCTATTTCAACAGTAAAAGGGTGGAACCTAGATGTGAAACTAAAACATGCTTAAATCCATGTAGTCTGAGCAACAGTGAGTAAAGCTCGTCAGAACAGTTATCATGAAAATATTTGTAGAAAAGACAGAGGGAAGTCACGTTACGTCGATGAGAAAGTGACTGAAGTCTAGATGCCTGGTCAGGATCGATTAAATATACGGTTCCTTTTAGCAAGAATCTCGAGATATAATTCAGAATCAACAGACTAGATAAGGCAGCTGTATTCAATGCACAGCGTATGGTAGATTTATAAATGTGTAAGAATTCTGACGATAAAAAAGATCTGGTATGACACAATAACCCAAATTTTCTTGCAGTAGATGCAGCTATTGATTCGATATAGTCTCTATACTTCATCTCACTGGAAAACTTAGTGTGTTGCTTGGTGTCTAGCATCAGCCATGTTGATGGCAGAAAGAAAAGTATTTCTGTGGTGGTTAATTGCTCCCCCTACTTGCGTACCAAAACACAACCTTAGCGCATCGAATGTATAGACACAATCCTAATTCACTCTTAAATGTATAGTCAATCATTGATTGAAATTTCTTGATGTTAGTATTCTATGCCAAATGAGTTTCTTACTATTTCTCAAAATAATAATATATAAATGTGACAAACTCTAAGATACATGGGATCTTTCCACCGTCCCCCAGTCGACGGCCCCACTAACTTTGGGAATCACTGATATAAATCAATTGCTTTTTCGTTTTACGACATTTCGAATAGAAAAAAAAAACTAATCATGGTGTTTCGTAAAACAAATGTGTCTCAAATAGAACTTTTGAAAAGCGAAGAGACGTTTCCAAGAAATTTAAATTAATGATTACTAAGAAAAAAAAAAACACTGTAATCGCAATTCAACATTCGGATGTTTTAATGCTGATCTGCAAACAATGTCATGTAAAATGTCTCCATCGACAGGAAATATTCTATTAAATCATTTGAGAAATACATCTGCCTCATATTTTTTAACATCGCCATTACGGCAATCTTGTCTGTGTATTCTAACATTGAAATGTGAAACAAACAAGCAAACTTTTCAGCGTAATGTGCTTTTATTTTAAGCCAGGTAAAAACTGTTAGAAACGAAATTAAAAAAAAAATAGTTCTTTTTGCGTTATAAGGATAATTTTCCAAATAGAACGGCCCGCCTAATCAAAACAAAAACTGTTTTCCTTTGTTTGTTCAAGAGCATATCAGCACCATATGAGTCATTTAGTGTATATACATATTTTTGTAGAAATAATTATTAGAGTCAGTGATATGCGTGTTTTCTGTCGTAGTGTTGTTGAAGCTATATTTCGGAATACAGTTTGATATCTGTAACAAATTGTAGGATATTATATGAATCAATGTTGGTCGTTGATTCGTTGATTGTTTAACGGCATATCAACACCTCTATGGGTTAATTAATGCCGAAATGTAAATATTTTTAACACAATTTTATGGCTTGAACTAAATATATTTTGAACGCAATTGTATGCTTTCAAATACAGATAAAATATATTGTTGGCCATTTTGCTATAAAATGTCTTGTTGGTTATTCTACTATAAAATTTATTGCTGCTTATTTTGCTTTAAAATGTATTGTTGGTATTTCTACTATAAAAATCTATTTTAATACTTTCGTAGTGTTTTGCTATTGTTTTGGTGTTCACAAATTGTCTATAGCTGGGACCCTCAAAGGTGTTGCCACCATGGGTCAAGATGAACCTGTGAACAACAGTAATTAAAAGGTTGTTTCACAAAACCTCCAATGTCTTGATCAGAGTCGTTGCTGCGTATGTAGTTTATTGTCCTACCCAGGAAGTAACAATTATTTTGTGCATGAATATAAAAAAATCATTCACCTCTAAAGTATCATTCTCACTTAATAATTTTTTACATATACAGATACTATAAAAAATAAGAAATATCTAAAGAAGATCTATCAATAAATCCTCAAGTGACTTACCTGTCGAAATATTAACGGAAACTGCAGAAACTGTAACATCAATTTTCATTGGTTGAAATCCAAAAGTTAATCAGACCAGTAAAATAGTTCAGAATAAATTTGATGGATTAAGTTAACAAAGCTAAGCAGTGGTACGTAATTCACTCCTGTGAAAAGTTGTCCAGGATCCTTGATGAAGATTCGCTGTGCACCGCAAGGCGTGTTTGATGCATGTTAGTTTCTTGGGAAGTTACCGTGAACGAAAAATTTAATTGCGACGCTGGAGATCTCCTGCTGAACGAAACTTGACAGCTAGTCAAAGCAATTAAGAGGATTAATGATCAAATGAAAACAATTACATGAGAATAATTTACCTTATACGTATAAAATATATCCAAATCATTCACTGAAAATCGTTTGTAACAATATTATTACATAAGTGAATATGCAAAGATAGTGGACTGTATGTAAAATCCTATGCTTTTAAAACAAATCGTGACAGATGATGCAAAGTGGGTACATTACAACAACATGAAATTGTGCGTAGGTTAAACTGAAGAACCTGTAATGGCATCATAGCTTTATCTTTATCCACAGGTGTTGTTGTGAATATAGTAAAGTTGAAAGGGAGACCTCTGCTGCCAGTTTCTTTCCGTGATACCAAACTATTGGTTTTAATAAATACTGCTTCTACTCAGATCGCCTGAAGACAACAATCGATGAAAAATCTCCGGAACGAGATAAGAGAATGGCTTCTAATATTCTGCTAAGGTTCAAGACGCATTTTTAATTGTAGAACAGGTAGCATTGTTAGCTCTGAAAATACAGATACCAATTAATTTAGTGAAACCAGTATACTGATATAATCATTAGAATATTTATTCTTATCTAAATTATTATTTAAAACATACCCTTATTAAAGAACGTAAGTAGCTTTTGCTTTTATGAAATCGACATACATATTTTAAACTGAGATATATGTTGATATGAAAGCTTTAAATATGGTACTCTAATATTAATGGGTAAAAGAAAAGTGGAAGTTAATGGTTTAGAGACATTTTAATTGGCAGCTAAATCAAATTAAATACGTAGAAACAATTAAACAAATTAAATGAATAGAGAAGCCAGAATACCTCAGAGGGTAATCCATGTTTTTAAAATACAGATTAATTTCCGCTAGGCGGCTATGGAATTAGAATCTTTCTTCTGCAAGCGAATAGAAAATGAATTCAGTAAATCTAGAAAATAATCTAAGGTAAGAATGTCTCTTCTCACCGGAAATATTAAATATTAATATTCACCATTGTCGTTGCCAGGTATTGAACACACAACTCTTTGGGTCAAATCACTGGGTCGAAACAACGCTTTTATCTACTGGGCCATGTGCCCTTGAAGACGCATAGCCTAGTGGTGAACAAAAAAAAACTTGCAGGGTTGAGTTAAAGGGAGATAACTGCGATATCCGGAAGAGGCATGGCACGTGGAACTAGAAAAATCTACCCCGGTGGACAAAATAAAGGGTTCGGTTCGAAATTACAATCAAGAATTAAAAAAGACCTGAGGCCTGGCCAAAACGATGTAAATATTACAATAAAGATGAGGAAAACAGCCCGAACAATCTAAATAACGTAAATACTTCCAATACTAATATAGACATAACCTGAAGAAGACCGAAGCGTAAAGCGACCGAAACGTCATGAATATGGCAATAAAGATGAGGAAAACAGTCCGAACAATGTAAATTATGTCATTAATTGCAATAACTCATCTCAGAAATCTAGACATAACCTGAAGACGGCCGAAGCGTAAAGCGGCAGAAACGTCGTGAATATGGGAATAAAGATGAAGACAACAGTCCGAACAATGTAAATTATGTCAATAATTGCAATAACTCATCTCAGAAATATAGACATAACCTGAAGAAGGCCGAAGCGTAAAGCAGGCGAAACTGTGAAGCTGTATTTTGGTTGGTTCTTCTACGGAAACAAAAAAAAAAAGACATATGATGTCGGATGTTTCGTAGGAAGAACATACTAGTATTTTCGATAGAAGTTTTGGTAAACATAATTCAAGCCAACGGAAAGAAACACGTTCCAGCCAACCTGCCTCAGCCTAACGCATTACCGTCGTTGTGTTAAACCGTCGCACTAAAGCAGTGTGTGTGGGAGGGCGTGATGTACACTTATTTCCAGTGCTAAACTATGTTTTTCACTCATCGAAAACTGTCTCATGTTTTATTTACATCATTTTATGCAGTATATTATCGCCATTTTTGTTGTTATTATCACAACGTTTCAACCGTTGTGTCCCCGCCCCGGTCTTCATCAGGTGAATGACGAGCGGGGTAACCTTCAGAGAATTTCTAACTGAACCACCGTAGATCAAAGTAAGGGTTCAATTTGAATGTATATCGATCTAAGTAACCTACAGGAAATTCTGAACTGAACACTTTATTTAATCTACGGGTTTAGGCTGTTCTCGTCGAACTGCTGATGATGAAAATTTCCATCTTTTCGAAATTGAATAAAAAAATTACACATAATTAACATCAGAAAGGATATATTGAAGACAAAAAGGGCAGAAGAAAGCAGGGCATAAGATGCTTAGGAGGTGCTGTAAATGGTTGGCCGCAAACACATTGGGGGGTATTTTTTACGGCATATCAACCTCAATGGGTTATTTAATGCAGACAAAATTTTTACGATAGGTTCGTATGAATAGAATATGCATTCTTTGTAAGAAACTTGTTGGTAGGTCATATTGATGTATTTTTGTAAAGAGGGTTTTTTGTCAAGAGTCAATGTATTGCTGGTAATATTTTTTTTCAAATGTGTAATGCTGTTTTTTTTTAATATAAAAATCTATTTTTATACTTTCATACTATTTTGAAAGGAGGCTGGAGTAATGGATAGCGGCTCGGATTGAGGTAATCGGAGAGCCGAGTTCGAATTTCAGTTGAATCCATTTCATTCACTTACGTGATAATACACTTGGGAAAGTGTATTCTTCTGCCCCCAGCTATGGATAAATAGCAGGATAGGCCGGGTCCCTAGCCTTAGATGCCAACTGGTCTACCACAGAAAGAAAGGGCAACCTGGTTCGGGAAAACATCTGCCTCGTCAGTCATGTATCGAAAGATACATGATCGCCTAACCGTGTATCACGCATGGCACATAACTGACTGACTATTTTGACGGCAGTTTTGGGGTTAACTATTTCCCCATAGCTGGAACCCTAACAAGTGCTACCACCTCGGATCAGGGTGGACCTGGAAGAAAAGCAATTAAGTGGTGGTTGCACTCTCCTCAAAACTTCACGATCAAAGACCTTGCGGCCGGATGTAGTTTATTCTCATATTCAGTATGAGAGATTAGGAGAGATAGCAAAAAGAGAAAATTTATTAAGATCCATGATCGTTCACGTCCTGAAGGAACATGGTACATCAAAGAAGAAGGAGGAGGAGGAATTAGATACTTGTATAAATAGAGGTTCAGCGGAATGATCCGTAATCTTTCAGTCTCACCTTAAGTGAAAGTTACTCTAAGAAAAAACAAACTACGGCTTAGCAATTGTCTTGGCTACCTCGATTCGTGGAGATACCGAATAAGGAGTATAAAGATTATAAAGATCACTTTGTGTGCGTAATCCCATCACCCCATTCGGAAAGAGGAACCTGTAGAAAACAGAAAAAAAAACATGGTCTCTTGATCCTAGCAAGCGAGCAACAAGCCGCCTTACCCCACCAAAAGAGAAAAACAACAACATATAATCAGGCTTATGTTCAGATACAGACGTTTGTCTAGTTATATCTAAACACACAAGTATTCGCATACTGTGAAGTAAATGTACCCATATTTTATATAAAGGAGTCGGAAACAATGATAGACGTTACGACCGCATATTTTTGCGAGATATAATTTCTGCTACTGTATATGCTCATATTTTGGGTCAATTTAGTCTGATAATATCTATCTATCTATCTATCTATCTATCTATCTATCTATCTATCTATCTATCACAGACTATTCTCATATCTGTTCCTTATCTATCTATCTATATATCTATCTATCACAGACTATTCTTATATCTGTTCCTTATCTATCTATCTATCTATCTATCTATCTATCTATCTCATTTCGTTCATTTCTGCCTTAGACGATTCGTATCTATCTATTGTTATTTTTTTATTTTGGCCTTAAAATCATACTGAGGTATTCCGAAATGCTTCATAGACTTTAAAGCATCTGTTCTTATGACGACGCATATTACATGAATGTATATATATATATATATATATATATATATATATATATATATATATATATGTGTGTGTGTGTGTGTGCGTGCGTGTATGTATGTATGTATGTTTGTGTGTGTGAGTGTCTGTGTGTGCTGAATACCTGTGTTGAAATTCACGTTATATTCCTTCCCTGTTTGCTTATGTAAAATAAATTTCTTTTCTTTGCGTCTACTGAATATCAAAGGCAAGCCGAAGTAAAAAAAAAAACGACTTTACTTTTCATCCTTCCATTTGTCGTCTTTGCAAAACGCTTTCTTTCTTTCTTTCTTTCTTTCTTTCTTTCTTTCTTTCTTTCTTTCTTTCCCAATGAATCCTGAAAGATGTGAACTTCAGCCTCCATAGAAGCCTGCAGCAGCATCTAAGATGTTTTTTTCCTTTCCTCGATCGATTCACCTCTGAACTTCTCACCGCCTCGACGTATCTCAACTGAAACATTATATTTTCAGTCGACGACATCCTCTACCGACGCTCAAGTCATTACTTCAATGCGTATAAATATTCACAAGACATAGCAAAGGTTATTGGAATCAGATGAGTTCGGATTAAAGAATTTTCTTGTAAAAGCGTTCTGTTGTGTTTTTTCAAATGCCTGACACGCCTTGTACACACATCATATTTATTGAATTTTGGTCGATTAATTTAGCGCCACATCAATTCCTTGTATTTTTATTACAATAATGTTCACCCTGTAGAAGGTTCAAGATTCACTCGAGGTAGAGGTTTACAGAGTAAGAGGCACAGTGGAGAAGATAGCAGTTAAGCCTAGACATGAAAAGGTTAAGATTGTAAAAAACGGGAAAGCATCCTCTCAGAAGCAGCGAATCGTGTGAAGATGCTCGAGTGGGATTTACGTCACTCCAATGCAATAGGAAGGGAATGAGGGTGGTTTGCTACAATGTTCTTGGTATGACGGTTCTTAGCCATGAAGGTTAGAACAGGTGGAACTAAAGAATGTAATTCGTCTGGACCCTTTTCATAGAAATAGCGACATTGCAGCTAGAGGTTTGCAACGTTTCGCCTGTAATAAAGTAGCTGGAGTGTAGAGAATAATTCATATCCCACAAGGACCTGGGAAAGCCTTTGGACTCCATCAAGACTGCATGGTGAAGAGGACAGCTTCTGTTCGTATATGGCAGCAATAATCCATTTTTGGCCTGATTTAGCTCTTGTAATCGGGGAGGATATCAAGAGAAGTCAGGTACTTATTTTCCCAGTAATATTAACCGTATGTACAAGTTCCACTTGGGGTATGGATTGAGTTTACGTTTCCAATAGGCGCTTAAGGTATGGGGCCTCCCTGAAACAACCTTCAGGGCCGCTTGGTGGTGATGCAACATTTCTAGTTTGATTTTCAAGACATTGAATGTGATCAGCGAATTTTCCCCCCATTGAGCTGTTAAAGCTAGGTTAGAGGAGAGATCAGCCGGCAAGCTCTTGTAATTTTGAGTTTTGGGGGTGCAGCCATATTATTTAATGTCTAATATAAAAACAAAATCAAATTTTATTAATCGCCATAGGCCTATCTTACACTAGTGTCATGAAGTTAGATATAGGTTCTATTTACAACTAATTTAAAAAGAATGACATTATTTTCAGTAACGATCAAACAATATAAGGCTCAAGAGTCTGTCAAAGTAGAGTTACTGAATAATACGAATTGTACGTAGAAAGGAAAAAGTAAACATCACGAGGAAGTGTAGGATAGATAATAGTTGACCCTGCATTTGAAGAGGTTAAATTGTAGTGTTGGAGGAAGCATCCCCACCGGAGACTATTGCGCAGAGAAGAAGTGCTTGTGAAGGAGTTATTTGAGTAGAGGTTTCGTCTTACAAGTGGAGTACGAAGAGAATGTGAGGGAATCGAGCTTGTAGACGTAGCAACACAGGTCATAGCTCTGACTGTCTGGACGAGTGGAACTAAAGAATGAATCCTGTCAGAACATTTGCTATGGAAATAGCGATATATAGAAGCGATTGGCTTATGACGTTAAAAATCTAGGGAAGGAGCTGTAGAGTGGAAAATGAATCACCCAAACTACAAAAACCCGTCAACGATTGTGAACACTGTTATGAAAGTGATGATTGTGTAGCTCCAGCCTAAATATGGCAGCAATGCTACATTTTTGGTTTGATCTTACTCTTGTAAAGATAAACCATGGCACATGGAATCGGGTACTTCCTGGATCGGTACAAGATATCTACTCTTTCTCCAGAATCCTTAGCGATGGATCATGCGTGTGAGTTCCGATTTGGTAAAGTTTACTAAAGACTAAAACGATCTGGTATAAAAACCGACACTAACTGGGTTTATACAAGAATCCTCTTAACCCTTGAACACTAACCATCAATTAAAGTTACATCACTACTAACCATGGGTATATCATACCCAATTTTGAAAATATCAAAAAAAAAAAAAAATTAAATATAAATATTTATTTGAAATATTTTACATGCAGGCATTTCAAACTTTGTACTTTGAGCTAACATTAATAGGAACTGAAAAACATTATTTAGGTAAGAAAATCAGGATTACAGAATTGTAATTAAAAATAGGAAAATTTGAGCTGGGTACTATATACCCATGGTTAGTGTTCTAGCGTTAAGGAAAGACTGGTCACACGAGAGTTTATAATTAAGCAATAATAATAATAATAATAATAATAATAACAATAATAATAATAATAATAATAATAATAATAATAACATTCAACATTCAAGAACATTCAAGAAAGGTAGAATTACAGAATTACCCTCAATAGATTTAGATTTTGTCACAAAGATTAGGGAATTGGAGCATGAAGAAGCTTATAAGTACCTAGGAATTAGCGAAGGAGATGGCATACAACACCCCCAAATGAAAGAAAAAATAAGAAAAGAGTACTACAGGCGTGTACGTCTGATACTAAATACTGAACTAAACTCAAAAAATAGAATATCAGCTATAAACACATTGGCTGTCCCAGTGGTGCATTACAGCTTTAATGTCCTTAACTGGACCATAGCTGAAATTAAGCGAATGGACGCCAAAACGAGAAAGCTTCTCACTTGCTATCGCATGCATCATCCCAAAGCTGATGTTGATCGTCTGTATGTGCCCAGATCCGAAGGAGGCAGAGGATTAGTTCAACTAGAACTGTCCTACAAAACTACAACAATTGGCCTCCAAAAATACTTGGAAACTACAGAAGACTGGATGATGGTATGCGTCAAGGAACATGAAAGTAGTAAGCGTCTTTACTCCGTAATGAAAGAAGCCAACAAATTCAAACTGGAGCTTCAAATGGGCGTAGAGATGCAATTACAGCACAATACACCGGCTGAAACTGCAAAATACTTGAAAAAGACAGCAAAGACGAATGCAACCGACCAGATACAAAAGCGATGGCAAGATAAACCGCTTCATGGCCAATACTCTGCCCGTATCAACCAAGCTGATGTAGACAAAACCCGTACCCATCAGTGGCTACGCAGTGCAGGGTTGAAAGCGGAAACTGAAGGTTTTATCCTTGCTGCGCAGGACCAATGCTTGCTAACTAGGAATTATCAAGCACATATACTAAAATATTGTGTCAGCCCAAAATGCAGATTCTGTGATAAATATCCAGAAACGATTGATCATCTTGTATCAGGTTGCACGATGTTGGCACCCACTGAATATAAAACCCGACATGACAGAGTGGGCCAATATCTGCACTGGAAAATCTGCAACTTCTACGGGAAGGAAACTGAAAGAAACTGGTACCAACACCACCCAGACCCAGTTACGGAGATAGGACCTGTTACAATTCTATGGGACTACACAATCCACACTGACAGAACAATCAAGGCCAACCGACCAGATATTGTTATTAAAGACCACAAACAAAAACGGTGCATCCTTATTGATATGGCAGTCCCTGCTGACTGCAATGTATCTTTGAAGATATTCAAAAAGCTGTCAAAATACAAGGACCTTGAAATAGAGGTCTCGAAAATGTGGCATATGGGAACATCAACAATCCCTGTTGTAGTTGGAGCCCTAGGACTGGTTGGAAAAGATTGCAGTAGACTAATTGCAGGGATTCCTGGAAGCCCATGCCTCAAGGAGATACAAAAAATTGTTCTGACAAGTACAGCCCACACTTTACGAAGGGCTCTATCTATGTAATTTTTTTTTTTTTTTTTTTTTGTCAGTGAAAAGTGTCATGATGCCATTTCTAACCTTAGGTCCCTGGGTGGGACCTGGAAAGAAATGTGTAAACGCCAGAAAGCAAAGAAAATAAAAATAATAATAATAATATTAATAATATTATTAATAATAATAATAATAATAATAATAATAATAATTAATACTTTCAGTTGTAGTTGGAGTCATCCGTTTGAGAGGAAAAGTTTCCGGTGGGCACATTGAAGGCTTCTCTGGTAGCCCAAGCCTTAAAGAAATTAAAAAAAATGTTCTTACAGGTACAGCTCACGCTTTACGAAGAGTTTTATCTATGTAAAATATGAGCGATCTTTGGTTGTTTATTTTTTCAATTTTTTGACAAAAATATTCAGTGGAAAATGTCATGATTCCATTTCTGACCTTTGGTCTCTGGTTGGGACAAGAAAGGAAATGAGTATACAACAGAAATCAAAGGAAATAATAATAATAATAATAATAATAATAATAATAATAATAATAATAATAATAATAATAAAAACCGGGCATGTTGATTTGAAGATAAGATAGAAAAAAGAGGGTAAACCTTTGATCGGCCGTGTCCATTTATTACGAAGATGGAGCTGAAAGAAGAGAACTTACCCCGTAATGATTCAATGAAGTTTCAATTCTGAAGGCTTTTGAATTTGAAGGTCACTATCATATACCAGTTGCCATTGACTTACTTGGTACGGTGACTGACAGAATAAAGACATGGACAAAGAAAAGTGGCAATGATTGTTCAGTGGAACTGTTAGAGAAAGGAATTGTCTTCGGGATGGTAAGAATAATCCGAAATAGAATCGTAGGAAGATTCACTTACACTTAGCTTGCTGGTTGGGGCCTGCTACCCATGCATTAATTACCAGATATTATGTTATATTATATCAGATAATAATAATAATAATAATAATAATAATAATAATAATCTTGTATCAGGTTGGGCGGTAATGGTACCGACTGAATATAAAACACGTCACGACAGAGTGGGTCATTATGTGCACTGGGAAATCTGCAACACTAACGGAAAGAAAACTGCAAGAAATTGGGATGAACACCACCCAGACCCGGTTACGGATATAAGACCAGTAACAATTTGATGGGACTTTACAATACACACAGACTGGACAATCAAACCTAATCGCCGGGACATTCTTGATTAGTGACCGCAAAGACAAAATGTGCCTCCTTATTGAGATGACAGTCCCAGCAGACTGCAATTTTATCCTTGAAGATCTTTTATCAAAATACGACGACCATGAAATCGAAATCTCAAAAACGTGGCGCGTGAGGGCATTAACAATTTCAGTTATAGTTGGAGCCCTCGGATTGATTAGAAAAGATTCCAGTAAACTCATTAAAGGAATCCCTGGTAGCCCATAACTTAAATTAATGAAGAAATTGTCCTCACAAATACAGCTCACGCCTTACGAAGGGCTTTATCTGTGTAAAATATATGTGATTTTATTTTCACAACTGCTCAGTAGAAAATGTCATGATGCCATTTCCAACCTTAGGTCTCTGGTCGGGAACCGGAAAGAAATGAGTACACAGTGAAACCAAAGGAAATAAAATAAAAAACAACATCAATAATAATAATAATAATAATAATAATAATATTAATAATAATAATAATAATAATTTTGACGAAAAGGAAACCGCAAGAAACTTGCATGAACACCACCCTGACCTTGTTACAGAAACTGGACCTGTAACAATTTTATGGGACTTCACAATAAACACAGAGAGAACAATCATAGCTAATCGCCCAAGCATCGTGATCAAAAGCCACAAGAACAAAATGTACTTTCTTAATGGCATGGCAGTTCTTTCTGGTTGTAATGTATCTTTGAAGAGCGTCAAAAAACTATGAAAATACAAGGATCTTGAAGTCGAAATCTCTGAAATATAGCACATGAGGGCATCAATAATTTCAGTTGGAGCCTTCGTATTGATTGAAAAAGGCTCCGATTTCCAGGTAGCCGATACCCTTAAAGAAATTAAAAAAATTGTATTCTCAGTACACCTCACACATTACGAAGAGCTTTATCTATGTAAAATGTGTGTGATCCTTTTATAAAAATGATCAGTAGAAAATATCAGGAAGCCATTTCTGACCTTATGTGACTGGATAGGATCCAGGCGGCTGTGTGTATACAACAGAAATAAAAAGAAATAATAATAATAATAATATTGGGATCACTGTGGGATCAAATTCCATGTCACCATTTTACAAATGACGTCATTTATACGACACGTGTGTACTGGAATTGTCGTTGTTGTTGGTTTTATCTCGTATCCAAGAATTTAATTTCTTCTTTGATGATTGCTTCCTCTCTGATGATGATGATGTTGATGACTAAATCCCACGCCAATATGCAGGTTTAGAACTAGAAGCTTTGAGCTTCACTAAAACCTGCTCCCATCATTCCTTACCGGCTTTGCAAGTGTTGGTTGGAGGCAATCCAAAATCAGAGTCGAAGAAAGTGCAGAGGGCATGAATTTGTTTAAGTTGGGCCTCAGCCGAAAATGACCCACACACTTGATTACATGTCCTTTCCCTGTGGTACATATGGAATGAGACATAGAGAATCTCGTTATGAAACTGCGGCGAACTGCCGCTGTTTTGATTCTGAGTGGCGCCTTCTGTAGCATGTTAGTCATGCGTAGGCGTCTTCATCCGCTGGTTCAACCGTTGAGACAGGTTGTAATCGTCATCCGCTTATTCCAACGTTGGGGTCTTTGGGGTTGACCAATGTCTGGGTCATTGTATTTTAACGTTCCCATACTGCCAGAAAGTAACCAGCAAAATATCATCGAGCAAATTATCTATATTTATATTTTGATAGCAGCTAAGATTGACGAAAATAATTGAAGAGAAACAAAACAAAAACTTTGGACAGTTATTCCACAATATATATATATATATATTATTAGGAGGATCTGATAATTATTAAGTAATTCATCGCGCCTCAACAGAGTGCAGAAAGCACCGGACGGCCGTTTCACACTATATTTGGGACTCATCTACCGAGAATTGAAACCCTGACAGCTAGGTTATCATGCAAACGTCATGCCAACTGTCCAAACGGGCCTCGGTGACGAAGAGGTAGCAAATCAGACACAATATAGCGCCGCTCGCTCGCTCACATATTCCATAGTGGAACTCAACTGAGATTCTCTTTGACCATAGGACTGTGCGTCCAGGAGACACGACTACTATCACCAAGCCGCTGAAACTTGAGCATTAGAAGCCGGTTGAAGCAATGATATACACATCCTATATATATATATATATATATATATATATATATATATATATATATATATATATAGAGAGAGAGAGAGAGAGAGAGAGAGAGAGAGAGAGAGAGAATAAGAGGCAACAAATGGAACGCACGCACCCATAGAAAGAGGTTTATTTGTATTTTCACCAAAATAACTGCGTAATAGAATTCATTTATTAATAAAGGGTATTAATACAGGTGTACATATGTACATTGTACAAGTCAAAAAATGATTTAGTAACGATAACAATACCTAAGCGTATTGCCTTAAAGAATAAACGCTATTTATAGAGGAAGCGCGTCAAGGATAAATTGCAACTCTTCATGTGGTCAAGTCAGAGTCCTGGCCATAACCCAACTTAAGGCGAGAAAAATTTGTACTTAAAGGCTGTATTCGGCCTTGGTTGACTAGCTATGCTATTCGTTCCCGAGTCGGTTGAAAGGACGTCGGATCTAACGACAGTTTCTCCTGTAAAGAGGGATGCAGATTCGGACCCTGCCGGAAGGCGCATTTTTATTTTCTTTAATAAGATTTCTCGAATATTAAGACCAATAGAAGCAAATAAATATACTCTTTCAATAAACAGAGCGTCTACTCAAATATGGGTATACACGAAAAATAACGTTTAAAAATGCGTTATTTCGTTAGAAATTACATGCAGAAAAGTAAACCTGAGGAAAATAACGCAACGTCCCTAAAGATCTTTAAAAATTACTGGAAATATATCAAAACAATATGTATGTTCAATGACGCTATGGCATCCCCATTGCAAGGCTTTAAAATAAATAAGAATTAATAGATAAATAATAACAATAACAAAACAGCATTAATTCACTTTCTTTTAAAATGTCAAACATTTGCATCACTTAGGAGCTTCCATCGTTTACCATACTTTTGTTTCTAAATGGTAGCCCACCGATCAAGAAGGATAACTCAGAATGGAAAACGCAGTCACTTGTAGTTGTACAATGACTGAGAAGAAGAACCGATATCATATTTGTAAAATAAATAGACGATAGATGTCAACAACTATGGATAAACCCACTGCAGAAGGATTATCCAGAATGCTAACTGATATTGATCTCAGGTAAGGCGTATGTATATATGTATGGGTGGATGGAATGACACCAAAAGACATTCCTACTGCTCAACATCGAGGTCAACTGAATGGCCGCTGTCAACATTTGGTACTTGAGGTTACATGGTTTAGTCAAGGGATTGGCAACTTTTTGGGGAGAGCGAGCCATAAAGCTATGCAAATTCTTGGAGGAGGGCCATGACATCAAAAGTACTATAATAAATTGTCACGGTCTCATACCGCTCCGTTCAGAAGACAGCTTTGGACTGTAGGTTTAAAGAAAAGAAAACAGTGAAGTTAATTATAATTATTTAAACAACGTTCATTATTTTACTACAAGAATAACAGGATCAGAATTAACACAATCAAGAAAAAAAAATGCAAATTCCTCCTAACAAACGAAGTACAGTTAGAAATGGCAAATTATTTAATGATTTTTGTAGCATACCTACGGACGATAATGGATATGTCCCCATTCACATAAATGCAATAGTAAATACTGAATATTGATCTGCATTTCGAGATTCGTCTCCAGCTGTGCTAGTCAAACTCTTTGCCTCCTAGAAGAGAGGATCACCAGATGAGGCCATGTCGACGGATAGAATATCGTTTCCTCAAACAGCTACCCGACCCCAATTTATACGGGGTCTACGAGGTCTACGAGGTCTACGGAGTCTACGGGGAATTTTTGGACGAGCCTACGAGCTCGGATACCCTATATTAAATTCGGCCTTGTGCTACATCTGACAGCGTAGGGTGGTTGGTAGATATCCTATAGTTGGAGATTCGTCTCCAGCTGTGCTGGTCAAACTCTCTGCCCCCGGGCAGAGAGGATCCCCTAACAAGACAGCCGAAGGGCAGAGTCTCGTCTCGGGAAACAGTTACCCGACCCTGTTTTATACGGGGTCTACGGAGAATCTTTTCATACATCCCACATGAAATTCGGCCTTGTGCCACATGTGACTGCGTGGGGTGGTTAGTAGATATCCTGTAGTTAGAGATTCATTGTGGAATTCGCTTGACTCACTTCTAGTAGTTGACTACTTCTACGCGCCGCTAGTGAATCTTATATGTGTTGTTCTTGTCCTAAGTATTATCGTTCATTACCAACCTTCGTTTGATTATTCTATTCAGTAACCTTCCTTAGGTTATGACAATGAGAAACTTGTTTCGGCTTATTGGTCGTCATCACCCAAACTTGTAATTATACGGCTTTTAGCATATCTCATTTCCGAAAAAAAATTGTTCACGTGTTTATGTACTTCCAAATAATGATACTATATTTTCGCTTGATTCATTAGACTTTTATATTTTCCGATGGGCAAAACGTATTTCTTCAGTCAGCAGTGGATTCGGAATATAATATTCATTTCAAATATTCGTCACGCTGTAAGTTAATTAACACTGTTTAATATTTTTTTCTGTCACATGCTCAACAAATTAAGTAGATAATTAGTGTCCACGTGTTAAGTTGGCGGGCCGAAAAAAATCCATCGCGGGCCAGATGTGACCTGGAAACTGGAGGTTGCCGATCTTTGATAGTCCTTAATGCTTAATTAGTGAATATTAAACAACAAATTATGTTTTCCAGTGATGTAATAGCATTGCAAGTGGCGCCCATGGCACGTGCCTTACATGTTATACACTTGACACGTCACTGTTCGGGTTGAAAACAAGTTTTATTCGCAACAATTAGTCTCAAGAATAAAGGGATCGATTTTTTATTTTTTTTTTTATCGAACATATTTTTCTATAATTATAAGTTATTTTGCTTTGCTCTCGTATCGATTCTTACACTTGTTAAAACGTTTTCATATTTGTTGTAAAGCACTCATGTAAAATCAACAAAAACCATCCTATTTTTTTATTGACAAAATCTAATCTTTAGCGAAACAGGATTGATTCCTACCTCGCTTTTGCAAGAAACAGTTTTCGGATAACGATTTAGTCTGGGGACTTAGCGAACCCAGGTGGCAAACAGTGGGCGGCACAGAACGGGTTCTTTTGGCGTGAAAGACAGCAGGAGATGAGAACAGAGAATTTTTCCGTGAAATAAAAGACAATGAGAATGAAAAGTGTCTGCAATGGACTCTATGGCGCTCATACGTTTCTCCCCACCCTTCAAATGTCAATACGCCGCTCATAAAAGCTTCTACGAAGTGAGTCTTTAATGAAATTGATAAAAGTTGTTTTCGCTTGTGATCTGATGATATGTTACACTTTTGTTCCCAACGGAACTGCTGTAGGGATTCTCTTACAGATGAGATTACAGCATCAATTTAAATAATTTATAAAAGTTTACGGATATTATATATATATATATATATATATATATATATATATATATATATATATATATATATATATATATATATATATATATATATATATATATATATATATATCATATATATATATATATACATATATATATATATATATACTATATATATATATATATATATATATATATATATATATATATATATATATATATATATGTGTGTGTGTGTGTGTGTGTGTACATAGGGTGGGTGGAAAGAAACTCCCTATTTAAATTGTTAATAACTTTATTAACTACGGGTCGATTTTCATAAAACATATTTTGTTCTGAACAGTATAATAGTAGAATACAGTGCAGAGTTAGAATTCTACATAGCTACCAATGTTAAGTTTGTAATCGTCAAGGTTTATTCTAGATTGACATCATTATTTTCTGAACTGTTTACACATTTTCTTCCGCTCTGGGTTTACGACCGCCTCTACGGATATCTGCCACAGATCCCGTACTCATCAGTTTGAAATTACAATATCTGAAGTTTTCCAGCATCTACTGAAGTATGATTTCTATAAACACTGTGCCACCATCTCTGCACTTGAAGCACGAACTGCCATACGCTCATGCAGGATCAGGCGTGTGCCATTCTGGGGTACACTTGTTAAGCTGAAATTATTCTAGCATTTTAGTGATATTATCACATTTTGTTTCATCCAAATGTGATAATATCAAGTGTTATAAGGAATTTTCAAGAGTGACTTTCATTCCACACACTCTTTGTGATATAATTTATTGCATTGGAATCGTGATCACGATCCAGTTCACCCGAATTTGTAGGTCTGATGAATTGGATCGTGCTTACGATTCCAATGCAATAAATTATAACCATAGAATATTAGTGTTTGAGCATTTTATATTATATTCTTGCTCTGTCTTGGACATTGAGTTCTACCTGGATTCTAAACTCCTGGAAATTGAAATACATACATACATACACACACACATATATATATATATATATATATATATATATATATATATATTGACCCCTAGTATTATCTATTCTCTCTCTCTCTCTATCTATATATATATATATATATATATATATATATATATATATATATATATATGTGTGTGTGTGTGTATATATATATATATATGTGTGTGTGTGTATATATATATATATATATATATATATATATATATATATATATATATATATATATATATATATATATATATCTAATAAAGGTGCAAAAGCACCTTATATAACCCTAAACTATCTTGGTGTAGACCTTCAGATCTCTTCGGTGTCGATCTATAAGTGTTTTGAATACCAATTAATACTAAAATTATTCAGCTATGGCACCAGAATGCGTGAAGTTGAGGAGGGTCAAACATAAAAATCTTTTTCATTGACGGCGGAAACCAAGGTTGTGCGAGGTTATATAAAGTGTTTTGTCTCTTTTTTATATTCTCTTGCCCTGCATAACCTTTTTCAAGACAGTTGCATCGAGCACTTTTGATGTATGTACGTTTTTTTTTGGTACGGTATTTTCCCGGACCCTTAATAGATTTGTTTATATATATATATATATATATATATATATATATATATATATATATATATATATATATGTATATATGTTAAGATATTTAAATAACATGTAAAATCGCTGCACATTTGCAGTCGCGTTTCGACACATACTAGTGCGTCTCCTCAGGTGATTGTAAATTACTGGCCAGTGAACAATGAATTTGGTTTAAAAATCAAAATACATTCTTCTTTTTTTAAAAAAAAGAAGAAAACGTTGTAAGGCATGAGGGCTTTACTCTGATCAACTAATCGAATATGACTTACATTCAATTCAAACTAAGCAAAGAAGAAGAAATTAAAAGTTTCTTAGAAATGGGTCATGGTCGAGAATTGATGTATTCCAGCCTCATATGAAGAATGATAGTAACCCAATTTATACTCACACCAATTCTATCTACCCTCAATCCATCTGGTTCGGTGCTCCTTCTGTATATTTAGAGATTATGGGTAAAATCCAAAGAATCAGCAATATTATTGATTCTGACCTGGCATCTCGGCTTCAATTGCTTGTCACCAACCGTAATGTTGCTTCCTTGTACCTTTTTTTATTTTTAAATAAATACTTTAATGATAATTGTTCGGTTGAGATCTTCGCTATTGTGCCTCGACTAAGTTTAAGGAACAAGGTCTCATCAATTTACAGCTGAGTTTGGCTAGATGTAACGGTAAGTTCTATGCTAACGTTTTCTTTTCTCACACTTCTTGCCTGAGGAGCTTCTTTCCAGCACCATGTTTTCCAGCCAACTTTGATCTTCAAAATATTAAATGCAATGTCAATCGTTATATACTGTATCCCTGATTACACTTCTATGGCTCTCTCTCCTTAAAAAAGTGTCCATTTTTTAAGTCATTGACACTGAGTAACCCCCTGTGTCTTAATAGCTTTACTGCCTTACATAAATTTAATTTTAAGAAATACTGGTAATTTTTTTACCTGAAAAATGCTTTGGAAATCTTGTGCCAATGTGTCATAAAACGAGAACCATACAAATAACAATGGGGACAATATTCGGGCGATGTATTGTTCATGTTTATGATGTGCAAGTATTACGTTGTACAAGGTATTATGCAATATGTCAGTAGATATAAAAAATAAATATATATTTATTTCATTTCCAGTTTTAATTAATTTTCTGGCATTCTAGAGGACACGTAAACGCGCGTGCACACACACACACTCACACTAAATATTGAAGTTTTACATAATAGATTATTGGTAACTTTTGGCGGATTTTTTGGGCACGGAGCTAACATTCATTTGGTATCCAGACACACATCTGTGGATGACATAATCCATTATGATATAACAAGAGGTAACAGGTTCAATCACAGAAAAAGGGTAACCGGAGAGAAAAAAGAAACGGTGACAGAAGGACACAAATAGAGAAGGCCGGAAAGGAAGGAAGGAAGGAAGGAAGGAGAGAAGAAAGAGGAGGATGAGGAGAAGAAGAAGAAGAAGAAGAAGGAGAAGAAGAAACGGTATTTAAGATAAAAGGGCGTTTCAAAAGGGCAGTCTACACAGATTGAAAAAGAAAGAAGAAAATTAAGAAGTGATCAAAATATGAAAAGGATGCAGAGAAGAAGATGAAGAAGAAGAAAAAGAAGGAGTAGAAGATGAAGAAGAAGAAAAAGAAGGAGTAGAAGAAGATGAAGAAGAAAAAAACGAGTAGAAGAAGATGAAGAAGAAGAAAAAGAATGAGTAGAAGATGAAGAAAAAGAAAAGGAGTGGAAGAAGATGAAGAAGAAAAAAAGAGGAGTAGAAGATGAAGAAGAAGAAAAAGTAGAAGCAGAAGAAGTTGAAGAAGGAGAAAAAGAAGTAGAAAAATTTGAAGAAGAAGAAAAAGAAGAAGGAGAAAAAGAAGAAGAAGAAAAAGAATGAGTAGAAGAAGATGAAGAAGAAGTAGAAGAAGATGAAGAAGAAAAAAAGGAGGAGTAGAAGATGAAGAAGAAGAAAAAGTAGAAGCAGAAGAAGTGGAAGAAGGAGAAAAAGAAGTAGAAAAATTTGAAGAAGAAGAAAAAGAATAATGAGTAGAAGAAGATGAAGAAGAAGAAGAAAAAGGATGAGTAGAAGAAGATGAAGAAGAAGTAGAAGAAGATAAAGATGAAAAATGAAGAATGACACTAATTACAAATGCAATAAAGATGTTAAAATGCAAAGAAGATGAGCCCACGTGGAATGAACGATGTCCCAAATAAAACCGCTAACCGAAGGTTGAATTCTTCTTTAGGTAAATGTAAATTCTCTATACTCTGCAAGGAACAATATAAAAATATTTATTACTGGCCGTTCTGCATCGTTAATTTAACACACACACGGCTAAATAAAGTCGGATAAGTCATGAAAGCAAGAAACGGATTAAATGTCCGCTTTAACTTCATCTGGACGTCATTAAAAATTTTCTTTTTAGGAAGCAAAAGTAACAGACACGTATTTTTTACAATAATTTTCATCCCGTGCAAGGCCCAAAAGCTAATAGATGTAGATGGTTATATTTGATTGTTACATTCATTTTTTACGGCTTATCGACCCTTCAGATGTTATACAGAAAATACTTTTAAATTTTAAGAATTTTGGGGGAAATAATTATGATTCAGTGATACAAGTCCTGGAATAATGGATAACTCGGATTGAGAAATCGGAGAGCCGAGTTTGAATTCCACTCGGATCCATTACATTCACTTACGTGCTAATACCCTTGGGAAAGTTATGAACCTCTTCTTCTCCCCCTAGCTATGGACAAATAGCATGACAGACCGGGTTCTGTATCCTTGGATGGCAACAGGTCTACCGCAGAAAGAAATGGCAACATGCTGCGGGGAAAATCTGCCTTGCCAGTGATGTATCGAAAGATACATGATTGCCTAAACATGGCACATAACTGATTGATACAATTCCTAATAATTAACCCATAGCTGGAGGGGAGAAGAGGTGGATTAGTACCTTTCACAACGGTATTCTGCGCGTAAGTTAATATAAATCACCCAACGGGAATTAGAACGCGACTCTGGTTAAGAATACAATAGCTGCACAGGTTTATAGCATCTGATATTCCTGTGCACAGGGTTACAGTGTAAGGGCAAAAGTTTACGGTATATGTGGTGAAGTTAAAAGTCAAACCTAGAAATGAACAGGTTTATTGTCGTGATCGGGGAAGCATCCTGTCTGGAGTCAGTTCCGCTAAGCCGCGGTAGGTGGGAAGAAGATGCTCGAGTGAATGTTACGTCTCTACAATGGAATACAAAGAGAATGAGGGTGGTTCGTTACAACGTGCGTGTCTGGCCCGTGAAGGTTTACAGACGGTGGAACTAAGGAATGAAGTTCGTCGGAACACTTTCTATAGAGATAGCGATAGAGCAGCGAGAGGCTTGCGACGTTTCGTCTGCGCGGAAAGATGTCTTTAGGTTGGAAAATAATTCATCATCTACAAGGACATGGGGAAGCTTTTGGACTTTATCATGACTGAAAAATGAAACTGGGCATTCCTGCCCATGTATAGCATTAATAATCTGGCTTAGGATTCAGGTACTTATCATAACTGGTCCTACCATTTACCCAGGATCTTTAGCAATTGATCGTATGTATGAGGTTTCAGCTTAAATCCTAATAGGTGATCAAGGTACAAAACCTCCTTGAAAGAACACCCGTTCATCGCGATTGGCAAAAATTCTGTGTTCTCTCGTCGATGATGGAAGGTCACTATTTGGTTTTCGAGGTATTGAATGTAACCAGCCATTTCTCTCCCACTCACCAGTACGATTTTGTGGGAATACATTAATACGAGATGCGACAATTTAATTCCAGGAGTGACAGCAGCGTACTCATTAAAAAGAAAATGGGCCTTGAATAGTAAAAATGTGTAGTTAAGAATTTTCTGAAAAATCATGTAATTTTCTCGTAAAGATTTCAAATTTAGCATAAAAATATAATACATTTAAATTAAAATATATATAACGCGCACACACACACATATATATATATATATATATACATCTATATAGAAAAGAAAAGGGTAAGATTTTCCTTAATATTTGTCATAATACCACTGAAGATATTATTAATAAAACTAAATATATTAATGATAATGATAATAATAATAAATATAGAAAAAATAAAAAAAATAATGGTATTAAAAAATAATAGTAGTAGCAGTCAAAGTAATAAATTATAAAAATAATGAGAGACGAGGAAATAATATAGTATATGTCTACTAAGATAACAAATATATATATATACACTGCGTGCCAAATTATTATCGAGGTAACTTTTTTTCTAATATTTCAAAAACCGTATAACAAATATGGCGCCAGTTTGTTTACATTGCGCAGATCAGTACGAAAATTTCAGTCATTGTGCAGGTTGACAAAATTGTGTGAAAATTTTGTATGAATTGATTGGACGGTTTTTGAAATATTAGAAAAAAAGTTATCTCGATAATAATTTGGCACGCAGTGTGTGTATATATATATATATGTGTGTGTGTATGTGTGTGTGTGTATGTGTGTGTGTTTATGAGTATTGGTATAACATTTTCTCGGTGAAATTTGATATAGAAACAATTAGAGGATGGAGTTTTTTCTCTTTACACAAATCCCAAAAATTCATTCAAATTTAAAATTTCTATTTTTTAAAGAAGATAAGGATCGCGTTTTCTTAAATTACTTTTAGGAAAAACCGTATCGGCCTTTGTAAACTCTTATGATATTCTCTTTGATATAGATCAAATACGAAATTTAAGAAATGTCATCTTGGTTCTCAATGAAAAAGTTTTCTTTCCAAAGTTGTGGATTAAGTACTCATGCAAGGTTGAAGTATATAGAGCGAAAATGCTACTCTTATGAAAACACCAATTCAAACACCGGACTTGACCTTCTTTTGAGGAGATAAGAATGTTCATTACGAAGAAAGACTGAATAACATTCCAGTCTCAAAAGTCACCGATGATTACCGCAGTGTACAGATCCGAAACGTTACGAAAACAAGGTATTAAGTTGGTGCAAAAATAATATCGTTTTTGACGTATTTTTTAACGTCAAAAAACGATATTATTTTTGCACCAACCTAATACAAAGGAGAGGTAATTAGGCTGAATCTCATCCAAAGAGCAGCATACAAAAAATAAATTAAAAGTGGATGAAACGACAACAAATAACAATGAAGGAAATGAAAAAAAGAAGCCAAAGACAATGTAGCCAATATAAAACAAAATACCAAAATATTGCATAAAAAAAATTCAAGAACGACATATTTAAGGTGGATAACCAAAATTCCTAAATGCCATCTTTTCCCGAAATACAACCAGTAAATAACTCTCGTGGCGTAACTTTTGTCACGTCAGGAGAGAACGTACAAAAAATAGTTAAGCAAAAGCTATCTAGAGATACACCCCAGAGAAAAAAGGAACCCGAAAAGGGGATTACAAAAAAAATCAACCAATAAAGTGATCGCTACAAATGGAGATTACACTTGACCTTGAGCTTTTTTTTTTCTTTTCCACTTAACTGTTTTTTGATTCAACGACCAACATCCACTTTCCCCACGGAAGATCCAGGTTTTACCAGGAAGAAGTGTTGGTCAAATGGACTACTGTATCATACCCACATTTCGTGAGTTACATAAACTAATTTATTCTTTACTGATACCCGAAATAAATATTTCTTCATTCCTTTCGTCAGATGTTTCCAAATTATTGCGTCAGGTACTATACACAGCTACAAAACCACCGAAAGAGACCACTATGTATATCAACCGCGTGTAAGCCGAACCGACGTCCCGAAGACCACTATCACTATTACCACGTGCCAGGAAAAGGTGGCAAGGGCATAAGGTAACTACAACAAGTCCTCTATAACGTAACCTACAACAAAAGGAAAAACAAAAATACTTCTTTTTAGAAAGATAATAGAAAAGAAAGATACATAGACATAAAAAGCAAAAAAAAAAAAAAAGAAAGAAAAGTAAAAGAAGAAATTATGGTAAAACCAAGGAAGAAAGAAATGCTAATATTCAGATTTGATATGTTCTCATTTTCATGTAAGATTAAAAAAACAAACAAACCCTGAACCAAAAATCAAAAGCTGAAAGAAGGAACAAAAGAAATAATGAATGAATGAAAAAAAATATTTTTGACGAATGACAAAGTTAAACGCGAAGTTAATTCGGTGCGTAGCCATTTGTTGTCTGTTGGTACCTAAAACGGATATCTCTCACCACCATCGCTCCATTGATCAAAGACTTGCTGCAGGCAGCAGCAGATTGGCTGAGATTCGTCGCAACCCAATCTTGATTGTCAATCTTCTGACCGGCTTGGCGTCTCTCAGGCCACCAGATGCGGCTCTCCACTCATGGACGGCGACGCTGCCGAACCCACTCAGACCAATATTGCTTTTTTCTCCATTCAGTATGGATGTGTTCCAAGAAAAATAACCACAAAGCTAGTGTTCAGAATAGATACGTTCTTACTCTGACGGACTGCTGGTCGATTTGTCTCGACCATTCCATTCGTCTATCAGAAAAACTCTATGAATTGAATATACATATACATATACATACCAACTTACTCTAAATGACCTGGAATTCCTTAATCTTGGACCAAATTTTCATCTCGCACAGAAAGCTTATTTAATGTTTAAACAAACGCAGATAGAAGCTTTATACCAACAAATACATATATTGGAACAAGTCAACCATATTATTACACAGGTAGATTTAAATGAATTACTTAACGCAGAATCTATTAAACACCGTTATCATAAAAATTTAATTTTAGAATTATAAACACTCTAATTAAAACTAGCCACACGGCTAAAAAATAGCAACAGTATTGCTATCCGTCGAACTGATAAAACAAGCCATTTTGGACGATCATAAAAAATTTAAAAAGTTAACCAATAACACCATCTCCCAACTTAAAAGCCATATCAATAAACTTATTCATGCTAACAATGATGAAATAGGATCTTATAAACTTCAACAGATTATAGTTGACTATCAACTTGGCTGCCTTCAGATAAATGTAAAAGTCCATAAAAAATCACCCCCTTCAACCTATCATTTCAAAAATACCTACACCCGCATATTGAAAAGCCCTTAACAAATAAAGAACTCCCTACCTCCCAATTAAATACTGTATTAACTCCACAAATGAATTTATACAAATTCTTCATGCTGTAAAACCAAACAACAAAATAATAGAATATTTGGATGTATAAAATTTATTTACTCATCTCCGCGTCCATAAAACAACTGAAATCATTATCCGTGATGTATACAATCATTGATTAACTAATTAAAATGTATCGGAATAAACTTAATAATACCTCTAACAAAATTGATAATAATAATAGTGTACGTCAAAATAAACATAATATTATTAACTTATACTATCATACCCAAATGGATAATAATTACAAACATGATGAAACAAAACTCAAAAACATAATAGGTAGAAATTTTAATCACATTAATAATAAACAAGTTAAGCTCATAAAATATTAAAAATTTAAAACAATTAACCTCACAGTCTCTATTAACCCGACGACCACATAACTAAATCCTCTACAAAAATAAACAAAAAAAAAATATAATGTAGTGTATCAATTTACAACCCTGTTCAAAGTGTGTGTTTCTGATACAAATAATAAACCCACTACATATATTGATTTTACTGCAACCACGCTCTCCCGTAGACTTACCTGTCACCTTTCTGATCTTAGTTCTATTAAACAAAATTTCTTAGAAAAACATAGCCATGTACATAATATTAGACAGATATTAGTTGATAACACAACAATACTCACACATACACAGAGTAAAAAGAATCTTGAGATATTGAAGGCCATCTACATAAAAATAAAGCAACCCACGCTCAACACAATTACATTTCAAACTATTCACATCACATTGCATCCTAGAGATATGGTTCTGTTGTTAATATTTCGGTCTCTTACGTGGAATGACGTCGTAAAACCGCATCATGAGTTTACGTTGGGCGTTTCGGTCTAATAAACCATCTTCAGGACATATTTATAAAATATAATTAACATTATCAATTCAACATGACAAAGACGATGGACATAAGAACCAGACTTATCCAAACAGATAATTGAAAGTTTTATAAGATCAGCGTTCCGTTTAAACATGGTCACGTTGTCGTCACGTGGGCGACGCTGTGAAAACATATTCCTAAAATTTGAGTATTTTGAATGAAAAATGAAAAGAATTCTGTTTTGATCTAAAATTTATATGCTTGTCGAGCTTTAATCTCGCTAGAAAAGGGGAAATACTAAAGAAGCCAGGTCTAGTATTCACCGTGCGTGAGATGGATATTATGCCTGCTTCATAAATCCGCCTAAGATTTTTATTATGAAAATATTTTTATTAGACAGAAACGTCCGACGTTGACATTATATTAACATTAAAACGGCATAATTGCATATAAGGATTTTTGTTTGTTTTTTCCGTATATTTTCGGATCTATATCCATATATTTGCTTATATATATATATATATATATATATATATATATATATATATATATATCCAGGTACAACGAGAACGACTAGAGTACAATTTCAAAGTTCGTCATATTTAATTTAAAAGTAGGCTCAATATTATTTATTTTAGGATATTACACCGAAAACGTAAAAATCGCTACACAATTGCAGCCGTGTTTTAATGCATATCAGTGCATCTCATCAGGGGATTGTAAATTACATTGATATCCATTGAAACACGTCTGGAATTGTGTAGTGATCTTTACATGTTTTCGGTGTAATATCCTAATATATATATATATATATATATATATATATATATATATATATATATATATATATAAATATATATATATATAACAGCAACTTGTCAGCAGTAAATATAACACATAACACCCTTGAGCGCTTAGCGTTGGAGCGGGTAGAATGGAGATCAGCGTCTTTTAGTGGAGTCAGCAATTTTCAATCTGCTTGTCTGAATCATCTTCAAGAAGCGAGAGCAAGATCTAAAAGGTCAGCCGATCTAACAGTGATCTCATCTCACAATTCTCACACCTGTTCTATATGTGGCCTCCTTTGTAAATCACTAGCAGGTCTTAAATGCCACTTAAGATTATCGCATAAACTTTCATAACTGAATCAATAAGTTGGCAGATCTTCATACGTCGAAACCGACGGGAGAGTTCATTATATATATATATATATATATATATATATATATATATATATTTACAGGAGTAACAATCGAGACCGAGAATTATCACTTTTGACGATTGTGTTTAATAGCAGATAAGTAGCTCTTTTCCTCTCATGTTTTCAAAAATATGTATTGGATTTCATATGCGTAGGTGATGTGCGGGTGGTGTAACGGGTAGTGGTTCAGAAAAGAAAATCGAAGTGCCGAGTTCAAAATCTGGCTGAGTTGGTTACATTCACTTTCTCAGAAATATCTTATAGAAAGGTGTGTATTAATTTCTTCGTCACCAAGCTACTGGTTAAATAGCTGGGATGACTGTAAACGCTAGCTGTGATTGATGAATCTCTAGGAGAAAAACAATTCTAAACTGAAAACTGTATAGAGCCTCGATGAGGCGCATATAAGGAAGCCATTTTAATATATTATTGGGTTCAGAGGTCACTAGGGCTGAAAGCACTATGATCTCAACTAGGGTCGAATAAAAAAAAAATGTTCGCCCAGATACCGTAGACCACTTTTACTGAGCCTAACTTTATAAATGAAAATGTTTTATATACCATCTGGTACGGTGCATTTTAAGATGTAAATAATATTTATTTTTTTCGGTTGATTTTTTTTGTTTAGTGTTTGAGAATATGTTCTTAATGTCATACGATATGTGGTTGCCTCTGTGACTTGAAACCGCTGTATTTCGTTCACAGGGAAACAAATCTCTTGCGTAGCAACGTTACCTTTCACGGTCTATCTGAGACCAATATCGCAAAGTTAAACTGTCCCTGATCTTACTGATAACCGTCTTTTCAATAGAAGAAATTTTGATCTTAGTTTTATAAAGAACAAAGCTTATAGACTATATTGACTGTTTTTATTTATTGCACTTCGTAAGATAAATTTTACCGATTACTTGCCAGTGAAGGAGAGAGAAAAACACTGAATAAGAGAGATTTTTAATCATTTTGCTCCTTGAAACCTTGCATTTCGTCTGTAGGGGAATGAATCTGTTATGTTGCAGTTTTACATTCATCAGCTTACTTGAGATCAATATACGGACGTTATACTCTCTCTTCAAATTTACCGTCTCTTCAACAGGAGAATTTTTTTTATCGTAGTTTTAAAAAGAAAAAAAAACGCGTATAGTCTATATTGACTGTTCTTACTTATAGCCCTGGTGGCTTTTACCGATTACTTGTCAGTAACGGAGGGGTAAAACAACTGAATAACAGAGATTTCAAATCATTTTGCCCCTTAATCTTTGGCAGTTGCTGGCCTCTGAAGGAAGATATTTTGACTAAAACTTTTTGAAGGAAGAAAGTCGAGAGAAATCTCTTCACTTTCTGGCTAATTGCTGATTCCTTAATTACTAATCACAGGCATTTGTAATTGTCAGCCGACACTATGAAATATATCGTATTTCAGAAATATGATAAACCTCAAACAAAATATTTGCCTTAATTAAAAGAAATAAAAACTTGTAGTTGCAACGAATGATTTATTTTATGGAAATATTTCGACTAGCTGTTGCCAGTCTTCGTCACTCCTTTATTTGAGTAAAACAGTGAAAAGTAACTAGAAACGCTTAAGAATTCAAATCAAGGAAAAAAAACTGAGTTGATGACGTTTACAAAGCAAAACCTCCAAAGAAAAATATGATATGAAAAAACAATGGCAATTTGTAGAGTAAAAACAGTTTCTTTTTTTACGCCTCAACTAAGTTTCTTTCCTTGATTTGAATTTTTAAGCGTTTTTAGTTTCTATTGTGAGACCGAAACTACCTACACAATAGACTCTTCCAAGTCTATATTAAGTATGCGACACAACACTCTAGACAGAGAGACAGACTATCGGCGTTTGTCGAACTCTCTGCATTAGCAGAGGGGAACCCGGACGAGGCTTTGCCGAAGGGCAAGGTTTCGTCCGGGGAGGTTGACAGGGCCTGAACCCGTCTAGGCGGGTTCAGAAAGGCCATATTTTTGGCCGAGCCTACGGTGCTCGGAGATACCCACATTAAACCGGCCTTGTGCCACATTCGATCCTCGTGGGTGGATTGATAAATACAGAGAGACAGACTATCGGCGTTTGTCGAACTCTCTGCATTAGCAGAGGGGAACCCGGACGAGGCTTTGCCGAAGGGCAAAGTTTCGTCCGGGGAGGTTGACAGGGCCTGAACCCGTCTAGGCGGGTTCAGAAAGGTCATATTTTTGGCCGAGCCTACGGGCTCGGGGATACCCACATTAAAACGGCCTTGTGCCACATTCGATCCTCGTGGGTGGATTGATAAATACCGAGAGACAGACTCTCGGCGTTTGTCGAACTCTCTGCATTAGCAGAGGGGAACCCGGACGAGGCTTTGCCGAAGGGCAAGGTTTCGTCCGGGGAGGTTGACAGGCCTTGAACCCGTCTAGGCGGGTTCAAAAAGGCTATATTTTTGGCCGAGCCTACGGGCTCGGGGATACCCACATTAAACCGGCCTTGTGCCACATTTTATCCTCGTGGATGGATAGATAAATACAGAGATACAGTGAGAGCCGCGTACGACTACCAGTATTGGACACTAACACATAGTAAGCTCCGCTTACACTAGCTTTGTAACCTGTTGCTAATATATCTTTTATATATCTATAATATATCTAATCCGTGTTCCGTGTTTTCCTTCTGTGGTCCCGACTTTGGCCCCACATCAGTTTCTTTGTACTGTTTTATTCAAATTAATGAATGACCAAAACTGGAAACAGCTAGTCGAAATATTTCCATGAAATATTAGGTTGGTGCAAAAATAATGTCGTTTTCTCACCTATGTTACTATGTGAGAAAACGACATTATTTTTGCACCAACCTAATAAATCATTCGTTGGAACTACAAGTTTTTTTTTTCATTTATGCAACTACCAACGGAGACAAGCATCGTAACTTTGAAGCATATTTGGTTGTTGATTAGGAGACGCTTTTTATTTTCTTAATCCTTAACCATAACATATTCACCTTTACTTTACACACGTTAGTCTCATCGTATTGCAGGATATTATAGATAAGCAATCAACTGGCCGAGTAAAAACTTCGGAACGTTAATAATACTGATAATTATGTATTTTTCTAGAAATTATGAAACGTCATCATTTTTTTTGCATAGAGAATGAGAAGTTTTATTCATAGTTCTTGGTTTTATTTCAAGACTTGACAATACATTTGATGGCAAATGATCCAATACTGATGTGGGATTTTGGGAACTTACTTTTCCTCCTACAAGAACTGTTTTAGAAACAGAGGTAAAATGACTCTTACAAACAACTGGGTTGTGAGTTTTCAAGGGTTTTGTCTCGGAGTACCGCCTTTACCCATAGTTCCAGCACGTTCTGATCTTAAGGAAGATTAACTACATGAAACTTATTTTGTTCGATATTGTTACCCCGGCAAGCTGTTAAACATCACTTTTTCACAATTTTTACAAAGAATTTCGATTACTGAAATTTAAACAATGTTAACTAAACTTATTTTGCAAAAAAAAAAAAAAATGCAGGGTGGTTCTAAAAAGTGTGCCAATATTAAATTGTAACGTTTCAACGATGTGGACTATGGAAAATTAACGTTAATAATTAACTTCAAATTCACATAGGAATCCATGAAAACGTGGCAGAAAATGAATGTTAAATTAGAAAAATTCTCTTTGGATGATTTTTGTCCTTTAAAAAGATGTCAATAGAATAAATATTTTTTTATCGATAGAATCATCCATATCTAGGGAAAAGAAACGAAATACAATACAGGGCGATTACAATTCTACTTCGAAAAAATATTTAAATTTAAAATTTAAAATTATGCTTTCCTGTATCTGCAGAGTGTTATCGATGTGGAATTCTAACTGAGGATTTTTTGTACTTCTTTTGTACCCTCTAGATATATATGATTGTATAAATTATTTATTCGTAAGAAATTCTTTAAATTTCCCTGTATCTACAGTGTTTTCTCGATGTAGAATTGTAACTGGGGTTTGTTGTACTTCTTTTTTGTACCCTTTACATATATATGATTCTATAAAAATACGTAGATTTGAAATTTTCATGGTTGAGCAATGTAGATATCCTGTATTTTATGAGATTACGTAACTGTAATAATGATATAATATAACTTGTGTACGAGAAACGGGTGGAATAAATTCAATTCGGTCTGGGTGTAACTATTGTGCTTTTGATTTTAGCTAATACATAAAATATAAAATTTCTTTGATGCCGTTTCAGACAACAATAGGTAAGAGTTTTATTTTATTGATGGTTAATGCCGTTCGATAGAAACATTTTCAAAAAGAACATTGATGAAGTTATGGCAATTATTTTATATATATTTAATTTCAAATAATACTTTTGCTTTTTATACATTTATGTACGGTGAAAAACTAAACCTTAATCTTTTTTCAATTTCTAAATAACTTCACGAACAAAAACATTACTTTTCAGTCAAAACAAACCATAAAGACCAACATAAAACAAAAACAGACACATATAAAATGGATAGATACACTTTTGCGATTTGACGCCATAATGGAGGCATGGTGGAGTAATGGATAGCGGCTCGGATTGAGAAATCGAGGAGTCGAGTTCGAATTCCAGTCAAAACCATTATATTAATCGAATCCATTACATTCACTTGGAAAAGCTATGAATTCTTTTCTTCCCCCCCTAGCTATGGGTAAATATTAGGTTGGTGTAATATATATCAAAGGTTCTGTTTGGTTTTAGAGAACAACGGTTAGAAGAAAGCAAGAAGGAAAAATAAAGAAAGAGAAAATTTGTATTTACTGAAGCCCCCCACCCCGCCTCCAACAAGGTCAGTTTGTGACAAAAGGTCGGTTTAATGTGGGGATTCCGAGCGCGTGCACCCGGGCAAGGAACAAAAATTCCTCGAGCCCACGCAACCGTCGGTTACGCTGGCCTCGGTGCGTGCTCGATCTTTCTCTCTAGTGCAATGAGAAGGCGAATGTCGGTTTTTGACGTTAAAAAATACGTCAAGAACCGACATTATTTTTGCACCAACCTAATAGCAGGAGAGACCGGGTTCTATAGTCTTGGATGGCAACTGGTCCACCGCAGAAAGAAATGGCAATCTACTGCCTTGTCAGTCATGTATCGAAAGATACATGATCGTCTTAGCGTGTATCACACGTGACACATAACTAACTGAATAATAATAAGAAGAAGTGAAATATGTTGTCAGTCATTCCAGTTGTTATATGAGTATTGGTTATATTAGTCGTTTGTTATTATTGTTTCTTATTATTCTTTATAAAGAAATGGGCATTCATTGAACAAGCAGTGAATGCTACTTTCGTTTGAAATTTTTATAAAAAACTTTCTGTTAGATATTTTTTCCAGAAGAATAGTTTTCTCAAATCCAGTAACTGTAGTAATAATTGCCGGCATTGGTGGGGATATTCCTCCTTATTTCTATTTGTTTGAAATCATACGGTATACGTCATTCTTTTGATTAAGTCATTCTTTTTACATCGAGTTACATTTTAGATATTCCTGCTGTTAAAACTGCCCAGGGGATGTGGATCTTGCTATTTGCTTCCGATTCTTCAGTGACAGTCCTCAAAACATTCGAAACGGATGGTTCTCGCTAAGACGCTCGAATCCACCCCTAAACGATGCTCTGAGAATGCAATTCTTATACAGCAGAACGCTTAGATGTTGCTGAGTGTGCATTTTGCCATGAGATGATATTAATATGACAGTTTCAAGTCTGTTTAGGAACACCATTTTGTCTGTCTATATTTCCGAGATGAGGTCTTATGTACACTATTTACATTATTTGGACTGTTGTCCTCATTTTTGTCGCCATATTTATTACAACGTTTCGGCCGTTGTACGCTCCGTTGGAACTGAACTGGGGTAGATTGTTCTAGTTCCATGTGCCATGTTTAATGGATGTCACTTGTCAGTTATCTCCTGTTAATTCCCCTCTGCAAGTTCTCCACTGCCTTAACTGGGTATTGAACTCACACTCTTTGGGTCCTGTCACTGGATCTAACCAACGCCTTTATCCACTGTGTCATGTGTCCTGTCCATGTAGCTAACCAAATATGGAGAGAATATGGAGATCATCGCCCTCTGTGGGACTAGGTTGAGATCATAGCCAATGGAAAATTTGTAAACTTAAGGAATCAGCACATATTCTAGGCCACAAAAATCTCCAGAGCCGACCAAGCATAGAAATTAATACAATATGGGAACCAGTAATAAAGAGTGGAATAATAACAAACAAAAATTGCAATATGAGCTCTGGTAAAAACATGAAATGATAACAGCAAAAATTGCAATATGAGCACTGGTAAAAAGGGTGGCTGATGCCAATTTTTAAATCATTTCATCCCTAGCTAAGCAATTTAAGACACTAATATGCCAGGGGTTACTGAATGTGAAAGCATATGAGTAAAAGAAAAGACAGATCAATAAAAGAAATATAATTAAAAAGACAGGTAATAACGATTGATATTAGATTTCAATTTTTCAATATCAAAGTTGACAGGGAAGCAAGAATCCGGAAGAGAGTTCCACAGGTGAGAAATGTAAGAGAAGAATCTGTTAGCATAGAACTTTACCTTCGGTTACATGCAGCCATTTGAACTAGCATCATGGTTTCATCATTTTACAATTATAGCAAATATATATTCACTGTATATATATATTCATTGTATAGCTGGCCACTCGTATTCGAGGATACCCGCCTCCTAGGACGGCTAGTTACCCCCTATTGCAGACGCCTGCTCAGGCGCATTTGTGTTTATGCAACACCCACAGAGCCCACCTGTGATCTATACTGCAACTCTGTTGAGCAGTTACAGTTTCTGGGAAAGAGCGTATTATCTAGCGTGATCAACAATCAAACAAAGCCTGCACGCTTAAGCCCTCGGCCACGATGACTTGTGACTTCGTGCTAGCACAGCTATCGACGGCCCCAAGGGTTCTGCCTACCCAATTTGACTCACAAGTGAAATTGGATAGACACTTACAACCATACCCATGGTATGGTTTTCAGGAACTTTCCAAAGGATCGCCCCACTCCAGACCGATAACATCAGGAAGTCTCCTTCCTGACAAATCGACCATGGTGAGATTCGAACCCGAGTCTCATGATCCGAATACGAACGTTCTAACCACACTGCTACGTGCCCAGATATTTCCTGTACAAAATATGTTATAACTGTCGTCATTCTAAATATCAACATAGAGTTAGCATTGTTATTCATGGGAGAAATACAGTTATAAATGAAAAAAATATACACAAGTCAATGGAATAAATATATACAAAAGGCAATATGCACATAACTCTATAATAACACCCATACTGTCTTAAGTCATACCTGTTCTAGATTCGTTTTCTTCGAAATTTATCCACAGAATTTTTGCAATAGTGCTCGAAGAATGCTCAGTTCAAATACCACCTTCAAATTTCGGAATTTATTTCACTTCTCTTGTAGTGTCCCGATATATGGCTAGTCATTATTTGTTTTCATTCCTCAAAGATTCACATCAGCAGATTCAGTTGGTGTCAATGTGACATTAAAACGCATGAATACCCTAACAGTCTGCTTTGTATTCTACGTGTTTTTTGGCATACTCAGAATCTGTAGGAGGAAGGTAGCTTTAAAGAATTCGGCTCCCACAAAACATATCGAAGACAAAAGGGAGAGAGGAAGGTCACGAGCAATCTATCAGAAGAGCTTATGTGATAGCGAGATGATAGGCGGGATAGAAATCTTGGCAATGGGGCAAACGTTATTAACACCTACACAGGATAAGAGATTATGGCGAGCTACGATTTTTCCACGTTCTGAAGGGCCACAGCACATAGAAGTTCATCTGCTTGGTATTGGCTTTTAATTTGATTTAAAGTTTCTACACTCTTTTTAATTTCCCCATTGATCATATAACTACTGGCAGGACTGACGGTATCATAGTCCATTTATATTATCATAACTGCGTTACTTTATGTTCGCCTTACATAGCTATGTCTGTATATTTATTGCCGTGCTTGCGCATATATAATTGTGTAGTCATTTATCATGACAACATCAGAGATTAGACGAATACATCAAGGGACTCTTTCACGTCTAATGAAGGCAACCGGGCAATACACATAAATATCGAAGGGCCACAAATCTTAAAATCTGAAGTGGGATCAGCACTGAGCAAATGGAACACGAACAAAGCAGCAGGACCAGACTAGATTGTAATAGAGATATTAGCAGCTTTTAAGGATTTCGGCATTGACAAGATCATAGGGGTAATAAATGAAATATACAACAGTGGTGAAATACCGGAAGACTTAAGTACATTCATTTTTCTATAACTGCCTAAGAAGCCAGGTACAAACAACAATTTTTTTTCAAATCAAATTTGAATGGTTGAATTTTATAGGATTAGCTTAACTTCAGACAGGGTGTAGTTGAACGTCATGTATGTCAACCTTATGAGAGTCGAGATGTGACGGAGCTAAAAAAAATTACTTCGTAATGCTATTTACGAGACTGAATTGATGTTTTAAGCAATAAAAAATTTCCAAATGATTTCCAAATCTGATTTTTAAATTGGAGCAAAACTCACTCGAAAAAACATTTTTTCACGAAAAATCCATCTTAGATTTTCGTATTAGATAAAATTTGGTTGATCCAGTTCATTTCCACAAATCAGTCTTCGTGGATTCGAAAGAATTTCCCATTCATCTCGTCTGCAGCTGCTCTCTCACAGATGTGCCGTCGCCTCTCTCTGTCTTTTTTACAAATACTTTCATGGTAATTGCTCCGATGAGCTGCTTTCACTGGTTCCCAGACTTCGCTAATTCAAACGTCCTACGAGGCTGGCATCCCGCTCCCACCCTTTCACTGTTGAAACTGTTAAGTGTAGTCGCCTCTTCTAGTCCAATAACTTCATATCTCGCACCTCTCGCCTGTGGAACTCCCTCCCCTATTCCTGTTTCCCTGATAGCTATAATTTCCGACTTTACAAATGTAATGTCAATCGACACCTCCAGTTGCCTTGATCTATCCACTATCCTTCTCCTCATCCTCTCCTCTATCATTCCTATCTGCTCTCGCTCCAAATCCTCTGTAACCCATTGCGTACTAGTGGCTTCCCGCCTTACTAGGGGTGAAATTTTTTTAAAAATAGTCTGGAAATATGATAATGGACAAATTGCTAAAATGGGCTGACTAACTTACCAGCTTATTACAGATTAAAAATGATAGTTTCTCGCACCACCCCATGAATTAATTATAGTTAATTTCTTTGGATTAAAAAAAAAAAAACAGAACCCCAAACCTGAATGATATCTATTTAGTTTTGGCATTTCAGGCAACTCGTTTTGTCAGTTAAAACAGGATAAATATCACATTAGTAAAATTCCGGATTACAAAACAAAACAAAAAAAACTAAACAGAAGCGGAAATGCGTAAAACAAAAATAAATTAGTGCAAGAACCCGTATAATGAATATTTTCCGACTTTTCGAAATCGGGTATTTATTAGCTGGTTCTTTCAGGAAATAAACGGTTATGATTCTCGTCAACTTCCTATACTTCGTAACTGGAAATAAGATTTGTCTTAGTCCCAATCAGAGTTTCGCCAGTAACACAAACATTCAATGTTTGCTTCGGTCAATTTCAGTTTCTGTATGCCCTGCGAGTTCATCAAGTCATCTTTTCCTTTTTTAGAGTCTGAGATCTTTCAGCCGCCTCTTTCTGTATCATTTTGTCTCGATTTTCCTTTACACTTCATTACACAGATGCTATTTCCATAATATTCTCAGAATCCCTCTGTAGGACCACCCCTCTTTTGCTTCCTGTCTCCTCTTCAAATGTAAAGAAATTCTTCATTATTTACAGACATACAGGAGGATTGATATTACATTGGAGAACTGTTTTCTTTGTTTCTAACGATAATGTTCCTGTTTCTTCGTACTATGTTTAATTTTTAGAAAGCATTTTCGGCTTTTCGATTTTGGGTTAACTATTTTTATATTATATTCACATATTTTATATTTTATTCACTATCTTTATATTATATTCACATTCTTCATATTATATTCTCGATTTTTATATTATTTTCGCATTTTTATATTGTAATCACTATTTTTATATTATATTCACTTTTTTATATCATATTCCCTATTTTTATATTACATTCATATTTTTTATATTATATTCACTATTTTTATATTGCATTTATTGTCCGTTAAAAGATTTCATAAAACAAAATCAAAGAAGAAGACAAGTTTAATTTCTTTATTTTCTTGATGACGACGCCTGCAATTCGTAACTCACGCTTGGCTGTAGTTTTAGATGTATAGTATTATTTAAACTGCCATAAAATAATTATGAGCAGGTCCTGGTAGCTGACCTATCCTGTGACCTTACCCCTGTAGCTCCATAGGGTAAGACTGTCTTGTATCATTCAACACCACCAATCTAGCATTAATGAGCAGAGACTGAATTTACTCTCGGTTGAAATTTATAAAATCTTCCTATTAAGAATTTTTGTAAGGATAATAGATTTCTGAAGCCCATTAGCTATCATCGCTCTTGCCAGTATCGATTCATTCCCACATCTTCATTATATCATTATTTTCTGTTCTAGTTATATATTCTAGCCATTTTAGTTGTTGCTGCTGTTGTAAGTCCTCGAGTGATGTTGATGCTGTTATTTAGCACTGTCCTTTAAGATTCTGTAGCGCCAGTCCACGAGGCACGAGGACGGACGATCCACACTAAAACCTATAGGTTGCATTCGCTTGAAGCCATTTTTAATCGTAATTTTGACGAACCGGTTATATAAAGCTGAGAGTTTAGATATTATTTTCTCAACGTGTTTGGTAAGGTGCATATTAAAGCCTCGATCTGACGAGGATATATAAGAACACGACTAAAGTTTCTTAATGTTAATGTTTTGTAGCTATTTGCATTGTTGAACAGAATATTCTAGGTTCAATTTCCTTATCTCCTATACTAATATTTTATAATTGACCCATACTCTAATGTAGGCGAGTGTGCTGAAAAGTTCATAGGCTGACTGTAATGAAGTGATGCTAGAGCTATGAAACCTGACAGGCATTAATTTCAACTCTTCTTATTAAGAATTCCGTTGTTTCGTTCCAGGTAAACTGACCTGAATTTTCAAAGATTATTGTTCATCCTGTTGGTTAATAAGTCATCAACAGCAGATATAACCTCATCGTCCCTTCGATACTGGTTCACAGCCAAATGTTTTCTTCCTGTTAGGGAACACATAATAGTCAGCTGGGGTCAAATCAGGAGAATGAGGAGGGCGATCAACCAGTTCAAATTCACAGCCCTTTTAAAGATAATCAATAAACACAATGCCTTTTTCATCCCAAACGACTGAGGCCATCACCTTCTCTGTAGATAAAACGAACTTGGCCTTCTCTGGAGCAGATCAGGAGGTGTGTTTCCGCTGCTCGTGCTGTATCTTTGTCTCTGGCTCAAAGTGATGAACCTAACACTGATCTTAGGTTAGGAAATGCTCAACGAAACCAGATGGTTCTGCTGCAAACAATGTCAAATGTTACCGTGATGTGCTTATTGTCAGGTGTCAGAAGACGTGAGACCCACCGAGCAGATATAACTTCATCATGAGAAGTTCATTTTGCAGAACATTTTCAACCCTCTCGCGAAATATGCTAATATAATTGGCTATTTGATATATAGTTATCTGTCCTTATGTGGGAAACACGATCAGTGGTTTCCTGGCTGGTGGAAGTTACAACCTTGAATCATTTTCCACTCCAAACTTCAGCTGCTCACTTTTGCGCTGTTGCTAAAGCTGGTACGTCATTCACTAAGAGAACAACCATTTCTGAATGAAAACCCTTGGGGGCTTAACCCATTTTATGAAGGTACTTCATAACACTACAATGCCAAATTTAATCCAATTTTCAAAAGAAATCGCTGCTCAACTTTAAAGTCTTTTTTGAACGTCTAGATGTCAGTTTGCCCGGGGAAAAACAATACAGTTATTAACATTAATTAATGCAAGATTTAACAGTTCTGACACTATTTCTTTATAATGGGCCTATTAAATTTTCAGCTTAAGTTCTAATTCCACATCCTGAATGTTTACGTTAGATTCAGGATACTGGGAATGTTAGGTAAGTACAGGAATATGACACATTTATTTGAAACTGAAAAAATATATTCTTCTGTGTCGGTTTAACATAATTTTTGCTTCAGATAAACGAGCCGTATTCTGCACACGTCTGGCCTCCTGAGCAATGATCACTGTGTGTGTAATTCATTGATTTCGAGCACGTCTTTTGATTCCGTCATAATTACTAGCACATGCTTTAAATAAGAAATATAAACAAGCTATTTGCTGTGTTGTGCAGACTATTCTACGATAAGTTTACTTATCTCCTATACTAAATATCTTATAACTGACGCACACACCGAGGTATTTGAAGCATTTAGTATTTACTAATTACGCATCTTGATTTTTTATAATGGATTCAGGTTTGGTTTGTTTTACGGCATATCAACTACAATGGGTTATTTAATGCCGACAAAATTTCCTTTTTTTTCAGAAATGTATAGCTGGTAATTTTTCAGCAATTATAGCTAGTAATATTTTTTTGAAAAATGTATAGTTTGGTTTGTTTTGTTTTGTGGTATATTAACCTCAATGGGTTATTTAATGCTGACAATATTTTTTATTTCTGGTAATATTTTCTTTTTTCAAATATTTATTACTGATACTAATTTTTTAAAAGTATTTCTGGTATTAAAATCTATTTTTACACTTTCATAGTCTTTTGAGTCAGGTTGTGGGGTCAACTATTTGCCCATAACTGGGACTCTAACAGGTGCTACCACCCAGGTTAGGAACAGAAGTAATTAAGAGGTGGTTCCACCGTCCTCAAAACTTCCTGGTCAGAAGCCTTGCTGTTCGACGTAGTTTATCGTCTTACCCAGGACGCGGATGCAGTTTATCGTCATACCCAGGATACTAGAAATGTTAACAAAGTACAAAATTTATCTGAAACTGAAATTATGTTGAACTGTGACGCCTACCTGCAAACAATCAGTGTTCATGTAAATCACTCATTTATATAAGAACATCTAGGCTCGTACAGCGACTTTAGATATCTCGAAGACGTTTGACAGAGTTTTGGCATGCTGGCGTTCTCCACAAGCTCATGAGCTATGATCTTCTCAAATCTAATCGTTTATTAACAAATCGTGTGATGAAAGCGGTGTTGAAGGGCCACTAGTCTAGAGCATTTCACATTTATGCTGGGTTACCCCAAAGCTCTACCCTTGATTCAACGGAAGACTTCAAAATTTTTCTAATCCAAAACAATTATTCTGCCCATCTTAGCACTGAAAAAGAATAATGTATGCACAACTGATTTAATATCGAACTATATCTCTCCTTTATTCAGCCTAATCCAATTCCAAGCTTGAGTATCACGCTGAAACACCGGTTCCCGTACGATCACCGAAGTTAAGCAACGTTGAGCCTATTTAGTAATCGCATGATAATATCAGCTCAGATGTGCAGGTGGTGTAATGGATAACGGTACGGAATTGAAAATCGTAGAGCCGAGATCGAATTCCGAGCTGGTTCGTTATATTCACTTAGCGTAAATAACCATTGGGAAAGAAATAGATCCACCTCTTTTTTCCTGACAGCTTTAGTTTAATTCAAATATCAGGTTGAAGGACTGGTTTTCGTAAGGATACCGGAGTTAAGCATCGCCGGGCCTTGTCAGTACCAAGATGGGTGACCGCTTGGGAATACCAGGTGCTGTAAGTTTGGATGTGCGGGTGGTGTAATGGATAACGGCTCGGAATAAGAAATCGGAGAGACAAGTTCTAATTCCAGTCGCTTTTATTATATTCATTTAAGTGCAACTATCCTTGGGAAAAGGTATGAATTCACCACCTCTCCCTCCAGCCATGAGTTAAATAGTAAGACTTACATTATAAAATGATTATTATCTTAAAAAATAAACCTCACACGATCCTAGAAACATTATTTGCTGGGTTACAATACCCCTAAAAGTTTGGTAAGTCGAAAAAAAAAATTGTTTAAATCTTTCCACATCCAAGATCTGCATGAGGCTTAGAATATGATAACTACATCCCCGAAGAGGAGTAAACAAACACTTAACAGTTTTCCAATGTTCTAATAAGCGTTGCATGTCCGTATGCACAATGAGGTTGCACACAATAAAGATTGAAAATAAACAAATTTGTAAATGAGGAAACACATATGTAACGATCCTTTTTCCTTTCAGATGTTTCCGTCGATATCCTCTTTGATATCGAGCAAAGGTTACTTACTTCATCTACATTCGATTTTGTTATTATCACAACATTTCCGCCTTCTTCAGCTGTTTGCCGATCCTGTTAACCTACCGGAAAAATTCGCACTCGACCCTTTATTGAATCGGTGGGGGTAGATATTTCTCTTTTCACTGCCTATGTCCAGGGAAAAAAATCTAACCCCGTAAATTATATAAATGCTTCACAGCGAAATTCACTGAAATCTAGATGGATTCTGAAGAAGGCGGGAATGCAGAACGGATAAACCCTTGTGATAAGGACTTTACTTTGTGTATATATATATATATATATATATATATATATATACCTTACTCTGATTATAAATAATATAAAAAATGACAACTACTCCGCACAGAAATTCAAAAAGAAAGATCAATGTGTAATATGTTGTCGAATACTGATATTGAAAAATGATGTAATTTTAGCGTAATTCCTCATGTATAATACGCATTTTCTAAAAAAAATAATAAGCAAAATTAGTGGAGCATATTATGCACAGCTTCAAAAAATATTTTAAAAATTGCCGTTTCATAGGTCGATTCCAGTTGCGAAATGACTATCCACGAAAAACATGCGACAATTTGACATTTGCATTCGGCGATTGCGACCCCGTAAGAATGTCAAAAAAATCATATGTACCTAACAATACTTAAAAATGTAAAATAAAATAATATTATAATAAGATTATTCTATGTTTAAAAGCATCTCGATCTATAAAAGGCAGGATGTGTGTGTATAACGAATGCACGGCCGCAATTTCCGACGGATTTGCACCAAAATTTACATGCACGTGCTCCAAGTTAGTGGGAAGGCCAAGACCGACGTTGCATTTCCCAACTCCCATCGATAGTGGAAATAATCGATTTTTTCATGCTTCTACGGCAATTTTCATGTATTTTGCGGCCATTTTCTACTGGCTAGAGTGAGAGCCTATAGCCGGCTGCCACGAATAGGCAGGAAGATTTTATTGGCCAGCGTGAGAGCCATCAGCTGGCTGACACGAATGTTAACTAGTATGCTAGCATGTAAAAAAATCGATGGCTACATTCGTCACAAATGGGAAAAATTTAAATCTGCATGGCACTTTACTCCAATTGGCTTATTCGCTTGCTTAAACACAAAGTTGATTCTGATTCCGCAGAACTGGGTTGGTTGTGAAAAAGTATTTGTTGTTAACATTCATTTTTCATTTGGTTTTTCCAGTTACGAGTCCTTTTTTAAAGCTGATCGTTTTGTGTTCATTTTGTTTAGTTCTTTTTTTCGTAACAGATTTAATGTTTAGTATAGAGCTTACAAAAAATCCACAGTGAGAGATAGGCAAGAAGTATGGCATATAGTAACATCAGCACGGCAAAGGGCACTCCTTTAAAGACAAGGAAGGGCCAAAATATTTTAAGTCATGTGATAGTGATTGCTGTATGTGTCGTACGATTTTTGAATCAAGGACGGACAACGCCGGGTCATGCTGCTAGTTTTTAATAAGAGTAGGAAACACTAGCCGTAATGAAATTGGAGAGGTACAATTTATAGTTTTTGATTACCAAAAAAACGTGCGCATTATGCATGAATAGAAGCATTTTCTCACTTTTTCAGCGCAATTCTAGGTGTGTTTATTATGGATGAAGACGTATTATACATGAGGAATTACGGTATCATTCATCTTGACCATTATTTGTGGAATTTGGTGTTACGGAATCTTACAGAAATATTCGCATGATTGTTGAACTGAATTTTTCCCAAATCACAATTAGAATGGAATATCAAACAGTTAAAGTTATTCTTCCGTTATTATAATTTGGAAAAATCAAATCGATATCTTGAAAGAAGTAATGTTTCATATATTTTTCCATAATTTTAAAATCAGGCAAAAAAAAAAAAAAAAAAAAAGAAAAGAAAAAAAAGTGCGGCTACTGTTGGAAAAAAAAACAAACAAACTAACAAAAAAAAAAAAGAAAACAGAGTTGAACGCGAAAACTGTTTCCCCATTGTCCACAAATAATTGACTGATAACAATACTTCGTCTCGGAATTTCTGATAAAGATTTATCGTCCAAAAATAGATGAGAAGCCGAAGAAGTTTTATGCTAGTCTTGTGCTTGACATTTGTGTGTTGCTGGCTGCCATGTTTTTTTTTTTAAACAACCCTTATCAGAAGAATATGTACGAAGAAACTTATATCTCAGTTCCGTCACGAAAAAAGAACAATTTTTTTTCAATCTTACTTGTCATTAGATTTAACACACACGCACACACACATACACACACATACATATATATATATATATATATATATATATATATATATATATATTCGCTTGAGGATGAAAAAGAACGATTGCAATATTCGAGTATCATTATATATATATATATATATATATATATATATATATATATATATATATATATATATATATATATAATGATACTCGAATATTGCTAGCTTTCCGCGACTTAGTTTCATGTAGACGCTCTGTCTGTTATACGGTAGTCTCATAATCTTCAGGGCTTACGAATTTATAACGTTGAAACACCGTTTTCTATACAAAAAACCGAAGTTAAGCAACTTTGAGCGTGGCCAGTTCCTAGTATGTTAAACAAATGCATTGTTATGTTAGGCTTTTAAATTCTTTGTTGCATATTAATTCATTTTGTGCATAGTTATGACTTACGCTCTGTGATAATGTCCCTATTATTGGGATCCATGTGACCAGAGAAAACAAAATTAATATTTAGTTATCGTGTATAATACGCTCTTCTAACTGTTAGACTTAAAAATATGGAATAGGTACGGATTGCAGATGAAGAATCAAGGGACCCAAGAGTAACTGACGAGCACCCGATGAGTAATGGATCCACCTGCGAAGTAATGATCTGTGAGGATAGACGGTAAAAAAAAATACCTACTGATCGTCGAAAATTTAGTTGTTGCACTTTTAAGGAAAATCCTACGAGGGAGACTGCCTGAATTAATTCCACAGGCACAAAGATAGAAATAGTTTGGTCCACTTTCGTCTGTAGATTGCTCTTTTGAGCAGCAATAAAACGAGTCACTGCCAATTATTGTTCTCTTTTGTCGTAGATTTTAATCATTTCCGCCAGTCAATACCCTTTTTTCGATAATCCAGCACGTATTCGGTGCGTTATAATAAGAAATTATTCCCAGAGAGAAGTTGACATACTACCATATCACGAGGTAAAAAAACAAACGGTTCTCTTACGAAGTTAAGCAACGTCGAGTTTGGTCAGTAATAAGTGAACGCTTGGGAATACCAGCAGCATAATTTTGTATATGGGGCTGGGTTAATGTATTTTTTTTGCTATTGTTATATTGATTCACTACCGCCATTTTTCTTCTGTAAATGATTTTCATAAAATAATGGAGATCAAAGCAAAGAATTCGGAAAGTGTCGAAGTCAGTGAAGATCCTGAAGAAAGTGTTAAAAGTTGCAAAGATCTGTGTTTCAAAGACAAAAAACAATTGCTGTCAGAAAGTAAGGAAGAAGACAAAGAAGAAGAATAATTAAATTATTCTATTGCATGAGACACGACATAATGTCTTTAACTGAGTCTGATAAAATCTAATATTTTAGGCTGGCATTTAGTATAGAAAGTTTAACAACAATTAGAAATACGTTTTTTTACGACAGCAAAACAAAATGAGTTATTTATCACATGTCCACAAAGATTTAAAATCATTTCGCTCAAAAAAATGGAACGAAAAAGTTAACAAAGACAGAAAATGAAAAATATAAAGAAGAAAGAAAAATAAAAGAGAAAGAAAAACAAAAGTAAAAGGAAGTAAAGTAAATAAAGAAAGAAAAATAAAAAAGAAAGAAAAGAATGAAAGCGAGGAAAGTAAAAAGTAAAAGAAGAAAAAGCATAAGGACAAATAAGGAAAATAAAAATAAAAGACAGACGAATATAAAGAAAGAAAGAAAAAATTCGAAAGAGAAAGACGGGAAAGTAAACAAAAGAAATGAAAAATAAAAGTAAAAGAAATAGAAAAAAAGAGAAAAGAATAAAAAAGAAAGGAAAAGAAAAAAGAAAGAAAATAAAAATTAAAGAAAGTGAAATAGAAAGAAAGAAAAGAAAGGAAAGGAAAAAAAGAAAGAAAATAATACCAGAAAGAAAAGTAAAAAGATAAAGAAAAGTCTGCAAAAAAGAAAGAATAGAAAAATAAATGAAAGAGAAACAGAAAGAAAGAAAGAAAGAAAATAATAAAAAAGTAAGAAAAGTAAAAATGAAAGAAAATTAAATAATGAAAAAAATAATGTAAAAACAAAATAAAAAAAAGTAAAAAAAAAAACTAGAAAGAAGAAATAAAAAACGAAAGAAGGAAAATAGAAAAGAAAGAAGACTAAAAAAAAATAAATTAAACAGAAAACTTAAAACGCTTTCACTTCAAAATACCAATATTTTTGATATTGAGAATATTCTCACTGGAATGAGAAAAAAATCTTGTTATTAAATGAATGTACTTTGCAGAAACGGGATTTATTTCACAATAACAGGATTATCTCAAACTTAATGTAAAAAGTGTCTTTCAATTATTATGGAAAAATTGTCACAGTATATGGTGAATCATTTTTGTAAGCCTATTGTGGTACAATTATTTGAGAAGGCAACGGGAAACCACTCCACTACATTTCCTAAGAGTTTACGGCAATTCACAAAAAAAACACAATCTGTGACAATTTGTAGGATTCATGATCTCTTTTATAATATATTTACAAATTACTGTTAAAAAGGACAAGAAATGACTTGTTAATTTTAACGCTTCAAAAAAGAAGGTACTGAGAGACCTTTTTCTGCCTTCCATAAGTATGGCTGATGCTAACCTTCAGGAGAGAGTGACTCGGTGCGTCTTCTCGGGATAACATTTTCCGCTGACATGAACTGGTAAGTTTATACTGAATCAATTTTTGGTTCTGCTGCTAGGAAAGTTTGTTAACTGTGTCGGGCTAGACAATTACAGTCTACCAATCGTCTTTGCTTTGAGTATTGCTGTCACATAAGGTCTGGTGCTCCTGCTTATACATTTAGAGATTTTTGATAAAATCCAAAGAAGAATCTGCAATGTTATTGATCCTGACCTGGCATCTCAGGTTCAGTCACTTTCCCAACGCCGTAACATAAATTCCTTGTGTCTTTTCTCTAAATACTTTCATGATAATTGGTTTGATGCATTTTACTCTATGATATCCAGGCTTTATGGATGTAAGTGCAATATTAGAGTGACAACAATTTGACATCATTATAAGTTTACCGTTCGTTAAGTTCGCTTTTGCTTTGAATATTACTGCCGCATCTAGTCTAGTGCTCCTGCTATACATTTAGAGATTTTTGATAAAATCCAAAGAAGAATTTGCAATGTTATTTTTCCTGACCTGGCATCTTGGCTCCGGTTACATTCCGGCTGCTTTAAGGGTTGCATCCCTGTGCCTTTTCTATATATACTTTCCTGGTAATTGTTCTGATGAACTCTCTTCCATGGTTTAAGCGCAGTACTAGATTGGCGTCTCGTTATTTTACAGATGAAATGGGTAGAAGTAACCGTAAGATCTATGATAGCAGGTTCTTCTATCAAACATCTTGCTTGTAAAACTGTCCTTCGGCTTCTTGCTTCCCAGTCAAATTTGATTGTCAAAACTTTAAATGCGATGTCAGTCGTTATGTTCTGTCGGCTAAATTCTTGTTCTTTTATTGTTCTCTTTCCTTAATAGTATGTTTATTCATATTTTATAATAATCAGTAACCCCTTGCGTCTTAGTTACTTTATTGCATTGTTTGACGGGTGAAATGATTAAAAAAATATTGTGGGTCCGTTTCCTTGTCTTCGCAAAAATGCCGTTGGGAAAAAAATGAATGTGTTTCTTCGATTAATAGCCTGGTAGACAGTGTTCTCTAGCATTGGTTTCAAGCTATTCTTCCAGAAGTATAATGCAGAAGGTAAGAGGACAGCAATCAATTATCTTTCCTAAGAAGTATTACAAATAAGCGTCAAACGAATGAAGCTTGTAGAATTTGGCGAAGGTCATCCTTCTTTGTACCATTTCGACTGGCGCTACGGAATCACTAACAAAGAAATTTACCACATAACAGAAACCAAATCACTTGATCACTTTCAGCGACAGTAGCAACGATTATGGATAACATAATTCGAAGGGAAAGTATTACCATAACCCGAATGATGACGTTCCACTCTACCTTAAACATAAGGAGAGGGTAGAAGCCGCCGTCAATACTGAAAAGAGTAATAACAGCTACTAGACATGAGAAATCTATTTTTCTGAAAATCTGTTTTCAAAGAAAGATTTTTATAAATTTCAACCCATAGAAGATTTTATAAAATCAAGCTACAGTATTACTGCTGGTTGGTCAATCTCATTACAGAAGAGGAAAAAGCTTGAGAAATGTAGTTCTACAGTGGTATTCATGGTCTTTTCATCGAGCAACACTGAAGTTTTAAAGATAATGTAAACAGAAATTACACTAGTAATGTAAACAAATATGAAACTAGCAGGACATATTAAATGCAAGATGAACAGAGGAACAAAAGGCATAACATACCTAATGAACTTGTGTTTGGTGGTGATACACTGACTTACCTAATTGGAGAGCACAACGGACATTGGCCTGGACATTGTCATGGCCGATCAAGGTAAGATGGCCGCAATTGAGCATATATAGAATGTGGTATAAGGGTCTATTCTCAAGCAAGATCCTGTACATTCAAATTGGCGCTTGAAGCGAAGTAGAGAAATTACGTGGTGAAACAGAAAAGGGGAAGAAAAAAGGTAAGAGAAAAATCATGAGGGGGAGGAGACTGTAGAGAAAAGAAGTTGGAGGGTGTTATGGTGAAACACACCTATTCTATAGTTAATAGACTCTCCCATCTAATATAAGTAGGAGTAGTGAGAGAAACGACGGTCAATCGATGTTAGTCGATGTCGGACGATCGGCTGAACGGTTGAACTTTCTGCCTTCGGGCGGGAAAGAAACCCGAAAGAGGGTACGCCGAAGGGCGGAATCTCGTTCGGGGAGGTAAACCTGACCCTGAACCCGTTTATACGGGTTCAAAGGGCATATTTTTGGCCTAGCCCACGTTGTGCCACATGATGCCCTTGTGGGGCAGGGGTGACTAAATACTAGTCGATGTCAGTCGATGTCGGACGACCGGCTGAACGGTTGAACTCTCCGCCTTCGGGCGGGGAGGAACCGGAACGAGGCTACGCCGAAGGGCGGAATCTCGTTCGGGGAGGTAAACCGACCCTGAACCCGTTTATACGGGTTCAAAGGGTATATTTTTGGCTGAGCCCACGGGCTCGGAGATCCCACGTTAAACCGGCCTTGTGCCACATGATACCCTCGTGGGTGGGGGTGACTAAATACTAGTCAATGTCAGTCGATGTCGGACGACAGTTAGTCGAATACGAAAGTATCAGCGACCACAACAAGATTACTCTGCGTATTACCTATTATATCAAGTTGCTAACGTTTTGTACGTCGAACCTATTTAAGGACCGACTTATTACAAATACAAGCCGCCACTGCAAAATCACTCCACAACAGAGGGGAAAAAAGAAAAATGAAGAGGCAGAGAAAGGAGTAGGCGAAAAAAAAAGAAAAAAAAAGAGACAAAAAAAAGTTAAAGAAAGACGAAAACAAAAAGACTGAAGAGAAAAAGAGAAACAGTTTTTTTAATTAGATTATTTGTTTTTTACATGTTATCAAGCATTATCAGGTTATTCAAAGCTCCCTCTAAAAAAAAAACAACAACAAAAAAACAATAAACAAATTTAGCTTGTAAGAATATTTTATCGATAATAATGATTTTTGCTGATACAAGTTCTACTAATTAACTTAAAACTGGGACAGAAGCGTTGAATTCTTGTCTTTCCAAAGAGTATTTACACGTAAATAAATTTAACGAACCCGACTTGTATTGAACCTCGGCTCTCCGATTTAAAGTTTCCTGTCGTAATGCATTATACCAAGCACACATCAAAGATTACAACACTTGGTATCCCGAAGCAGTCATCCATCTCGACACTGACAAGGCTCAACATTGCTTAACTTCGTTGATCCTTTGAGAGCCGATGTTTCAACGTTATATGGCCTTATGCCAAACAGAGGAAGATCAGGTGTTAGAGAAAAGGAGCAGGATTAAAGAATGATAAAAAAAAGAGGAGAATGAGAAGGAAGAGAAAAGAAGTATGTGGAAAATGGAACAGTAAGAGAATAAAAGAATTACGAGAGGAGGAGTTGGTTGTAAGCAAAAAAGCGAAAGAGGGAAACACAATGACGAAAAGGGAAAAACCAGTAGGAGAAGGATGAGGAGCAAGAGAAAAGGTGTAGCAGAAAGTTGAAAAATACTGACTCGAAGCAAGAATACTGAAGGAGAAGAAAGAAGAGAAAAGGAAAAGCAGAGGAAGAAGAAAATGATTACTCGTGTTTCTCATTAACTTGAAACGAAAACGCAAGAAATGAAATGCCTTATTTGGAAAAGAAATCTTAGTAAAGTTAATGTTAATTAACATGTTGACATATTTCAAAGTAAGGCTTCTATCACGTTTAACTGATTTATTTCTGGTTGATGCAATGGTTGAAAAAATATTATTTGGTATTTGTTTTAGTGACGTAACTGAGCTTTATTTCCGGTCTTCGGAGGCTGGAAAGCTTGAGTTCATAAATGTTTTTGTTACGCACCAGTTGGAAAGTTGAATCAAATATAGAAATTTATGAAAAACAATACCTGAATTCATGTTGGTATCTGTGCATGTATGCGAGTGAATGTGAGTGCATTTGTGCGTATGTACAAGGTGCATTTCAGAAGTTTTGAGACTTTTTCTGGTGAGGGAGTTGTCCGAGATTATGATATTTTTCGTATGCATTACTATACATATACACTACATTTTGTTATTCTCCATGGTTGTCCAAAAGTCTTACTACCCCTACCAAAAAAGTAATGAGATTAATAGAAGAACAAGTAATCTCTATCTATAAAAGGTAGGATGTGTCTCTCTCTCTGTGTGTAACGAATGCACGGCCGCAATTTTCAACGGATTTGCACCAAAATTTACATTCACATGCTCCAAGTTAGTGGTAAGGCCAAGACCGACTTTGCATTTCCCAACTCCCATCGATAGTACAAATAATCGATTTTTTCATGCTTCTACGGCAGTTTTCATGTATTTTGCGGCCATTTTCTACTGGCCAGAGTGATAGCCTATAGCTGGCTGCCACGAATAGGCAGGAAGATTCTAGTGGCCAGCGTGAGAGCCAACAACTGACTGACATGAATGTTAACTAGCATGCAAAAAAAAAATCGATAGCTGCATTCGTCACAAGTGGGAAAAATTTAAATCTGCATGGCACTTTACTCCAATTGGCTCATTCGCTTGCTTAAATTCAACGTTGATTCTGATTCAGCAGAACTGTGTTGGATGTGAAAAAGTATTTGTTGTTAACATTCTTTTTTCATTCGGTTTTTCCAGTTACGAGTCCTTTTTTTTAAAAGCTGGTCGTTTTGTGTTGATTTTGTTTAGTTCTTTTTTCGTAAGAGATTTAATGTTTAGTATAGAGCTTAGAAAAAACTCGCAGTGTGAGATAGGCAAGAAGTAAGGCATGTAGCAACATCAGCACGGCAAAGGGCTCTCCTTTAAAGGCAAGGAAGGGCCAAAATATTTTAAGTCAAGTGATAGCGATTGCTGTATGAGTCGTACGATTTTTTAATCAAGCCCGGGCAACGCCGGGTCATGCTGCAAGTACAGTAATACAAAGCACATGTATTGGATTAATTTTATTCACTTTCATTGATACTGTCACATACCGAGAAGGTGTATAAGAGCACAATCATTTTCGTGATATGAAACGATGTCGCGCCATGTCCTGTGTGATATTTTACAAAGATGTGCTTTGTTCATTGTTGGAAAGGCCCTCCGAACCGCGTCCTTCAACTGATGAGTATTCTGGTACGGTTCATGTGAAACTCTCCTTGATAAAACCCACAGAAATAGAAAATTATATTATGTAAGGCTGACAGGATCTTTCTGACCACACTGTAGATTAAAGAAGACGGCCGTAGACTCTCTTTGAACACACCTTACTAAACACGGCTTGTCGGACATGCTTAGTTTGCAGGATGGCATCGTAACTGGAAGCAAATTTAGAATCTCGCGATGCAATAAATTTTTTTGTTAAACTGAGCAAAAACGTGTCTATATTTTTGAGATGAGGAATTAAAATTATTTACGCTATTTACATTGTTCTGACTGATCTCATCTTTAGTGTCATATTCACGACGTTTCGACTGTTGTACGTTTCGGCCTTCTTCATGATCTGTCTATATTTCTGAGATGAGGTATTTTAACTATTAAGTTGGTGCAAAAATAATGACGTAATAATGTCGTTTTTTGACGTTAAAAATATGTCAAAAAATGACATTATTTTTGCACCAACCTAATACTTGCAGTATTTACATTGTCCGGGCTATTGTCCTCATCTTTATTGTTATATTCATGACGTTTCGGCCGTTGTACGCTCCGTTCTTCTTCAGGTGATTGGAATTTCGAACCGAGCACTTTATTTCATCCACTGGGGTACATTGTTTTAGTTCCTTGCGTTATGCATCTTCCGGATATCGTAGTTTCAGTTATGTCTCTTTAGTAACTCATCTCTCCAAGTTTTTCTTTTCACCTCTACTGCGGCCAGGTATTGAACTCACAACTTTTTGGGTCAGGTCACTGGATTACTTCAAGCAACCCTTTTATCCACTGAGCAATCTCTCCTTGAGCAAAAACAAAACAAAACAAAAAAAACAAAACCTCCTCCAAAAAACGTTACCGGGAATTATGAAGACTGCATATGTTTTTCGCTGGCTTAAGAGGTCAAGGACAATGGAGAGAATGTGAGAGATTTACCCATAGCTGTGGCAAGACGTGCTCTGTGGTCAGCAAACCCGCAAAGCAGCAATCGACTATCGTCTCTAACATGCGATGTGATCCTAAAAGATGCCTTAAGTATTAATAAGTTTCCCATGTCAATTTATTCTAGCCATTTATCCGTAACACATTAGTTAATCTATCATAGTCGGCACGAGCTCGCATCCGAGCTTCGGAGTCGTCATCCTTTTTCCTTCGTCCTTTTCTCTCCCCCACCCCCGGTGGTGGTGGCGGAGGTGGATGTGGACCCAGCCTACTCGTGAAGAGTAGTGAGCAGGAGGCACATAGGAGTGTGTGTGATAGACGCAGCTGGGAAAATGGTGCCCTTTTGAAGGCACGTTGCAGATCCGTTTCCTGTTGACGGTTGAACGGGAAAGTCTCAGTCCTCCCTTGAAAGGTCTTACGCCAGGAATGCCGATTTGTAGCAACGGTTTTTCCCAAGACTCAGAGTCGAGCCTTTCGCCTGTATCGGGGATGTTTACAAATGATCCTTACTCCATACCTTGCTTAAAATAAACATTGTACGAACACAAAAATCTTAACCGAAGATAATCTATAGCTGCCGACGTAATTCAACGGTTTTCTGTTTCACTTTAACTCAAATAAATATTTTCCAAATCATATCTTACCGTGCTGGGCTAAGCTTGACTTCAATTTCACTCTATAAATAAATAAATAAATAAAAACTGAGTGCAATTATCTGACATCTAAACTGCAACAGCATTTGAACGAGAATGCTGGACCGATGATTATACGAACAAGCGCCTGGCAGTCTCCGGTAGTCTCATACACGGAAGACGGAGAATATAGGGTCCTCACATCAGACGACAGGAATATAATAGTTTGGCTGAGAGTAATTGACGGAATATCGGAAGGATTAAAATGTAATTGGACATTATATTCTCGTGTTATCATCCAATCGGCATCTTCTATTTTATTGTCAGGTTGCTATCGGTAACGAGGTTACGGTATAGAGTAATGATCACAACGTTCAACCACTATAACAGCTAGATCCACCTCTGACGCACTTGGCCAAGCCAACACAATAAAATCAGTGTGATAGTCCGTTGCTTGTTCATACTTTTTCTGAATTATCCTCCCTCCACATATCTGGGTTGAAAGCCGTAGCGGATTTTACTCAAGTAGACCTATTGGAATACATCCAATTATCAGAGCTTGAGAGCAGATCTCTCCTCTGACCGAGCTCAGTGAAAGATAAAACTGGCTGATTACATTCCACTATCATCGATCGGATCAAGAAATATCACCATTCACGACGAACAGATGTTCACTTAGGCAGTCGCCGTGACTTGAGTGCCTAGTCTCACTTTCTACTCTCGATATGGTGACGAATTATTTTTGTTGTATCGTGAAATGGATAAGTGGCTACACATATAAAAAGTAGTAGTAATTCATAACGAAAAATAATACGGTACTATCAGTCGAGAATACGGTCTACTGGAATAACAGTTAATCGTGAAGTTTTTCAGTTGACGGTACGGTCTTTGACGCTTGTGTGATCGCTTTTACTTGGCCGTTGCTTTCTTTTTGCATTATTACAGCTCCTAAACCGAAATTACTAGTATCGCTTTTTAAAAAATTTTTTACCCCAAGCCAGGCGGGAGTAGAAAATATTGTGTTCATCCCTAGTGGGATACGACAATAATGTCCTATTTTGGATCGTAATGCGCCAGACATAAGTTTGATGTTAATATTATTTTAATTTCCTCAAAAGCGCTGATATTCCATATTCCAATATCATTTGAAATCTTTTTTTTTTAATAATTTGTTTCGAGGAGCTCTCAATACGTACACATTTGGGATAAAATTATCGTAGTAATTTCTAGATCCCCAAAAATATAGTGCCGACACATTTGTTGGGGGCAGCATATTTCATATTGTACTCGACCCCAATGGGTCTGGTTTTCTGCCTTTTGCATCTATAATTTGTCTGAAATACTTAATATTAGATAAGAACAAATTCACATTTATCCAACCATTTTAAGCCGTATTATTTTATTCTTTCAAAAACGTCTTTAACATGCGCGTCAAGTTGTTCTAGGTGTTCACTTTTAATTAAGTTATCAAGGCAGGCAGTTACGAAGTCCATGTCATTCAATATCTTATCTATGATTTGTTTGAAAATGTCGGGTAGGACTTTTATACCGAATCTCAGTCTGTTGAGTCTATACAGACATTTATGCGTATTTATAGTTAAAAACTTCCCACATTGTTTGTCAATAGGAATCTGAAGGTACGGCTCAGTCAAATCCAGTTTTGAGAACACTATGCGACTATGCAATTATGCGACTATGTCTTCCAGACTCGGTAGAGAAACGGTAAGGCTTTCCCAATTCACTGTAGTCCATTTTGTTTAACACGCCCATTTTTTCTAAAGAGGTCCAACTAAGCTTATCCTGCAGAGGGCACTTTTCTTTTTGGTCTAAATATAGATGTCACATTCTCTTTCAGTTTGAATGTCGCCTTATCTCTGGTGCATCTGCCAAGAGCCCCAGAAAAAGAAAATTCAGGAAATTTTCCACTCTGTTTGAATTAACACTGACATTAAAACAGAACAAATTAATTGGTTGGGTGAGAAGGTCGAATGACTCAATCCAATCCAATACCGAACAGGTTCTGTGTTAGTTTCGTAACGAATCCTTTTAATTTTATACTTTTGCCCATAAATGTCACATTTGTGTAAAATTCTCCGTCAAAACTTAGTTTATTTCCTGTAATGCTATGAGCAATTATTTTCGTGTTCAATAAAACTGGTCTTCCATTTTTTTTTCCAAGTTTGTTCATTTATCAATGTCAGATCGGAACCGGTATCCAATTGGAACTTAACATTTTTCTTTTTCATCTGTACATTGACAAACTTTCCTATCATTTTTATTCCTTTGTTTTCCATTGAAGTTGTGTTAACTGTCTTTCACATTTTTGATCCCTTTTTACATTTGGGTTTTCTCCAATGCGTATTCTTGTGTTGTTTTTTGCCACAATTAAAGCATACTTTTCTTTCTAAATGTTTTTTTAATAATGAATCTGTTCACCGTCATAATACGATTTATTCTCCGGGCAACCTTTTCTTTATGCTGTCTTGGCTTAACTCCCTGAATATTTGACACGACGCGTTCCTCTATTTTTGCCGTGCAGTCTCGAAGATTTTCTATTCATTCGCATTCTTCTACAATCATTTGTCAACCGATTTTTGGATTTTGTTTTAATTTAGACAAAATTCTTGTTCTGATCCAGGCATCTTCTGGAGCGGTCGGTCCTTCTACAAAAATCGAGCACTTAAACACCTGATGTAAGATTTTCAGCTAAAACTTCTCATACTCTCTATTGACAATCATAGCAAAAATTCAAATAATCTCCCGCACTTTTCTTTTTAGGGTTTAAACATTGCCATCATGTATTGCAAACAGAACTTTTCTCCCCCAATTCGTTTTCCAGAATTAAGACAGTTTTCCCGAAATATGTAATTCGCATAATTTTCGTGTTCACTTGGACCATATTTTCCGAGCAACAGACGTATTTTCTTTTCGCCCCACCATGTAGCGAAATCTTTATTAAAGACCTCTTTATAACGGCGAAAATTCGCTGCGAAATTTACGTCCTCCTCAGGACTGTACTTAAAATAGACAATTGAATTTATTACCGAATCCTGAGAAAAGAATTTGCATTATCTTGCTCGTTTTTTTTTTTGTTTCTCAGAGCATCTCTAGTCTGACCGTCGTTGTTCCTTCAACTGTACGTTTTGTTTCTGCTGGATTTTCATGAATTCCACCATTGCTTCTTTAAAATGCGCCATCTTTTCTTTATAGAGACAACATTTAAATGAGCAACCAGGCAATATTCTTACTTGCTTTTACAAATCCATCTTGGAATTAATCCGAGGCTGAGTAGTCGTCACATAATTTCTTGGCATATGACGATAAATTTTTACATTCGAATCCTCAATCCGTGTTGGTATTAACGTTTGGATTTTTCGTTGTGAAATGTTGGTATTCGCTGTAAATTTCAAATCCCTCGTCGCCAAATGTTGTATCATGAAATGGATGAATCGATACACATTCAAAATGTAGTAATTTATTCCGAATAATAATATACTACTAGCAGTCGAGAACATATTCTACTGGAATAAGAGTTAATCGGTGTTATGGTGAAACACACCTATTCTATAGTTAATAGGCCCCCCCACCTAATATAAGTAGGAGTAGTAAGAGAAACGAGGTTCAGTCGATGTCGGACGACCGGCTGAACGGTTGAACCCCCTGCCTTCGGGAGGGGAGGAACCCGAACGAGGCTACGCCGAAAGGACAGAGTCTCGTTCGGGGAGGTAAACCGACCCTGAACCTGTTTATACGGGTTCAAAGGGTATAATTTTGGCCGAGCCCACGGGCTCGGAGATCCCACGTTAAACCGACCTTGTGCCACATGATACCCTCGTGGTGGGGGCTGACTAAATACTAGTCGATGTCGGACGACCGGCTGAACGGTTGAACTCTCTGCTTTCGGGCGGGGAGGAACCCAAACGAGGCTATGCCGAAGGGCAGAGTCTCGTTCGCGGAGGTAAACCGACACTGAACCCGTTTATACGGGTTCAAAGAGTATATTTTTGGCCGAGCCCACGGGCTCGGAGATCCCTCGTTAAACCGGCCTTGTGCCACATGATACCCTCGTGGGGGGGAGACTAAATACTAGTCGATGTCGGACGGCAGTAGTTAGTCGAAAACGAAAGTAGTCAGCGACCACAATAAGATTACTCTGCGTAATACCTATTATATCAAGTTTCTAACGTTTTGTACGTCGAACCTATTTTAGGACCGATTTAGTACAAATACCAGCCTCCACTGCGAAATAACTCCACAACAATCGGGAACGTCACCTCAGTTCTGTGCAACTTTGATATTTACCCGAAGACTCCAAACAAGGCGGGATATGGCATAACCCCAGTTTTTTTAAAGTGGGGCGATACGAGCCTGTAGACTCAGGCAAAAATTCCCTATAGACTTTGTAAACAGTGGGTCGGGTTTGTCTACTACTCCAGACGAGACTCTGCATTTCGGCATAGCCTTCTCATGGTTCCTTTTTGTCTGGGAGTATAGAGTTCTCTTCAACCATTTATTTTGTGCTTATACAAAATTGTGGCACACGGCTGAAGGAGAAAAAGAACGGGTTGGTCGTCATTAGCTATCCTAGTCCGACTTAATCTCACTTACGACCCATTGATTCATTATAATTTACTTATTCACCACAAGAACTTATGTATCACCTCTCAATCGTGCATATACCAAAATACCGCATATTCACAGTAGACTCACAAAACACCTCATGACATAAAATTTGATGAAAGTCCAAAATGTCCTTTTTTAAATATAAAAATTTCATGATTCATGAAATGATAGTTAGGGGATGAACCCAGAAAACAAGCTAAAAATGTAACACAAACATAAAATCAAAACAAATTAGGACCCGTCCACTCCTAAAAATAATAAGAGAGGCCGCCGTATTCTGCCGATAGACAGAATCAAGAAGCACACTCACTGACGGAATGGAAGTATGAAATAATGACGGAATGGAAAAATCAAAGGCTGATCCAGCCGAGAAGAAAACAGGGGACAAAAAAAAAACAAAACAAATTGGAGAGGTTGGGAATCTCAACATGGATCATAACATAGGAGAAGGCCGAGAACACTTATTCACATTAACTAGGAAAACATAATAGTGTCTAACTTAACTCAGAGAGGGTTCAGAGGAAACCGCCCCATTGCAGCACGGGAACTTTAGAGAGAAAATCAAGGCTATCCCAGTTAACACGAACCAGGTTCGCTATAGTCGCCCAACTTTCGCTGAAATCTGTCGCTTTCTATTAAATATGATTTTTACCGTAAGCTGATGCTTAAAGAAAACACCCACATCCTGATGCAAATAACGTTCCACGATATAGACACCATTCTTAGCTACGTAAGAAACACCATCCGTTTTACTCCGGAAAACGGGGCGACACATTGTCACACGCATACGCAAGATAGATAGACACGAACAGATCGGCGTTGATCAACTCGCCGGCATAATCCCAAAGGACAATGTTAGAAGGCGTGCGAAGCCGTTTCTTCTAAGCCAGTCAGACAAATATGCCTCGTCCCATCGGAAAGTTACGTCATTGAGAGTTAGCGCGTTACGAAAAGCGAAAACTCAGGGTTGGTGAGATAATCCGCTGTTGGCGCCCAAGATCAGAAAGAGCGCAACTCTGATGTCGACAAGCCGAGCCGGTCACACAGACGAGCCTTCGCGACCCACTCCACTAATTCACGATACAATAGCCTCCAAGGCCGAGAAAGGTCACTAGACCGAGGAAAGAGTTTGAAGGCCGACCGACACTTGCTGAGGAAACTCGAAATCCTTCCACGACAGCGACGGCGCTTAACCCAATAAATGTGAGGAGTGAACGTAAGGCTAGGGAATGCGTTTCTAACACTCCGCGCCAAAATCGAGTCCTCTGTCAAAAAGCGGCAATCCCAGCCCCCGCCCCGTATGCCTGAAACAGGCTTCTTTACAGACCCAAAGTTTGCAACTATCCCTGTCGGACCGACCGGGACAGCGCAAAGCACCCGACCGTTTTCTGTTCACCTGTATCACAGCAATGGAGGAGCGATACAGGAGGCTGACCCATTTCTACAAGTTTGAATCCAGCGGCCTGCAGTACAGTAGCTAGATATCGGTGGTCGACACTGTCGAATACCTTGGACTGGTCCAAATCGATCGCTTGTCGTCTTTTACACCCTCTATGATCGTACGGATCCAATGCGGTTGCATTGATTTGTTCTTCCCTTCTCCGCACAAGTCTGCTTAGGGCCCAACAAGCTCGCGACAACTTACTGCATATTTTCTTATAAAAGTTATTCTACTATAAAATGTATTGTTGGTCATTTTGCTTTAAGAATGAATTGTCCGTAATTTTGTTCATATAAAAATGTATTGCAGTTATTTTACGATAAAAAATATTTTTTATGCTTTCGTAGTATTTTCTTTTTATTTAGGGTTCACTATTTTACCTTAGCTGAGACACTAATAGGTGTTACCAATCCGGATTACGGTGGACCTGGGAAAAACAACAAAGAGGGGGTTACATGCTCTTCAAATCATCCGATATCCCTATCATAGGCCTTGCTGCTGGATATAGTTTACCGTCATACCGAGGTATAATGAAAGGCGCCTTCCTGGAACTAAGTAAGGAATTAAGGGAAGTAAAGGCCGCTGAAGTTATATGTAATATCTAATCTTCTATATGACACTGAACAATGGATAATTTTCTCATGGTGAATAAAAGGTGTGCTTCTCTTGTCGATGGTTTATGCTTCAGCTAACCAGCATAGCATGGAAATAAATGTTGAGCAACGTAGATGTTTTTAGGAGAATAGGAACTACAAGGAAATATACTTACAGTCAGAAAGAACAAGTGGAATTTCTGGAATATATAATGAAGAAAGATGGGGGGGGAGAATTTCGAGGCGGTGTAATGGTTAACAAGCTTATCTAGCTAGAACAATTACGACTGAGTAGTGAGTTCGAACCTCACTGGTTACCCCATACTTTCGGCCTTGTGCCACATCTAAGCTATACTTAGAAAATCATTGGGCACCTCGAGATGGTGTAACTGTTAGGAAGCTTGTCTCGCTAGAACAATTACGATTTAGTAAAGAGTTCGATCCTCACTGGGTGCCCCATCTAAACTACGCTTGGAACATAACTATAATGAAGAAAGAGGGAATGGAGAATTTAACGCTCGTAGAACATATATGAGGCAAGAGAAGCAGCGGTGAAACAGAAAGTATACTAACTTTAGGAATCTGTGTAGACCAGTAGCAGAACTAGGACAATGAGGAATTGTAAACGATGAAAAACACTTAGTTAAACAAAATGCAGGATACTGTTTAGGACCTGGATCGCAGATATCAAATAAAAGAAGGGTTTTAAGGGTTTACTGCAGAAGGGTTTTAACAAGTACTTTATTAGTCAGCCTTTCCTCCGTTGAGCATCGTAGTATTTCAAACAAAAGGCGATTTCATCAATAAAGTCTGGTGAAGTAACTAAGTGCTGGCATATAAGTCGTTGTCTTTCAAAAAGACACTCGTGTTAAATGAAGACAAAATGTTTCAGCAGCAACATTAATTCGATTAGCTAATTCCATTTAATTAAAACAATGCTTCAAATTCGACCAAAGTTAAGACATCAATAAAAGACAAACATTAAATCACCATCAAGATAAAGCCAGACCAAATGATACTTTGGTCCAAATTTCTTACAGTTTCGCTGCAAAATTCCCATTCATTTGTAGACTTTACTAGAGAGTAAATCTTTGCTATTTACGTAATTCCCCGCAAAAGACGAATACCTTCTTTGGTTATATTCATTTTTTTTTAAGTTGTAAAACATAAAAAAAAAAAAAACATCTGGGGTTGGCTGTGTGGATAGAATTATGAAAGACGTCAGCTGAAGTGACGGATGGAACGGTAAGCATGCTGGGTTGATAGAATTCAGACTTTGGACGAAAGATGTCAGAAAACAGAACGGAAATTTTAGAAAGTTGTTCCCTGATGAGGCTATGTCAAAATGTCGCTTTTAAGAAATGTTTTTATTTTCGTAAAAGCTTCCAGAAATATTTTACGTCACCTATTAGAATATGAGATGTCCGTGTGACGTAATGTTTGCCAGGAAGCCCAAATTCCAGTCTAGCTTATTGCGTTCATTTTCGCACTATTGCCCTTGGGAAAGGCACAACTCCTGCTTTTCTCTCCTCTGTCACAGCAGCTTTGGATTAGATAGCAGTTTCTATTGTACACTCTAGCCTAAACACAACTATGCCAGAATGTATGGCAATTCACAGATAGTAAAACTTACAATGATATCAGGTTGAAGCACCGGTTTTTGTAAGGTTACCGGAGTTAAGCATCGCCGGACTTTCTCAGTACCAAGATGGGTGACCGGTTGGGAATACCAGGTGCTGTAAGCTTGGATGTGCGGGTGGTGTAATGGATAACGGTGCGGAATTTGAAATCGGAAAGCTGAGTTCGAATTCGGGGCGTGTTCGTTATATTTACTTACGCTCAAATAACCATTGGGGAAGAAATAGACCCATCTCTTCTTCCCAATAACAATTAGTAGGATTTAGATCAGTTAATCATTATTACAATCAAATAATATTTTCTGGTTTTAAATACCCTGAAAAGGGTTGATAAGCCGTAAAAAACTAATGACTAAATCAAAAATCAGTCACAGAAAGTGAAAAAAAATATCTGACTATCTAGAAGTATAGAATCGATTTTTCGTTATTTTTATAAAAATAAAAGCTGGGGTTAGTATATTTTATTGTGGGGGTAACTTGAACCTCTTGTATCCATCAAGGGAAAAGTAGAATGAAATATCAACAACGGATTATCTTCCTCACTGTTGATTCACTAATGATGTCTGGGTGTTTCTTAATCAAAGTACGTCTCTTATCTTATCTAAAAGGACGAGATTAAATAAAAGACGTGCTGTCGCTAATCATTTAACTATGTACACGGCGAGGTATCACGATAGGGCTGGTGTGACTCTAATGCATTTACATAAATACTGTTACAGATTCCAAAACAGAACAACAAGACGAGTCCTCGTACAGATATTATTATTATTCTCTGCTTGTCATTGTGAGTGTTATGATCCAGGTTAGGACCAAGGAAGAACAATACGAACAAAAGAGTAGAAATAACGAAGGTATATTACACGAAAATAATAATAAAAGATGTGGAAAGTGTTAGTATGACTGTCGGTCTGGTTTGGAGTGAACTCCTATCGGCTCGACTCAATTCAATATTTACTTGCTCTCCCACGAGCGAAAGATGTGGCATAAGACCGAGTTTTACGTGGGTTTTCCGAGCCCGTAGTCTCGGCCAAAAAAATGGCCGTAGAAACTGTAAAAACAGAATCGGGTTGGACAACCTCCGAAACGAGGCTCTACCCTTCGGCGGAGCCGCTTCCGGGTTCCTCAATGCTCAGAGAGTTCGACCGTCAAGCCGAGAAGCTCGGCTTGATTCGGTATCTAGCCACACCCCACGATGGTTGCATGTGGCACACGGCCGAGTTCAACGTGGGTTTCCCGAGTCCGTAGGCTCGGCAAAAAAACCCCGTAGAACCCGTATAAACGGGATCGGGTTGGTCAACCTCCCCGAACGAGACTCTGCCTTTCGGCGGGGCCCAGTCCGGGTTCCTCTCTGCTCAGAGGCAGAGAGTTCGACCGTCAAGCCGAGAAGCTCGGCTTGATTCGTCCCTCTCTCTTGAGATGCGTAGTATACATAGTGTTAGGAAGAGTTAATTCTGTAGTTATAGGTAAGGACACATGACAGTGAGAGTGGTAGATACCGCGATTTTTGAAGTAGTCGGGTCGTTTATAACAACCAAAACTTATCCTTTCCACTATACAGAAGATATGACATGAAAAAAGCTTTCTCCTTGTCTCCTAAGGCGGTTCAGAGGGAAATTAACAGGAGATAACTGATAACTGACATCCATTAAACATGGCACGTGTAACTAGAACAGTCTACCCCAGTGAGCGAAATAAAGGGTTCAGTTCGACATCCCAACCACCCGAAGAAGGTCAGAGCATACAACGGCCAAAACGTTGTAATAAATATTGCGACAAAGATGTCGACAATAGTCTGAATAATGTAAATAAGAGTTAATTACTTTCACTTCGCACTGTTACAATTGTGAAAGGTATCAATATATCTTCCGCCATTGTTGGAGTAATATACCAGGGCAGACATTTCTCACTTTGCACCCGCCTTGGAGAAGGAAAAATCATGTTCAACTAAATAATACCACAGACCAGGTTATTTGCCATTATTAGGGTAACCTGTCTGCGAGAAAGATAACCCAACATTCATAACCATCCGCAAAACACGCCCACTACTACAGCAGTACACGTGGTGTTCCTACAAAAAATCTAATTGGTTACCAGGCACAGCGAGACATGTTATGTCTTATAGACTTAGGCAGTAGACAAGAATATTGTAGGGTTAAATCAGACCATCAAGGAAGCCAGATATAGTACTGATCTCAGGTGGTGCCAAATGTAAAACTATGTAATCTCACACCTCCAGCTGCCTTGCAACCGAGTCAGTGATCTGCATGACATAGATATATTATCACCTAACCTAGAGGTAAGTGATAGCCTTTCAGATATCGCAGACGAGAATGCAAGGTCCACATTTCGGACGTAAGGAATAGGGTTGCGAACACAGGCTGACTATAACTGACGAAATACCGGATTGAAATAAAATGTAAATAACAAAATATGAGTAAAGAAATGCTATGAATTTGAATTAATGTAAGCATTAAAAGCTAAATTTTAATCTGACTAAATCTAGCAAGATGAAACCAATCGTAAAAGTCACGTATTTATTAAAAGTTTGAAAGAATCAAAATTCTCGTGTTTTATTGGTAAAAAAAGAAACATTTTCTTTTTGCATTTAAAAGCCGAAAAACATGATCTGACATTAATGGTTTCCTTTTTAAAAGTCATTAAAATAAAATACCAAAGACTTCAAAGGGAAAGGTAAACAAAAGTTACGTTAATAATTAAGATGATTTCTAAAGCAAAATGATTCGAGACAAAAGGTTGAACGTTTCTTTCCTTTCCATTCAATGAACCATATATATATATATATATATATATATATATATATATATATATATATATATGTATATATATATATGTATATATATATATATATATGTATATATACATATATATATATATATATATATATATATATATATATATATATATATATATTATAAGGAGAAGTATACTCTTGTATTTATTATATCTATTCATTTGTAAAAGTAATTGCATGGCTATTGGAAACTGTCAGAGTTTACTCATCTATATGTACGTGCAACTTGGGTGTCCGGATAAGCATTCGCGCCTATTCTTATCTGGTTTCGCCGCTCGTCTAAAAGCGGTAATTGCATTTAAGAGTTGTAAAAATAAATATTCTTTTCAAATGCTTGCCTGAAGCAAAAGGAATACCGAAAGTTCTTGCTTAACTGTTAAAATCTGTCGCAGCGTTAAAAAGCACGAAGAAAAATGCTATAAAATAAACAACAAGAAAAAAGTGCAATATGAAATTTGGCATATTCAATGAAAGATTCAAGATGGAAGCCTCTAGTGTTCATTCAGAATTTATGTAAAGTTTTGAATTTACCTCTCCTTTTTTAATATTTTTTGTTGTCTTTATATCAGTTTTAAAGAATTCAATAGTTATTAACGGTGAAATGAAAAGATTAAAATTTAACCTAAGAAGAAATGATATAGCGATGGTGATAATAATAATAACATCAGCCGTTTCCTTATAAAGAAACATTTTGTATTTTTTGACCGATACCCAGTTCTGATGACGTTTTAAATTTATGAAATCATCCAGTTAAAAGAATCTTTCAGGAAAATCTTCTTTCATGTAACATATCCCTTCAGGGCATATGCGATTAGGTCTCTCCACATCTTCCTGTTTCTTGTAGCTCTTAATAAATTTTGTCTTTTTGGTATTTCTCCCAAACGCTGTTCTACCATCCATTTACTCAAACTCATCAAATACGTTGCTTTCCTCTTCCTGGTGTTAAGCATATGTTTCTTTTTGTTTTTATTTTCTTCAAAACTTCGTTGTTTCTCAAATGTTCAGTCCATAACATCCACGGCATATTTCTGTAAAACTGCATTTCTGTTGCTTCAAGTATGTTCTTCATCTTTGATGAGATTGTCCAGTTTTCGCTGCTATACAGGAGGACAAATATCACGTAACAGTAAATTATTCTTTTCTGTGTTTCTAACGAAATGTTTCTGTATCATAATACTTTGCTTAGCTTTTCGAATAGGTTTCTTAATTCCAGTAACTCTAATCGCTTTTTCTATTATTGATAGAGATCTCCTTCCTAACGTTTTATTTGGAGTATTGTGGAACATCAACATCGTCATTAAGTCATTATAATCTTTTCGAGTTACCAAAGATTTGTAAGTCCTGAAATAATGTGGTCTTTTTTAGTTGGTACAGTTTTTTGTGTGTGATCTTGTCACGCCAGTACACATTCGAATAAGAATCATCTTTGCTAAGTTCCACAGTCTTCACGTTCATCTTTGAGAATGGTTGTATAGAATTTAGATATTTCTGAACGCTTTTGGCACCATTCATGGCATCCCTATGAAGTTTTCGATCAGACAAGGCTATTTATGAACATGGCACTTGTTTTCTGGTCAATGTTTTGGCTTTGTAGAAATTAGCGATGTTAGGCAAAACTACCTCTAGCTTTACATATTCTATGTTCAATTTAATTGTTTCTTATACAAAATTTGTTAGAACTGATCTATATTTGGTAACTAATAAAAGCACCTCCTGATTTTTTATGATGGATTCAGGGTAGATGGCATCATTTCAATTTCAGGTCATATTTTCAGTTTTGGAAAAGCTTATCTTGAGTTCTATTTCTTGGAAAATTTGGTAGAGGGGGTTGATTTTTTTTTGTTCAAGACCATTCTTATCCCAACTATGAGATATCAAAAGTACTTAAAATGTTTTCAAACATTTCCAACAAAGCATATTTCAGATTTAAAGACGCATTCCGTCATGTTATCATACTTATTATAAAACCCAGGTTGTCTGTCTGTTCGTTTATATATTGGATCGGATTTCCTACATTTTTCAACCGATTTCAACAAAACTTCACAGGACTACGTAAAATTACCTTGCGGTGGTTCTGACAGCGCTAAAAATTGAAAAACACAATTGTTTTTGCACGAAATCAATTTGAAAACACGATTAAGAGGCATTGCTGTCGCGAGAATGAAAGGGGGACAACTCATATCGAGTTATACTTATAAAACACAGGTGGTTTGTGTGTGTGTGTGTTCGTTTATATATGGGATCGGATTTCCTACGTTTTTCAACCGATTTTAACAAAACTTCACTTTTTTTTTTGGTAGGTAGTGTTTCTTATTGTCTTGCACACTTTTTCTTTATTTTTATATTCAGAATGCTTTAAAAATTCCATTTACAAGGCAATTGTTTACAATAAAATTCTATTCAATCGGTAGACTCATAACGATTGAAAACAATGTTTTTGTTTGAGTTTGGGTTTGACTAATTCGTAAAAAAAAAAAAAAAATAGAAATAAAAAACTAATTGAGACATGCGTGTCCGTCAACCTTAAACAATAATCTTTGTCAATTTTATTTTCCAGTCTTTATGATGGTCGATACTTGATCTATCTCTTACTGTTACATCCCCGGGCTCTACTGCTAGATAACACTATTACTACTGTTTGTATACGGGTTTCGACTTTCTGACGACGCCTGCAGTGACTTTAGCGAGGATGCATCGGGCGACATTATTCACCACATTCGTGGTTCTCAAGAGAATCTCATGCGAGGGTCAGTGGTACGATGTTCGACTGCCAGTAAGGTGAAAGGGAAATTTCTCATTTCTTGTTGTGTGCTTACTAGGCAGCAGACTTGACAAATTTAGCATCGATTGCGACGACCAACTTCGACCGAAAAAATAGTAACGCCTTTAACGAAAAATAAGACTAAGATAGATAGGTACAAATAGGAAAGCAATTCACAGAAGCCATTCGTATAAGCATTCATACGTACACACCATGTCGATACCGTTCTCACAGACACATTAACCTCTTTCTTATATTTCATATATTATTCAATTTCTATTAATTCAGAGTACACTATTTACCTTGTTCGGACTATCATCCTCATATTTGTCGCCATATTTATTACAACGTTTCGGCCGACGTACGCTCCTGCCTTCTTCAGGCGGTTGAAATACCGCACTGAACCCTTTATTTCGCTCACTGGGGTAGACTGTTCTAATTCCACTTGCCATTTTTAATGGATGTCAGTTATCAGTTTATCTCCTGTTAATTCCCCTTTCCAAGTTCTCCACCGTCGTAACCAGGTATTGAACTCACAACTCTTTGGGTCCTGTCACTGGATCTAACTAACGCCTTTTTAAAAAAAAAATATTACCAGCAAAAAAGAAAAGAAATATCTGCATTAAATTACCTATTGAGGTTGATATGTCATAAAACCCCCCCCAAAAAACAAACCAAACTAAACCAAACCATACTAAAGTTTGCATGAGATATTCAATAAACTCTACTCTTTAGATGCAATGTGTTTTATCCTAATGCGTTCATGATATATACAATAAACTCTCTTTAGATCGAATGTGTTTATACTAACATGTTTATAAGACACGTAATAAACACAACTCTTTAGATTTAATGTGTTTTATCCTTGTGTTCATGTGATATCCAATAAACACTACTCTTTAGGTCCAATGCGTTTTTCATACAAACGTGTTCATAAGACATTCAATAAGCAATACTCAGTGAATTCTTAATAAATTTCAATAAACATTATTTTTTTTAGATTCAATGTGTTTTCATTCTAATATGTCTACGAGACATCCAATAAGCACTAATCTTAAATCTGACGTGTTTCATACTAAAGTATTAATGAGATACTCACTAAACTCTGATCTTGAGATCAAATGTGTTTTCATTCTAATGTGTTCATGAGGTATTCAATAAACAGTATTTTTCTTAGATCGAATCTATTCTTTATATGAACTAGTACTCTGTGAGATGGATAACATTGAAGATTGGAGAGAAAGCGCATTGAACAACCATGGAAACATATCGTTAATCGTCAGGAGATTCATTCGATGTTGTTAAATAACAAAAAGAAATTCCATGAAATGATCAGTTTTATTTTTGTTTTTATTTTTGTTACTTTCAACATTTGACGATTTCAACTGAGATAAATGAATTTTTAACTGGTTATTATAAGCAATCCCTCACCGAATATTAACACCACGATACAGCTATCTCGTTTCTTCCTAATTGTATTTGGTTTTCGTTTTATTTAGAAGCATCCCGAAAGTTTATTGACTCGCAAGTTTATTGATTTCGAATTATCATAGATTTTGCCATTCCTTGATTTAGCTTTGGATTTCCGCTTGAACGGATGGATCATTTTTTTTTACGATTTTTTTTATTTCAAGCCCGAACCTACATTGATGTAATAATGTCACTGTTATTTCAATAAGCGAGTCTAGTTCTAATTCTGGCCTAGTCATTTCCGTTTTCTTTCATATAAATTCCCTCCTGTGAAACATTTTAATATCTCGCCACTGTCTAGCTATATGGAAAATAGTAGGGTAAACTGAGCACTTGAACGTTGAGGCGTAAACACCCGAAGAAATGGAAAACTGAAAATTTCAATCTGTGGGGAAGGCAATGGGAAACGACTGAACTATCTTATTCAAGATGTCGTAGTAATACACAGATAAAGAAAATAAAAAGAAAAGCATCCTGTAGAGAACCAAAATAGTCCACACCCTGAAGCGATATAACATAACATAATTTAAAAAGAAAACAGATACTGAGAGTATTGCAGGTTTTACATGTAGTCAAACTCTTCTCACAGATGAAGTAAAGAGAATAGAAATTTCGTTCTACAGAGGGATGCTGAGAATGTCATTGACTGAACATATGAGCAAAGACGAAGTAATAGAAAAATGGAAAAAAAAAAACGATACTTATACTTAACATGAGAAAGAGTTTATATTTCAAGATCACATAATGAGGTAAGAGAGATTAGAAAATTTCATACTCACAGGGTAGATTGAAGGCAAGAGGGACAGAGGAAAACAACGCATAACTTACCTAACGATAAATGGATGACGGAGTAAAATTTAGGTTCGATGATAAAAGCAAGAAATTGAAATTGTGGAAATGTTAACATCATAAACAGAGAATTGAAATTCCTATAGTTGATTATGAGGAAAAAAGGATTGGCGAATTTGACACTCACGAGACAGATTAAAGGCAAGAGTGATAGAGTAAAAAAAAATGCATAATGTACTTAATTAGCTCGTGCAGTTGGATAGGAGAACAGGGTTTGTGAGAGATAGAAAACAGACAAAACTTACTAAGAGCTAAAAACGACAGGAACTTGTGGAGAACCGTGATCGTAAACGACACGTATGAAGAAGAAAATAAAAACGATGTTTAAAAGGTATCTTGGTTTGAATCGAAGTCAGAGATTACTTCTTAACAACCGTTGTTATTATAGTACCTGTTATAAATATTCAGGCCTTTGAGTCTACAAAACTATCTCATCCAATAAAGTTCCTCCTCCTGAAGAACTAAGTTAACAAGTTTTTAAGATTCTGATGAAATCTGAGTTTTGGTTTTGAATTTTTTATGGAAGTCCGGGATTTACACCAGTTGACAATTGATGTTGCGTTTGTTCAGACGCCTCCTTGGGGGTTATCGTCTAATCTCGCTGTGTTAAAGGGACATCATTAGTTTTATCATTTGAAATCAATGCTGGATGACAGCCCAAATCCTTACGTTTAAAGATGGTGGAAGAATCAATGAAGGAAAGAGGAATGACGACAAAAGGCTTAGAGAGAAAAAAGAAAGGAAACAAAGAAAAGAATAAAAAAAAAGATTGAATTGAAGAAAAAAGAAAAAGGAGAATGACTGTAAGAAGGAAAAGGTAAATGAAAAGATAAATGAACAAGAAGAGCAACAAAGAAAATTATACAAAAATATCAAAAGAAAAGGAGGACATGTGAAAAAAACAAAGACAACGCCACCATGACGAAATAGACAAAGAAAATATGCGAGAGAGATAAGATAGAGGAACAGAAAAAAAACCCGGCAAAGACTAAAAAAAAAGAAAGAAAAAAATCGGCAAAGAATAAAATATAAGTATGGACTTAGAAAAAAAGAGATAGACAGAGAATTAAAAAGAGAAAAAAGAAAAAAAAATAACAGAAAAGCTAGAGAAATAGAAAAAAGACGTTACAGTGTAACCCGGATATAAGAGACACCCGGATATAAGATATATTTTATCTGGTCCCGAATTAGAGCCATACCTACCTAAAAAAATAGACCAAACCCGGATATAAGAGAAACCCGGATATAAGATACTTCTTCTCCAGTCCCGACAACTCTCTTATATCCGGGTTACACTGTATTAGAGACAGAAAATAAAACATATCTATTCACCCAGGAAAGATCGAAGAGTGAGATAGAAAGACGGGATGAATAGAGAGTAAAAAAAAAAAGACAAGGAAAAAAACTGAAACAGACATAGAAAAAGAGAGAAAAGATAGTGAAATAGAAAAATCTGATAGTGAAAAGAAGCAGAGAACAGAACATTCAAATGTAGCCAGGGAAGATATATATATATATATATATATATATATATATATATATATATATTAAAATATTTTAACAATTTGAAACAGAATATTAGCTGCATTTTTAAGATGAATAAATGGTTTGACATTTTTTATTGAATAAAATGACGAAGCTATGTAGATACAGTATAACCCGGATATAAGAGAGTTGTCGGGACAAAGGAGAAGTCTCTTATATCCGGGTTTCTCTTATATCCAGGTTTGGTCTATTTTGTTTAGGTTAGTATGGCTCTAATTTGGGACCAGAGAAAATCTCTCCTATATCTGGGTTTCTCTTATATCCGGGTCTCTTATATCCGGGTTACACTGTATAAACATAATTTTTAACGTTTTCACTTTTTTTTTTTAAATTAAAATAATAAATAAGAAAGATTAGGAATATAATTCTAAAAAAAATTGTTAGACTTATTTTTTATGACCGTGAAAATCTGCATTTATGAATTTATATCGATAATTTAATTAAAGTTTATTTAGAAAAAATACGATTTTTCTTTTAAAAACTTCGCTAGTTATTTCGTAACTATTAGGTTGGTGCAAAAATAATGACGTAATAATGTCGTTTTTTGACGTTAAAAAATACGTCAAAAACGACATTACTACGTCATTATTTTTGCACCAACCTAATATGTCTCAATGCATTGTGAATTAGAATTAAATTAATGTGTTACAAATTAAAATTAGAAAAATGTCATCAAGTTTCAATTCAATTTTCTTGTTTAATGCAAAGAAATACTCACCCTGCTGATTTTTATTAGCTATAAAATCCATTCTTTTGAATGAAGGCGTCCAAATATTAGAAAATGTTTTATCTTTCGGAAAAGAAAACACAGACTTTTGGTTCATTTTTGCAATATCCTTTGCAATGAGGTACAAAACATCTATAAGACATTGCTTTTTTTATAAATTGATTCAATATTTAAAAGAAAAACAAAAACAAATAGATAAATAATTTAAATCACGTGTAAGTTTGGTGATAACAGCAACAGCCGATTTTATGAAAAATAAGTAAAGATGCAAGATAATGACGTCACATGCCTCCCACCAATTCGATAGCACTGGTTTTTCTCAGTCAATGGTCTTGGTTATGCCCACTGTGTTCCCAAATAAGCAATGGTGAGAGGTAGACAACCATTCAGGCTTTCAGTAATGGTACTAACATTCTTACTCTGGCTTCCATCTTCGAAGTCCATTCAAGAAACATCAAGTCAAAAGTTGAATAAATTTAAAAAATAGGGAACAGTAGAGAGGAAAACTGGATAAAGAGATCACAAAAGGAAGAGAGATCATCATTTCAAATTAGAAGTAAATTAGATTAATGAGAAATGATCCAACTCATTTCATAAGACGTTTGGCATGTGAGAGAGGAGTTTCAGCTATGACAGTCCAAAAAGCAAAAAAAAAAAAAAACACTTGAAAATGAAATTTTACGTGTCGCGTGTGAAGTAACTTTTTACTCCAGGACAGAAAGTCAGAAGATTAGAGAAGGCGAAGATCATCTTGAATAAGTTGTAAAATGATCCTCAAATAATATATAATAATGTATATTTGAATTTTATTTCAATAGATCATTAGCTATGGTTAATGAATTATGAACATGTCATTTTCATTTATGATCGATTTCATCACCATACTTCTTTTAAGCTTAGAGAGTTATTATACATTCTTATTGCTCCAATAAGGTTATAAAACCTCGGAGAATTCCAGTAAGATATCTTTAATCATTTCTAAGATACAACGCTTAATCTAACAATTGGGCAATTTTGCTGTTACAGGATTTGGACGATCTTACACCTGGTATATGTGGTTCACTTAGATTAATCCCAGATCGAAATCTCTTCCTTATTGAATTCTGTTCACTAGACGGGTTTACTATTTGTAAGGCTACCGTAAGCACTCTACATATTTGTCAATGAGAAAGCAATTGGCTAGAAAATTAAAAAAAAAAAAAAAAAGAAAAAGGAAAAGAGAAGTAAAGAAAGAATTGAAAAAAAGAGAAATAAAGGACGAAGATGGCTGACTGATTGAAAACAAACAAACAGGACCAATTCGATGTAAAGCGGAGATAAAGATTTCAGCGAGACAAGGAAGTGAAATGCGAAAACAACAAGGAACAAATGGTAATAAATTATTAAGCAGAGGTCATTGGGTGCACTTATCTTTTATGTAATTTCACAACACCTATGTTGTCGCCGCACCCTTTCATTGCCATTTAGAAGAAGCGTCTGGCGGGCTTTCCTCTTCTCTTGCTTGTTGACACTTGGTTAATTCTAATCTCAGTCTTGATATGTATTATAACCTTCTCGTGTTTGATTTCTAACATTGGTAGAATCAAGAGGTAATTGAAGCTGGTGACAACAATGTCCCTCAATACTTCTTCCTTATTCGCAGTTACATTGCTGGCTTTATTAGAACTGTTGTCTGGATTGTTTCCGTTCATCTTCTGTGTAGAAAGTCTTCCAAAATCTTCACAGCGATTCTTCCAGAGTATTTTAATAACACTAACAATAATGTTGCTCTCATATACAAAATTCCTGTTTTAGTCCTGTTGCAAGATCCGAATATTTTTCCAACTTTCCTTTTCAATTTTTTTTATTCGGTGACCTTTAGAATAGTCACGTCGAAGGTCAGGCATTTTCTATAGTTTAAAAATAACAAGAGCTGGTCTTATGATAATGGTAATATTAAACAGTTTCCTTATAAGGAAACATTTGGTATTCATAGACCGAGTAATTAAATTCTATTCCATTTGTCTGAAATCGATTTCCCTGGATATCGGTCTGCGATCAAAGCTGTCTCTTCCCCTAGCCAGTGCTATTTTTGGTTGAAATTTACAAAATCTTACCATAAAAGCAACATTAAAAAAAAAACAAAAAAAAACATGCTTTAAAAATCTCCCATTTTCGCTCTCGGTGATTTCCTTCCTAGCCTTTTGTTTGATGGAGTGTGGAAGTTTAACATTTTTATTATGTCATTATATTATCTTCGAGCTACGTGTAACATCAATTTTAGTTGCTGTTGCTGAAAGTCCTCAATAGTTGTAGTTTCTGTTGTTTGGTACAGTCTGTGATTGTGTAGCGCCAGTCGAGTAAGAAGAACGTTCTTCACTTAATCATAATTTGCTCGCAGCTATTTTAAATAATCGATTTTGAGGAAGCTGACAGGTTAGTCATTTCTGTTATGCACTATGCATGACATCTTTGTTTTAAGATCATTTCACCCCAAATAAGGCAGTAACACCAATAAGAGAAGAATTTAATTGTATTTCAATAAGTGAATTAATTAGTGATTAGTGGAAAAAAAGATCTCCTTAAAAATCCGCCCCCCCACAAAACCCAAACAAACAGCCAAACAGTTTGTCAGAAATATATCGTATGTCTGAGAATACAATATTTTTCACGGAGTTATTAGAGGATCACAGTTCCCGCTAAAAAAGGAAAAAGAAGCAGAATGTATCTTTCTTATTTGTTCCTGACTTGACGAATCAGTCTCTAGCGAAAATTTGAAATTTGCTGTTTTAAATAGAGTTTCTCCTTCCAAAATTCTCACTGCTAATTCTTGCTGCGTAGTGTGTCTGCAGACCTCAAAATATTGTCTAACATAAATGTGACAAGTATCCTGGAAACACCATTATTAGTTTCATAATCTTATTTATTCGCGGTTTAATTGAAAAGTCAACACGCCCATTAATGGCTAAAGATATATAATTCTTGGCCATCGTAACATCTTTTCGATTCAATAGTCAAATAACTCAAACACACCAGCAAGAACACGATTTTACAACAGTAAAAGAAAGGACTTCAATCATCTTATGAGATGCTTGTAATGAACAATCAACTCTTTGTCATAAATGTTTACTTGGTTACATGTACGAAGACTGATCTAAATTATCTATTATACTAGAGCTATAAAAAGGAAACTATAACATATATTAATTCGTCATTTAATCTCCTTCGAAGTGGTCCCCTTTTAAAGCCACACACTTTATCCAATGTCATTTCCATTGATGGAAACATTTTCTGGAACGACGTTTTTGGGATAGCGAGCAACTGCCTCGTCAAATTCTCTTGGATTTCTTCGACGTTCCTTTCAAGTGAGATTTGATTTTTGGAAAAAGGAAAAAGTCGGAAAGGGCGAAAGCTGAGAAATGCGGTGTTTGTCGGACCTGGGGAATATTGTACTTGGGCAAATCCTGCTGCAGAAACGATGGGAACGCCTGTGGTGTAGTGAGATGACCACACTCTACACTCTTTCCAAGCATGGCCACAAACAATGGAAGTGATGGATAACGTTATAACTTAGTGTGCATTTATGAAATAGTTCACGGTCAATATATGCCAAGTGTCTTCATTCTGTGCATTTTAGCTCCGTTACCATAGCAACAGACCGATACTTTTTGATCAGGCGCCATATATGCCTGGAGAAAAAAAGATGATGAGACGAGCAATTTAAACTATCTTCAGCGTTAATTTGATACACGACCAAAATAAGACAAGCGCACAGCAGGTTTCAATACGTGTATTTCCGGTATAATAAAAATTGCTGGATTAATCGCCAATTGATTGGTTTTAAATATCATTTAACTCAATATGTGTTTCTCACTTACGAATACGCTTGGATTTATTTCCAGCATACGTACAAAATAATTATATATATCAACACTGCAATTTTCTACTCGCCGAGATCATGAAGCGATATGTTATATGCACATTATATGGGTTTCGTATAAAGGACGTTGGAGGGTTGCGGGAATCTGACTGAATCGGTACAAGTTTTTAACATTTTTTGATATTTAAAAATAATTATTTAGCTGATAATATAAACTTAACATTGAATTTATTTTGTTTTATTTTAAATCACTAGCGTGCTCGGATTTTTATTATGACTTTAAAAACGCGCATTTTAAAAGTATATATTGATATATACAAATGTATTAAGACAACGTGATAGGGAAGTACAACGATAAAATGTTATTCATCAGGAATTTGTCAATCGAAAAAAATAACAAAAATGACTAACCGGTTATCGTTCGTTGCTCTTAAAGGCTCAGTCGAGGACAAAATACATAAATATGTACAGAAGAACTGAAAGGAATGTGAAAAACCCTTTGGCGCATACGAATAGAGAAATATACCTTCTAAAAACCTAAGCAATGTATTAATAAACAGGAAAAGTTCGTTAGGAACAAAGAAAGAATGCTGAAGGGTTATGTAATATCAATTTTCGTATATGGCAGTGAATGCAGGACAATTTTCTTACGAATGGAGATAAGACGAGGAAGAACAGAAATATAATCCTGCCGGGGTATGTTTAGAATAGCATGGACGTAACGTGTGAAAAAAAAGGGGCACAGAACGACAAAGAGCTAAAATTTATATTGTGACCCCCCCCCCCGGTGTCGCTGCGCCAAATGTGACGTCTGCCTGGCTGCGTCCGTCGTGCTATCCTGTCCTGTGACGACCAACTGGCTTGGTATTGGTCGCGGCACCAAATGTGACGTTCTAACCTTTGGTGATTCGGATGGGAATCTGGTTAGATTCGGTATCAGCCTTGTCGTTCCCAGCTCGCTTTCAACGTCTGGTTACCGAAGTAACTGCTTTGATTTCCAGTCTAACCTACCCACGTTGTGAATTGATCTTAGGCAGACGAAATCAATCAGTCGCCGGGTCGTAATGCAAGTCGAGTTCGAATAAGGGTGATATCGCACAAGTATATGTAAAATAAAATAAAATAATAACTCGAAAAGTTCAAATGTGTTAAAAAAAGGATAACAATATTTTATATATGGTTGCTGAATACAGGACTGCGTCTACTTCCCAACCCGCTATATGGATTCGTGACACTTTGTGTTTGTTAAGCGAGCCTTAACATCTTAAGAAACTGGTTCTTGGTGTATCTTCAGACGATATTCGTGAAACTTGTTTCGGTGGTGTGAGTCTAAGTCGTTCTTCAAAAATAAATTGTTCTTGGCTAGGAGTTGAGTTCGGAATTTGCGCGAATCTTTGTCAGCTTCTTCGAGACGGGTCTTCAGAGCTCTCAGCTCACTGCAACTGCTTGCCTCTCTGTCTCCAACCCCAACTGGCACTGGAACTCGAACTGAACTGAACTTGGCTCGCTGCGACTTTGCTTATATGGACGCCGACCAAAACCGGGGTGGGCTTGTCGGGGTTTGAAGTTGCTTGATAATTCTCAACCCACAATCCACTTAATTGGTTTTGGTCAGGAAAATGTTATTATTTTCCATTTTTGGAAGTCTTCTCGTCCTCCCACCTTCTTCTGTTCTCGTATTGGTATCTCACCATAACCGCAGAGGGTGTCAACGGGTTTCCCCTCTCTCTCACAGTGGCATCTCACACCTATCCCCTCAATGGGTGACAACAGGCCTCCCCTCCTGCTTCACATGATTATCTCCGACTGGCTCTCGTTATCATTCAGCCAATGGGCTCTCAGCAGCGTGGGTGTGGCCAGACTAGCCTCGATTTAAAAATCTTGCTCCAAGAAAAAAAAAATGTTATCTTTTTTTTTTCACTTTTCCTTTTCCTTCTTCTCTTCGAGGAGACCTCACATCCTAGACTGATTATCTTTAACCGTATTACCTGGAATTCGTCAATTAGCTTTTCGCCAGCATCAAGTGGGTGGCCATTTAGACGTATTTGCATTCTTGGTGCCAATTTCTGATCCGATAAAATAATTTCGCCACCACAGCCAGTTTCGACACAAAACAGATGCCTTTTTCCAAACGATATCTGCCCATAGACAAAGGCTTAACTTTTCCTTCATGGTGGTCAGCGGACACTTTTGTTTTTGTAATTTTGCGACACAGTTAATTTTTATCTATTTAGAATTCTTTCTCTGAGGTTATTTGGCCAACCTGGAATTCGTCAATTAGCTTTTCGCCATCACCAAGCGGGTGGCCCATTAGACGTTTTCGCATTCTTGTTATGAAACAGATGGTAAACTGATAAAATGGCGGAGATTTGCAAAGTGATATGTTTCGGAAAGTGAATTATTTGTTCGAAATAGCAAAGTGGTTTTGGGCTACTGTAACCGGGTAGGACAATCAAGCAGGTAATGGACTGCTCCTCGTCGTAGTGGTAGGCATTAGGCGTAGGCAATAGGCGAAGACAATAGCCGTAGTCAATAGGCGTCGTCAATAGCCGTAGTTCCTGTATCTCCACACCAGTCTGTATTTATAGCTGACACCAGCCAACCATATTACTGTGAGGGGGAAACAAGGTGTATGCATATTCATTACATTACAAAGTAAAAGAAATGGTGGTAAGTTATAATTTAACACGGCCTGAAGGATCACGCCGCATAACGAAGAAAATAAATAATAGCGACGATGAAAAATATTTTCTATATGTAATAAATATTCTCACTTTAATGATTATTCACCGCCGAATTAAGTGCATTGACAAAAAAGTGAATGATTCTGTAGAAAAAAATAAATAGGTCGAATATGTCAAGATATATTTATAATCCCTCGTTTAGTAAATAAAAACAAAATTATCAAAAGCAGAATGCCCCCCCCTCCGCCCATAATAATCATGAAAACCCTTGAACTGAAAGGGTCTATAAAAGTCACTGCAGGTTTCATTTGGTATGGTGGTGGAGTGGATATCAGAATTAATTTAGTCAAGTGTTACTGTTATTTAGCAGTTGTACTTTCAACTAGTAAAACATTGTTTTGTAATAGTTTTAGTTCATCCAGTAAAAGGCCCAAGAGTCACTTACGGTAGAGGTTTACTGAACGAGATTGTTTTAAGTAGAAGGGATTAAGATATCAGTTGACAATAAAAATGAATAGACCAATATTGCACTTGTACGGGAAGCATCCACTCGGGAGTTTGTTCTATTAAGTAATAGTTCTAAGAAAGAAGCTGAGTGCGGATGAATTGCCATCGTGAACATTGTCTGACGGTGAAGGTTTCAGCTGGTGGAACTAAGGCAAGTAACTCGTTCGAACATCTGAGATCCTAATGAAGTAGTGAGATGCTTTCAACGTTTCGTCTGAGGAATGAAGGCTCTTGGGTTGGGAATAATTCATTTCCCACAAGGCCGCGTAATCGATGTTGAACTCTGTTGAGTCTGGGCAGGTAAGTCTGACCAACACCAGGCGAGTTATGGCAGCAATACCGCCGTTCTTGGTCGAATGTCATTCTTATAAAGATAGAGTATGGCAGCGAGAGTTAGGTATTTTGTGAAATCATTCAATGTACCGACCATTCTTCCTGGATCTTTTGCAATGACACGAATATATGCGTTTCATCTGTAGTCGGGAGTAGGCTTAGCAGGCGTTCACTGCCAGGAACATCTTTAAGGTTCGGTTCAGATTGATTTCCTACTCGGCAGTGATAATATGTTTCTAGCTTCGTTTTAGAGGTATTGAAAAATACCATCCTTTCTTTGATCCATTGAACTGTGAGAGCTAGTTCAGAGTGAGAAGCCATCTGCTAGACAATTTGAGCTTCACTCATACACCGTGATGTAATCTGTATAGTTACCGAGGATCTAAGGATGCTCCGAGGCGAATCGTTAATATAAACCAGAAAGAATGTGTGACAAGGGAGAGAGCCTTGAGGGATGGCAACATTGATCTCATGTACCTCGCAGGATTGGTGATTAACAACGACATTCATAAACCTACCTGCAAAAAAATCGATAGCTGCATTCGTCACAAGTGGGAAAAATTTAAATCTGCATGGCGCTTTACTCCAATTGACTCATTCGCTTGCTCAACGCAACGTTAATTCTGATTCCGCAGAACTGGGTTGGGTGTGAAAAAGTATTTGTTGTTAACATTCTTTCATTCGGTTTTTCCAGTTACGAGTCCTTTTTTAAAGCTGATCCTTTTGTGTTCATTTTGTTTAGTTCTTTTTTCGTAAGAGATTTAATGTTTAGTATAGAGCTTAGAAAAAATTGGGAATGTGAGATAGGCAAGAAGTAAGGCATGTAGCAACATCAGCACGGCTAGGGCACTCCTTTAAAGGCGAGGAAGGGGAAAAATATTTTAAGTCAAGTGATAGCGATTGCTGTATGAGTCGTACGATTTTTGAATCAAGCACGGGCAACGCCGAGCCATGCTGCTAGTCTAGTAATACAATCTTTCTAAGCATTACACCATGGCGATGTATCCAAAAGATTTTCTAAGCTTAGCTACAGGTATGGTGCAAGGCCTAAAAAAATGGAGCACTCAGTGAGGAACGAACTCATTATTCAGTTGTAATTGATCTAGCAAGTCAAGATTACTAACCATTACACCACGTCAAAGTGCCCAAAAGATAAGCGTAGCTTAGATGTGGTACAAAGTCGAACTGAGGAAAATGTAGATTGTTCTAGATGCACTGGCAATAATAACAAGAAAATTACAATATTCGCTCTGGTAGCAAATGGTGACTGAGACATTAAATTTATAAGTCCCCCAAGAATGCAAGGATACATGGCTCAACGAATAAAAGCCGTTGGTTCGATCCAGTAGCTCGACCCAAAGATCTGTGAGTTCAATGCTTGACTGATGCAGTGGTGAGCAAAAATTTGGAGAAGGGGATAACTGAGACATTCGGATAAGACATGGCATATGGAACTAGAACACTCTATCCCAGTGGATGCAATTCCAATCACTTGAAGAAGGCTATAACGTACAACGGCCGAAACGTCGTGCGTATATCGTAATAAAGATGAAGACAACAGTCCAAAAAATGAAAATATTGAAATAGATTTTTCATTGTTTGCAACGAAAATTTTCCGTTTCTTGATATTTTGCTTAGCTTTTAGAAGGCATTGATATCTTAAAATCAACAAGCATAAACTTAGCCACTTCCCTGGAGAAAATTGCAAATTATTATGTGCATGTTGTCTGGCATTATATGCCCGTACGTTTGTTTTTTTTTTTAGATTTCGATTAGTTCATTTTGATTTTTTTGTTAACTAGTTTCGTCTGGTTTATTTTTTCAGTTGTTCGTATTCTTCTGCCTTCTGATGTTACTCTCCACCTACGGACCTCACTACCCGGCATCACCGTTCTGGCCTACCGTGTTTATTTTCTGTTTCATTAGCTCTGGGCTAATTGCAGTCAGAAAGGCGAGACTGTAAATTAACTGTATGAGCGTGATATAAATATCTGAAAAGAACGAGTTACTTGCTCATTATCTGCTATTTCAAGCTGACTAAACTTAATTTCATTTTTTTTTTCTTGAAAAAAAGATCCTTTTTCTCTTCGCCCTAAATAGGAAGAGTGAAAACTAGTAGAACAAAAACAAGCAAGAAAAGGAAGCTCGTGTAGTTAAGAACCAAATGTCTTCAAAAATGAGAGAGTGAGAGAGAGAGAGAGAAGGAGGGAAAGAGAGAGAGGGGAGGGAAAGAGAGAGGAGAGGAAGAGAGGGTGTGGGAAGGAGGGAGAGGGAGGAAGAGAGAGAGAGGGGGAGTCAGGGAGAGAAGGAGATGTAGACAGAGAGGGAGGGTAGGATTGAGACTGGGAGAAAGAGGTAGGGAGAGAGTGGGAGGGAGAGAGAGAGTGAGAAAGAGAAAGGGAAAGAGGGTGAGGGAGGAAGAGAGAGAGGGAGATAGGGGGAGGAGAAGAGAGGGTGGGAAAGAGAAGGAGATGTAGAGAGAGAGGGGGAGTGATATCGAGACTGGGAGAAAGAGAGCGGGGGAGAGAAGGAGGGAGAGAGAGAAGGAGTGAAAGAGAGAAAGGGAAAGAGGGAGAGAGAGAGGTAGATGGAGAGAGACAGAGGGGGAGAGAGAGACAGAGGGGGAGAGAGAGACAGAGGGAGATATAGATAGATCGACTTTTGCTAATTCTCTTTTTTAAATGAATACTAAATAACAGGTCATGTTCAAAATACGCATTTGAATAACACTTAAAAAGAACTTAACTTAAAATGTGCTTGTTTCTCTTGATTTTCAAGTAAACCTATCTCGATTACAGAAGATTCCATACCCCACATGAAATGCATGTGTTGCCGTATGGCAGGTGAAGAGGATGCCATGGTGTCTTTCTTCCTGTCAGAGATGTGACATTTTAATGGCAATTCGAAAGTAAACAGAATTAATTGGCGTTACCCATTTTCTCTAAAAGTATCGTCGAGTAAATATCATCTATCATCGTGGTCTGCTTGTAAAAGATCCTGCGCAGGCAGACTAGGATGGAAGAGGGCTCGGGTTCATTCTTTTGTTAAAGACATTAGTTGCAAATATAATATAAACATCCTCAGTCGAAATTCGAACACGTTTTCCCGTTCTGCACGCATATACGGGTGGTGTAATAAATAACGGCTCTGTACTGAGAAATCGCAGAGCGGAGTTCGAACCCGAGTCTTGTTCGTTACATTCACTTACACGAAAAAAAACAAAAAAAAAACAATACTTGGGAAGGGTATGAATCCATTTTCGTCCCCCAGCTATGGATTAAATATTATGTTTTGTATCTGAAAAAAAATTTATTGTTCTCTCAAAAAGAAAAAAAGAAAATTGGTAATGCAATATTCACTCGGGAAAAAAAATGGAATCAAAAATATCGCAAAAGGGTTGATAAGTCGAAAGAAACAAATCACTCAATCTTTGTTCTAAAAAAATCACACTGTTCATCTTCGCATCTCCAGTTCACTGATGAAAAAATTTAAAAAAAAAATCATTTCGACTATCGCCCGGTTCACACTCCTCCTCGGTGTTTTGGAAACGAGTAGACGTTTATCCCGTGTTTCCTGTTTAGGATTAGGTTTCCGGTTACTTCTCCAAAAGTCTTTTTATTCCCTTTAATTCCCATTAACTATTTGCGTCTTAGTGGCATCATCGCCATTCTAGGGGTGAATGATTAAAAAGGAACCCTGAATTTCTGGTATGACGAATAATCATTATTTACAGTCAGGCTAATATCCTCATCTTTGTTGTTCTTTTATAAATTTAATGATCGAAATCACGAATATTTAATGGGAGAAAATCGGCTGCATACAGATAGAAAATAAATTGAGCGTGGATACTAACGTAACTCTAGTCGTAAGCAAAGGATGCGTCTTCTCGTTTATATTTATCCTATATATGGAGAGATAATCCTAAGAGAAGAGGCATTTATTATTGGTAGGTACAACATAGGATACGCAGATGATAGCGCGTTGATGAAAGACAGAAAGAATATTGCAAAAACTACGTAAAAATATAGCAAATGAAAGCAGAAAGAAAGGACTGGCCATCAATTGTAAAAAGATAATTATCAGCAAGAGAAAGAGGCTAAGGCATGCGTTCGAAATTGAAGGATTCATCATCAAGCACGTAGGAAAGATTAATGATTGGGGAAAGTGTTTTAAGAGACGATGTATTCTCATCATGGCATTCTCAGTATGTTTTTGTAGAACGAGATCTCTGTTGCCTCATTTCTCCTCTTCATCTGCGAAGACATTTCCCATTATTCGGTGCCATCTAGGATTATTGATATGACATAGCAGTTCAGCACTCTTTTCTTTGTTTCTAACGAAACATTTTTTTTTTGTTTCTCCGTACTTTGATTAGTTTCAGGGTGCTATCTTTTCTTATATCTAGTGAGTCTTATGATTTGGATCTCTCTCTCTCTCAATCTGTCTGTCTCTCACTCACTCACACACAGACACACACACGCAGACACACACACATATATATACATATATACATATATATATATATATATATATATATATATATATATATATATATATATATATATATTGTAAACTGTTACATTGGAACATGCAAGTTAGCGCGACAAAAAAGGATACTCATTTCGACGTCCAAAGACGTCTATTGAAAAACTAATTAACATTGGCAAATAATAACATGATTATTGTGAAAACATTTGCTTTCTTAATAAAATATTATAGGGATGACGCACTGAGGAAAAGTTCTCAACCTTCTCTAAAAATCGATTTTGTATGTTGATATCTTCTTCTAGCGTGTGGGCCGAACAATTACGCAAAGGTTCATCTAGGAGGCTCTGGAGTAGAGGGGTTGAATATAACATCAATCAACTACATACAAAATTTATGTGTATTATATATATATATATATATATATATATATATATATATATATATATATATATATATATATATGAAAAGTTATGATTACTTGAATTATTTACATTATTCGGACTGTTACCCGCATCTTCATTGCCGTATTTACATTGTTTCGGCTGTTGCATGCTCCGGCCTTCTTCAGATGATTAGAATTTCGAACAGAACCCTTTTTTAGTCTACCGGGGTAAATCGTTCTTGTCCTACGTGCCAGGCCTCTTCTGGATGTCTCAGTTATTTTCCTTTAACTCACCTCAAGTTTTTGGTTCGCCACTGCTGTAGCCAGTTATTTAACTCACAACTGTTTGGGTCAAGTCTACTGGATCTAACCAATGGCTGTATCCTCAAGGACCCATGCCCCACTGTGGAATTGCCATATGTGAGCACGTTGTCAACATGCGAGGGACATTTTCGTATGTGAGAACATATATGAGCGCATTGTCAATTGTGAGGAAATTGTCTAGCATTCACTGCCATCTCGTAGTTCTGATATTTTCTTGTCCTTGTTTCCAGCGAAACTTTTCTTTTTCCTAATACTCTGTTTAGGTTTAGGAAGGCATTATTTGCTATTCTTTGACCTCTTCGGGTTTCGGTGTCACATTGCCCGTCCCCCGTTTTAACACTGCCCAGATATTTAAATCTTCCTAGATACTTGATTTTGACATCTGCGATTCGTAGGTGGCATGTTAGACCGCCCCGCTTTCTAAAAATACATCCTTCCTTTTTAGAATTGCGGGTTTCTCCTGCTTCACTTTTCTGAGAGTTCCTGTGGTATTCATTTTGTGCCTGCCTTCAAAACTGCATCATAGTATATCATGAATTTCAATATAAAACTTTCAAAATAAAGGACACACGGTACAGTAAAGGCGTTAGTTTGATCCAGTGACAGGACCCAAAGCGTGTGAGTTCAATACCTGGTTAAGGCGGTGGAGAACTTGGAGAGGGGAATTAACAGGACATAACTGATAACTGACAACCATTAGACATGGCACGTGGAACTAGAACAGTCTATCTCAGCGAGCAAAATAAAGGGTTCAGTTCAGTATTTCAACCACCTAAAGAAGGCCGGAGCGTACAACAGCCGAAACGTTGTAATAAATATGGCAACCAAGATGAGGACGATAGTCCGAACAATGTAAATAGTGTACATAATATCTCATCTCAGAAATATAAAAAGATACTTATATAGAAATATAGAGAGATACTAAAAAGTATATAGAGCTTATTTTCTAGTATGAAATAGTCGTGATCTTGTAAGGCAAAACTTTGCGAAGAAGTGAGAGTGGGAGAGAGAGAGGGGGAGAAAGAGTTATAATGATTTAAGTAAGTCAAGAAAAATGGCACCTCTTTTTATCTTTCTCACGAGCGCCGCTTACTTTGATACGGGAAGCTGGGGGCTTTCGATATGAGAACATTGAGTCAATTACGACACGTACATGTTTTCTGTTTAGAGTCACTGATAATCGTTATTGTAACAAAGATGATAATTATATCAATAATAGCAACAAGGGAAAAAAACCCAGCAACAATAGCAAAAAAAACAAAAACAAAAAAAAAAACAAAAAAAAAACCCCAATAAAAATGAAGGCAAAAAAAAGAAATATTGAACATGAAGATTACGTCATTACGACTTATAACTAGCGCAGTTGGAAGAGTCCCAACAAACCGAACGAAATGGTTCTAAGACTTATCTATCTTAGAAAGAATTGAAATCAAGCAGAACAAAAAAAAAAAAAAAAAATTGAACATTTTTCAAAAGCTGCCAAATGACTATGAATGCACCATAGGGTGCTGAAAAGTCTTGGTAACGACCAATTTGCTAAAATCTGAAGACAGATTCGCGCTCTTCAAAAATTTGCGGGTTACGTCCATATCACGGTAAAACATGTTTCCGTACGATCACCAAAGTTAAGCAACGTTGAGATGGGTCACCGCTTGGCAATACCAGATGCTGCAAGCTTGGATTTTCGGTTCGTGTAATCGGTGACGGCTGGAAATTTTAGATTGAAGTGTCGAGTTCTAAATCCAGTCGGGTTTGTTATATTCTTTTACAAGCAGATATCCTTGGGCAACGTATGAATACACCATATATATATATATGTATGAGAGGAGGTTCTGAAAATTCTAGCCCTGACCCATTTACAAAATCGATTTTTAGAGAAGGTCCAGAACTTTTCATCCCAATAATATTTTATTAAGAAAGCAAATATTTGCACAATAATCATGTTATTATTAGTCAATGTTAATTAGATTTTCAATAGACGTCTTTGGACGTCGAAACAAATATCCTTTTTTTGTCGCGGTAACTTGCAAGTTCCAATGTAACAGTTTATAATACATACATACATACATACATACATACATACATACATACATACATATATAGGGTGTTTCAAAAAGAATACGCCAAAATCATTGCGCTATTTTTTCAGGTCTATAGCATTGTAGTGGACTCAATCAGTGGTTATTTGATAGAGTAGTTATCAAAGTTTGATTGGGTGTCAGTTTCACCACTGTCGTTAATATAACTTCTGGTTCAGCTGAATTGAGGGAAGATCAATCAAAATCGCAACTCCTCATAACAGTGCTTGAGTTCGTGAAAACAAATGCCATTGTCACAATGCAGGCAGATTCGAATGACTTCATTTTTCAGCAACATGGAGCACCACCCCATTGGCATCTCGGGGTTATAGCTCATCTGAATGAAAACATGCCTCAGCGATGGATTGGGAGGAGAGGTGCTAAAGACCTTGCTCTTTGTGGTTGGCCTGCCAGATCCCCGGACCTCACTGTGTGTGACTTTTTCTTGTGGGGGGATGTTAAAGACCAAGTTTATGTTCTAGCACTTCCAGCAAGTATCGATGACTTGAAAGATCGAATAGCAGCTGCAATCAACACGGTGGACCGTGACATGCTGAGGCGCGTTTGGGAGGAATTCTCATATCGGCTTGATGTTGTCTGCGCTGCTGGTAGTGGCCACTTATAAAACATGAAATTAAACTTGAATGTATATACAACACATGTGTTCATGCTAGAGATTTGTAATTTTTTGGGGGTTATTGACACATCACGTGATGATTTTGGCGTATTCTTTTTGAAACACCCTGTATATATCTATATATATATATACACACACATACACACACACACATATATATATATATATATATATATATATATATATATATATATGTCCAAGTATAGGATTGGTGTATACGAAATAAATTCCAATAACCCCCCCCCCCAAAAAAAAAATACTTTACTTAAGAGAGTGCTCAATACAGAGTAGAGTAAATATAATTTATTACAAAATTATACCATAAATATGTTATAAAATCACTACAATAATAACCATTTTGTTTCAACACTTCTAGTGTCTTATCAAGTGATGGTGTTGAATGTAGAATAAAGGGTTTTAAAAGGTTCAAATCGACCAAACACCCGTCGATGGGGGGAACGCTGTTACATAAGCTGCAATGACCAATCAAAATACAAATATATCAAAATTCAAAAGACTTAACTGACCTTGGTGAAATAATTAATGACGTAATGTTATACATAGTAGGATCTGTATCAGTAAATATGCATAATTATGGCATACCTTATTCTGTATTATACTTTGCATAGGGCTTACGACCTTATCACGTTGAAACGTCAATTCTCGTAGATCACCGAGGTTAAGCAACGCTGGGCCTGTTCAGTATCTAGATGGGTGACTTCTTTGGAATACCAGGTGCTGTAAGCTTGAATTTGGAGGTACTGTAATGAGTAACGTCCATGGACGAGAAATCGGAGAGCCGAGCTCGAATTCCAGTTGGGTTCGTTACATTCAATATAATGAATAATTAATCGAGAAGAGACATTATCGGGTAAGTGTAAAACAGCTGCCCATGGTAACACGCATTGGGTCAGCGCGGTCGGGTAATGGCTTATCCCTCCCCATGAATCTGGACTGAGCTGATAGGGATACTCGGAATTGGATTCAAATTTGGAATTAGAAATCAGCGAGCCGAGTTCGAATTCCAATCGGTTTCGTTATATCCACTTAGGCGCAAATAACCTCGGGAAAAGTATGAATTCATTTCTTCTCACCCCCAGTTATGGATTAATTAGTACAACTTGCATCAGTAAATCATTATTATCTCAAAGAGAAATAATACTTACTATCTAAAAAATATATTCTGACGGTTGATAAACCGTAAAAAAGAAATCAGTCAATTGATAAATCAATGAATTAATCTATATACATTGCTTAGTTCCTGGAAGACATCTTTCGCTATTCTGATGTCGGTGTTAGGTTTTTTTTCGAAGACTGTTATTACACATTTTAGATAAATTTCCGTACCTGGTTTATTTTGATTTTACAATACGAAGCGTATAGCTTAGTCTCATTTGCTGACGACCATGCAGTCAGTTTTACTAACATTTAATGATTAGTCTTTTCTTCTTGCAGCAGATCATTTATATTTACTTCCGTAACATTTGCACTTTGGTCTAGCGGCAATTCCATTATTTGCCTTGTTTTTTTTTCTCAGAATAAGTGAATTCTCTTTTTGATATTCTGTAGATTTCATTCGTTTTGAACTGGAACCATTTTAATGTTATTATTTACAGTACTTCGTCTCTGATATAAGAGTATTTCGCACCATCTGATGGCATCAGTTCTCAACTCAGTATCTATACCGATGACACAACCATTTATTCCTGTCTTAATTGTAAGTCTGTACGATTCTATAAGGATAAATTGGCAGCTGATATAAAAAAAACGATCTACTTTCTGTTGTTAACTGGGGCAATGAATGGCTTGTTAAATTTTAAGGCATGCAAAACGAAGCTGTTTTCTTTTAATCATCTGAGAGAATCCTCTTTAACTCGCATCAGAATGGATAATGGTAACCTCCAGCAAATTGATTCATTGTGTCTTCTCGGTCTAACGTTTGCCGCTGACATGAAGTAGAAAGATTATATCGAATCCTTTACTAGGTGTACTAGAAAAGTTGGTTCTCTATGTCATGCTACAGGATTCTTCTCACCGGAATCGATCTTATATATTTATAAGTCTACAATTCGGCCTTGCTTTGAAAACTCTTGCACATCTGGTCTTGTACTCTTGCTATATATTTACAGATTCTTGATAAAATTCCCCCAAAATAACCTGCAGTGTTATTTGTTCTGACCTGGCATCTCGCCTTAAGTCCCTTTCCAACCGACATAATGTAGCTTTCCTGTGCCTTTTCTATAAATACATTCATTTTTATTCCACTGCCAGGCTAATATGGGAACGAATGAGGACTTCAAAGAGACACTAAGGTATTTTGGTGGCTGTAGTAAAAATGGTAAGGAATACTGTGATGTGTTTGCATTATGTATCTAGCTAAGTTGAAGATGAGACAGATAGAAAAACAGCCCTCCCCCTCCCCATTTTTGGCATTGTGCCACAATTTTGCATATGCAAAATAAATGTTACTGTCCTCTATGGTACGTAGACTTTACGAATTTAAGCGCTATACTAGATCGGCGAAAAGGTCACATCATTTTATAGTGGAAACGGCTAGGTATAACCGTAGATTCTATGCTAACAGTTTCTTCTGTCGCACTTCTCGCTTGTGGAACTCTCTTCCGGCGTCTTGTTTCCCAGTCAACTTTGATCTTGAAAAATTTAAATGCCGTGTCAATCATTATCTGCTGTCTTCTTAATTCTTTTTATTTAATTGTTCTCTCTCCTTAATAGTATATTTTCCATGCTCTCTAACACTAACTCATTGTGTCTTAGTGACTTTATTGCCTTGATTAAAAACAACCCCTCAGATATTACAGTTTGTATGATAAAACAGTTAATACAACCAAATATTATTTTAGATCAGAGCCCGAAATAGCGCCAGTCACGATGAACTGAGAACTCCTCGAGGGGGCACTATGTCTTGGGAGATGATTGGGCCTCAAACTCACAACCGATCTCAAGGGGAAATCTTATATTCGATCCAACGCCAAAAATGCAAATAAAATGATCAGCTCCTTGTAGCGCTACTCATGCTATCCTCTAGCTTTAAGAGCCAGATCAGGCCCAAAATGGAGTATTGTTGCCATATTTGCACGGGAGCTGCCCAGTCCTCGCTTTCCAGTCTTGATAGAGCCCAAAAGGGTCTCCGAATCTTCGTGGGAGAATTATTTTCCATTTTTCAACCCCTCTCTCACAGGCGGGCGAGACTCTCAATGCTCTATCGTTACTTCCATGGAAAGTGCTCGAACGAACTACATTCCTTGGTTTCACCAGCTATAACCTTCACAACTAAGACACGACATTCCACCCCCATTGTAGCAAACCACCCACACTCCCTCCGTATTCCGTCGACGTGAAGTAAGTTCCAATCAAAACGTTTCTTCCTGCGAACCACTACGTTGGGGAACACACACCCAAGTGAATGTTTCCCCGATCACTACAATCTCCGCCCGTTCAAGTCAAGAATTGACCATTATCATCCCTTTCTGGGTTTTAGAACCCTCCACATCGTTTCACATCATCGTCAGATTTATATATATATATATTATGAAATGGACAAAGTCCGACAATTATTTTAAGACATTTTTATGTTTATACATTCTTTTTATAGATACAAATATTTAAGTAACAGCTCTGTTTATAATAAACAGTATTAAACAACATTTACCGGCCTGAATGCCTGAGAAACTTTCACAGAAAATATTCATCCTCCGACAGGATTCGAACCTGTATCCTAACCTGAACCATCATTTTGCTTGATATGCCTTTACCGATTTGGGCGCGTTCGGTTAGCAAGGTCGAATTTACTGTATTTAAACTTCAATCTGCCATGAATCTCTCACGTACATTCATATCTGCTCATGGCGTATCAAATGTAAACAAATGACGTCACACATTATAAAATGGACAAAGTCCGACAATTATTTTAAGACATTGTTATGGATGTGGTATTGTGGTATATGTAGGAGTAAAGGGTGAAGGGTGAGTTCTTTCGGTGAATGGTTTATTTGTATTGAATGGATGGGTCGTGAATCGGGTTAGCTGGGTATAGGATAGGTAAGGATGACCAACCTCAATCCCTTCACCCCACTTTTTAGGCCATGTGCAACAATTATTGTATTTTACAATAATAAATATCTTCTCTTTCTCTTACATATAAAGTACCCCTTAACGTAATACTCTATCTCGAGTGCTCCCCACGGGCCTTGAACCATATTGAAAAAAAAAAAAAAATTAATATTAATACTGTACTTTTGGAAAACAAGCAAAAAGTAAACTCTAGAAGCATGAGATTTCCTAATTAAATATTTACCTGTTTGAAAAAAAAAAACATGCTTTTAATCGACCACTCACATATTTAGTTTTTCCATGGTGCAAAAGATCTGAAGTAACATTTGCCTCCTCACAATTCAATCAACAGAGAATGAATTAAAAACTATATATACCTATTTACGGGTTAATATATCCACTAGAATTTTAACACGTAAGTTCTTTAGCCTTATCATATTCTGATTTGTTAATGTCAATATTCTTTTTTTTTCAGTTTGCTTTTCTGAAATGCGTAGCTGATGAAAAGGCTTTCATATTTATGGATTTGAAACGCTCAAGACGATATGGGTTCTCCTTTCATCTCAGCAGGGAGCAAAGGCAACGGAGGTCTAAAAGCGGTAAACGATTTAGATGTGCGTTCGTGCTTTTTAGAATTCTTCTTCATATTTATGCGGAAATGCCGAAATATTTATTTAAAAATAGGAATAACTTCCAGGTGATAATCAAAGAAATCTTCATCGATCCATCTATCTATCTATCTATCTATCTATCTATCTATCTATCTATCTCTAGCACGCAACTTCTTATCACATCTCTTTGTCTCTGCCTTTCTCACTATATATATATTTTAGTCTATTCTCATTTACCATAATTGAATTGGTTCACTATCTATCTATCTATCTATCTATCTATCTATCTATCTATCTATCTATCTATCTATCCTTTTCCTTTCTTTCTCCTGCTACTTCGCTGTATTTCTTTCTTTTCGACTTATTCATCCTTCTATTTCCATATACTACTTTTCTTTCCCATTTTTCTTAGCCATTCTTTTCCTACTATTTTCATTTATTTGGTGTGAGGCTCTAGCCAGGAATACTATTCTTCGCTGTCGAGTTATCCTCTATCTGTTCTAATTTTTTTCTTTCTCTCCTATCTATCTATCTATCTATCTATCTATCTATCTATCTATCTATCTATCTATCTATCACAGTCTATTCATATCTATCTATCTATCTATCACAGTCTATTCATATCTATCTATCTATCTATCACAGTCTATTCATATCTATCTATCTATCTATCTATCTATCTATCTATCTATCTATCTATCACAGTCTATTCATATCTATCTATCTATCTATCTATCACAGTCTATTCATATCTATCTATCTATCTATCTATTTATCACAATCTATCTATCTATCTATCTATCTATCTCAGTCTGCTCTTATCTATGATTTTGAATCCGTTCATTATCTATCTATTTATCTATCACACTTTATCATCACAAATTGTTATCTATCTATCTATCTATCTATCTATCTATCTATCTATCTATCTATCTATCACAGTCTATTCATATCTATCTATCTATCTATCTATCACAGTCTATTCATATCTATCTATCTATCTATCTATCACAGTCTATTCATATCTATCTATCTATCTATCTATCTATCACAATCTATTCATATCTATCTATCTATCTATCTATCTATCTATCACAGTCTATTCATATCTATCTATCTATCTATCTATCTATCTATCTATCTATCACAGTCTATTCATATCTATCTATCTATCTATCTATCTATCTATCTATCTATTTATCACAATCTATCTATCTATCTATCTATCTATCTATCTATCCATCTATCTATCTATCTCAGTCTGCTCTTATCTATGATTTTGAATCCGTTCATTATCTATCTATTTATCTATCACACTTTATCATCACAAATTGTTATCTATCTATCTATCTATCTATCTATCACAGTCTATTCATATCTATCTATCTATCGCAATTTATTATCACAAATTGTTATCTATCTATCTATCTATCTATCTATCTATCTATCTATCTATCTATCTATCTATCTATCTATCTATTATAAAATTGCAAATCCTGCATAATATCACTCATACATGTCTTGGGCGAGAGAAAAGAGTGAGTGACAGGCGGAGAGATTACATCGTTCCGTGTTCTTTGCGCCGATCCCCAAAAAGGTAAAAAGGCGAATTTGGAGAAGCGCCATAAATAAATAGAATTTGAGAAGAAGCAGAAAAAAAAAATGGAACGACTAAATAAGTGTTAAAGACGATCATAAATAAATGCCATTAAAAACTCTGCACTCTTAATTCTGCGAACACACACTCATTTAAAGTAGCACGAGACTTGATTTGCATTCCTTTAGTTTCTTTAACAGGATATCAAATCCTTGTGCGTCATATAATGGCGAAATTTCATTTTCTTTTGTAATTTATTGATATTTTACTAATAAATTCTATAGAGAGAAATTTTTACTGTAAAAATATATTTTTATATTTTCATAGTATTTTAATTCCATTTTTGGGGGCACAATATTTACCCACAATATGAATCTGGAAACGACAGCATTTACGAGGTGGTTTCCACGCTCCTCAAATTCTCCCGATCAGAGTTTTGTCTGCCGGATGTAATTTATCGTCATATCAAGAACGAATGAGCTGTGATCATTTCAATATTAGCCTAAAAGATAATCTAGATCCTAAATTTAAATCGAAGAAGAAAATATTTGCCTTGTGAAATCAACGTATCAATATATATATATATATATATATATATACACGCACACACAGATATATATATATATATATATATATATATATATATATATATATATATATATATATATATATATATATATATATATACAGACATATAGATATACACATCTGTATATATATATACAGACTCATATATACACACATATTTATAAATATATATATATATATATATATATATATATATATATATATATATATATATAGGCATATATACACAAATATATATACACATACATATATATATATATATATTTATTTATATATATAGATACACACACACCAACACACACACACAAATGCGCGCGCGCACACATACACACACATATATAAATGGAGAGAGAGAAAGAGAGATCTGCATATATATATATGTGTGTGTGTGTGTGCATATATATGTGGAGGCTCGTGACAGGTAAAAAAATTAAAGAAGAGTAAAAACAGAGTGCAAATAAATAGCAGATAAAAAGAGAGAAAGCAGGAGGGAGAAAGAAAATGGGATAGATAGATAACGCAATAGAAAGAGCGAAAGAAAGAATGTAATAAGGAGAGAAAGAAAGGAAAATAAGGAAGAAAAAAGTAATAATAGATAAGGAGAAAGAAAGGAAATCAGAACAGATAGTTGGATAAATCGATAGAGAAGAAGAATATCAGTTCTGGTTCGAGCAGACGAATCGAAACGCTTCATACCGAATAAATGCAAATAGTTGGAAAAGAATGGTTAAGAAAAATGGGAAAGAAAAGTAGTGTATGTAAATAGAAGGATGAATAAGTCAAAAAAAAAAAGAAAGAAAGACAGCGAAATAGCAGGGGAGGAGAAAGAAAGGAAAGATAGATAGATAGATAGATAGAGAGAGAGATAGATAGATAGAGAGAGAGATAAACACGAATAGAATTAGATAGATAGATAGATAGATAGAGATAGAGAGATAGACACGAATAGAATTAGATAGATAGAGAGATAGACACGAATAGAATTAGATAGATAGATATATAGATAGAGAGATAGACACGAATAGAATTAGATAGATAGATAGATAGAGAGATAGACACGAATAGAATTAGATAGATAGATAGATAGATAGATAGAGATAGAGAGATAGACACGAATAGAATTAGATAGATAGATAGATAGAGAGATAGACACGAATAGAATTAGATAGATAGATAGATAGATAGATAGAGATAGAGAGATAGACACGAATAGAATTAGATAGATAGATAGATAGAGAGATAGAGAGATAGACACGAATAGAATTAGATAGATAGATAGAGAGATAGAGAGATAGACATGAATAGAATTAGATAGATAGATAGATAGATAGAGATAGAGAGATAGACACGAATAGAATTAGATAGATAGATAGAGAGATAGAGAGATAGAGATAGAGAGATAGACACGAATAGAATTAGATAGATAGATAGATAGAGAGATAGACACGAATAGAATTAGATAGATAGATAGATAGATAGATTGATAGATAGATATATAGATAGAGATGAGAGATAGACATGAATAGAATTAGATAGATAGATAGATAGATAGATAGAGAGAGAGAGAGATAGATAGAGAGATAGACACGAATAGATTTAGATAGATAGAGATCGAGAGATAGACACGAATAGAATTATATATATATATATATATATATATATATATATATATATATATATATAGATAGATAGATAGATAGAGATAGAGAGATAGACACGAATAGAATTAGATAGATAGATAGAGAGATAGAGAGATAGGGACGAATAGAATTAGATAGATAGATAGAGAGATAGACACGAATAGAATAAGATAGATAGATAGATAGATAGATAGATAGATAGATAGATAGAGAGATAGAGAGATAGCGAGAGAGATACGAACAGAATTAGATAGATAAAGAAAGAAAGAAAAAAGAAAGAGAAAGAAAGAAAAAACGAAAGAAGGGAAGGAAAAAAGAAATAAATAGAACAGATGAGAAAGAAAAAGAATTGGTTATGATAACTCTATTGGTCGATACCAGATGGATGAAAGAAAGAAAAGTGAAATAGCCTCTCCCTCTATAACGACTATAGAAAGAGAGTATAGAAAGAAAAGTAGATAGATGAATAATAAGGGGATTAAAATGCTTAGATAGATAGATAGATAGATAGATAGATAGATAGATAAGCACAAACTGAGATAATGAATACAAAGGCAGAAAAAAGGTAGATCGAAAGATAGAAAGAAAATGGGAGAAGAAAGAAAAATACGGATAGATAAATAAACCGCAATGATGGAAAAGAGAGAGAGAGAATGAATGAATAGACAGAAAAGGTCGAGAAAAAGAATAAAAGAAAAGTAAAAAAAAAATGGTTTACATTTCAACTTGGTATTTACAAAGGGGATTTTTAATAAATTGTTTCTTAATGTCTGTTCGTGAGAAATGTAGATGCTGCGGCAAATCTTTAGAAATCAGCACTTCCTGTTCCGGTTGTAATTTGTCAATTGAGTATTTGCACGAAAATATGGAGAAAAATACAATCCATTTTCCATGTGTTAAGCTCGGAATAAAACCATTTTTTTCATCCTGCGGGAATTGCAGAAAAGTGGGCGCCTATCGAACAGAACAAGTAACAATGCGTGTTTGTCGAATAGAGTAAAACGCGCTTGGAGCGAAGGGAGGCGATCGACAAAATAGAGTTTCTCTATATCCCGGGAATAAATTTGGCAGACAAAGATATGTGCAAAGTCAGGTGTGATTTTATACATACATACATGCATCTATATATATTTATGTTGACGTGCCAAAAGTCATTGAATAGCAGTATGTTAAGGTTAACCTACCAGTGGAGTGTTTTAGCAGATGAAAGAAAACGAGGAAAGGTGGCTTGAAAAATTTAACACGCATAAGACGTAATGAAAGCAATAGAAACCGAAGAAATCAGCAAGTAAACTGCTTTTTTTTTTGTTTTTGGCAGAACATAGAATGGAAGGGATAGTGAGAATCGATATATTGCTATGACTTACAAAGGATAGGAAGTTGTGGAGAGTCTGGATCGCATATATCCTGACGAAAAAGATAGGTAATGGTAGTTGCTACCTTCTTTGATATTATTGATATAACCTGATCTGTATCAGTTTTAATGTGATATCTGGTGAGACTAGGCTGCCCGTATCAAGGCGACATGAATTAATCAAATATGAATGTAGCACCATAGCAGTGGGATATTTTCCATCGTAGAAACCACAGAGACGTACCTAGGAGCGTCTGTCTCCTTGTTTTCTTCTGCGTGCCATGTCCGTTCAGGCCGTTAGCGATTATGGCTCCTCACAATTTGCTATACTTTGTAGTACTTAATAACTTTTGTCATTTTGTCATGAGTCCCAAACCCTCCTCCGCCATCCATTCACTCAAGGTCACCCCGGTAGGTTGTGGTTTGCTTTCCTCTGCCCCTCTTAACTTCAATCTGTCCTGTGAGTATCAAAATTTCCAAGCTCTTTTTTTCCTCACTATGTGCCCCAGATATTTTAACTGTCTCTTCCTGGAGTTCAGCATAAGTATTCTTATTGTGGCTATTGTCCATGTTATTGTCAGTATTCTTCAGTGTCAACGAACAAACGCAATAGCAAAGCTATAACTAAATTAGAGAAATGATGACAGTTCAAACGTACATTTATCTTTTGAAGGCACACCTAGAGTTATGGTTCAAGAAGAAGCGAAAACCTTTCAGAAATCTTACTTTATTCAAAACAGCATAGAAAAACTAATGAATATCTGAATAGCATATGTTTCAATGATTTATTTTGTGAAATGGCCTGTTTGTTTGCATGATCTTAAATTGATTGAATATTTCCGGAATATTATAAAAACGTAGCTTTAGTTTGGCAACTTAACAGAAGACTTTTAGAATGCTATTCTGGATACTGTGCACTAAGCTTTATATAAAGAAATAGAACAACAAAGATGAACCTTTCACAACATTGAGAATCTATATTATATTAATGCCACCTGTATGAATTTGGTATCATTTCAAATACACTGATTTTAATCTGTTCTTTTACCTTCGAAAACTTTGCGCACGTTCACCAATTATAATGATAATTACAATATAATATTTCCTGTGCCAGTAACTATAACTTGATACGTGGAAAATCAAGTACAATTTATAAAACTGTTGCCACATCGTAAGAGTGAAACATGTGTAGCTCTAATTTATATATATTATTTGGAATATTTCGAGCATCATTACTGTAAATATTTACATAAATACTTTCAGTAATTTTCTAGTAAGTGACTATTAATATGGTGAACAGTGCATATATATACACGAGTAAATGCCTATAATTGATAACAGAAGCCATTGGCGTGGTCATGTGTGACGTCATTAGCTGCGGTGCGATTTTCGCTTCCAGTGTCTCGTATGTACGAGTTTGTGGTTGCTTGGAAATCTTCCATGTAAACAAAAAGAGAGTATCATTATTGTTTTATCCGTGTAGTGTTTAATATATTATAATGTAATTGTCAACTTTGATAATGACTTACGTAAGCCGAAAGCTTAGATAGGATTAAAAAAATATGTATCAATATTATGGTTTTCATTCTTCTTTTAATGATGAAGGTTATTAAGCTTATCAGACGATATGAAAAGAATTTACATAAAATAGACAAAACTTATCTATATTATTTAATGTAACATGCATCAATATATATATATATATATATATATATATATATATATATATATATATATAATAATGGAATCTCCTGTCGGTTTCGACGTATGAGGATCCGACAGCTTATTGATTCAGTTATGAAAGTTTATGCGCTAATCTTAAGTGGCATTTAAGACCCGCTAGTGATTTACAAACGAGGCCACATATGGAGCAAGTGTGAGGATTATGAGATGAGATCACTGTTAGATTTGTTGACCTTTTAGATCTTGCTCTCGCTTCTTGAAGATGATTCACACAAGCTGATTGAAAATTGCTGAGTCCACTAAAACACTACATTCTACTCGATCCAAAGCTAAGCCCTCAAGCGTGTTATGTGGTATATGAACTGCTGACAAGTTGCTTTTCAGCTTGTCTTTGTATCTTAGCCATGGGCGTCCTACATTCCTGTAGCCCTGATCTAACTGGCTGTTCATTAGGATCTTGGGTATCCTGTTATCCGATATTCTCAAGACATGACCAGTCCACCGTAACTGAGACTGTATGATAAAAGTCTCGATTCCTCCAATATTACACCTATTAAACAGGTCTACGTTAGATGTCCTACCTTGAAGCTTAACTCCACACATTACACGCAGATAGCTTTTATGGAAAACATCTAGCTGGCGTATATGGTACCTGTATGGAGACCATGACTCTGAGCCATACAAAAGGATGGCAAGTACAACAGCTCCGTAAACCCGAATTTTCGTATCAAGTCGAATACCCCGCAAATTCCACAAGCGATGGCGAAGTTTGCCGAAAGCACTGGTAGCCTTATCAAACCGATGCATGATTTCATCATCTAAAGTTCCACTGCAATTGACTTTGCTACCAAGATAGGTGAAAGACTTTACATAGTTCAGGGGTTCGTCTTCTACTCTCAATGGCCTCTCTGGAAATTTGTAGACTGGCGGTTTTTGTTTCTTACCACGCACTTGCTTCGGAATAGGACAAGGTTGATGCACAACTTCAGTTTTCTTTATGCTAAGTGTAAGACCAAATGCTTTACATGCAGCAGAGAAACGATTTATTAGATGTTGGGCCTCCTCAAAGGATGTCGCTACAAGAGCCGCATCATCAGTAAACAACAAATCACGAATAATATTATAAATCACGAATATATATATATATATATATATATATATATATATATATATATATATATATATATATATATATATTTCTAAAGAAAGGGTTTTATTTTTTATATATTAACCTGACAGATTTTTATTACTTAAACGTTTAACTAATAAAAATCTGTCGGATAAATAAATATTAATCACTTTCTTTAGTAACTGCTTTTTTAGATGTCTAAACAGGTGGAGAATCACAGTGTTAGCAGTAAGCAGTAGTAACACTGTGATTCTCCACCTGATGAGGCATCTAAAAAAGGTTTTCCCCTTTTTTGACGTTGAAACAAAAATGTACAATTTTGTAGTGGATATGTTCATGTTCTAATGTAACACTGCATAATATATATATATATATATATATATATATATATATATATATATATATATATAATAGTGTATGCATATTTTGTGAGGAGAAAGGCCATTAAAAAAACAGAGTTCAGGAAAACAGAAGATTGGCAATTGACTTTGAAGATTGTAGGTGTCAGAGAAGCAAATAACCGGAAGGCATTTTCACAGGTGGGAAGTACGCGGAAATAATTTTTATAATATAACTTATGGTTGTACCTCGCTAGTTCAACAGTAAAACGCTGGGACTTAGGAGTCAATCTAGTGATCCGCTTAAATTCGTGCGGGTAAGGAGGAGAGATCATCAGAACAGTTGCCATGTAAAACAGAGGGAACCAATGCACGCCGGTGGGAAAATAACTACAGTTGTGATTCCAGAGTCGTGATCCCCTTGGTCAGATTTTGTCCAGAATCTCGAGATATATAGCCGGAGCACCGGACCATATATAGCACCAAAGTTAATTGCACGAATGATTGCTAGATGTATCTACGTGGTCTGTCTGAAAGGTAACGTGACTTTTGTCACAAACAATGTATTTCAATCCCAAACAACAAACTACATGCCCCCCCCACTTCAAAGTAATCATTCTTCGAGTCTCGCGCACTTTTCCATGCTTCTTTGCCAAGGTTTGCTGCACTGCTGGAATGGTTAATCTTGGATGTCCGCCAGCTCCGTATTTACGGCCGTCTCGAGGGCTTTTAAAAAAGCCCCATTGATTATCCCTTTCAGCATGGGGAAGAAGAAAGTAGTCACATGGAGCAAGGTCAGGTGAATAGAGAGGTTATTCCAATACGGCGATGAACTTCTCGACCAGAAACTTCCGGATGCTCAGGGCGTTAAGAGCAGTTGCATTTTCGTGCTGAAGCAGCCACGATTTTTTCGTCACTTCTCGCGCACTGAGCGAAGTAAATGCTGCTGGATCTCTTTGTAGACTTGTTGATTGATCAACTGCCCCTGTGGCAAGAACTCACGATGCCTATAACTTACGCAGCACACAATTTGTAAACAAGCATCTAATAGATTTGTTTTCTCTTAGCTGATAATATTTCTTATTACTAGAAACGTTATTTTAATGATTGCACATGTCTCAATGGATATACACTATACCATTTTTATTAAGAAGAAATATAGACGGATTAAAAATAAATCTATCAGATTTTTTTTTACGTTACAGGTTACTAAAACCATAAGATAACAGATAGCATATATAACAAAGCACTGAAACGTTGTTTGCATATACTTATCTTCAGAGAGTAGTGATTCTGTTAGGAAAGGTGATATTGAGAAAAAACGGGTGTAGATTAATATTTGAATAATATTCAATGTCTTCACTCTCATAGGATTTTCCTACTGAGTGAATTATTTTCTTTTTTTATGAGTGCCGCATTTTTAAAATCAAAATCGTGGTTGAATTTTTTTCTATGTATCACCAGTGCATTTGTCAAATTGTTATTTATGACGTCTTTGTGAGTTCATAGATGCGTTTTTAAAATTTCTGCATGTTTCTCCAATGTGTTGTGAGGAATAATTGGGCAATTTATTTTATATATGCCTGCTTCTGAAATATTGTTATTGGTATTTTTATATCTGATTATATCCATAATTGTTTTGGAAGTGGTTATTTGGATATTGTTTAAATGGGTTTAGGATGATCTGGTAGGTAGACATGATGGAATTGGTCATTAGTATTATTTATTTGTTTTTGTATAATTTCTTATTACAGATGATGATATTTGTGTTACGGTTGTATATATTGTATGTTTTCTGTTAGCGTTTTGGATGAAGTTTTATGGATATTTTAGATTTTTGAATGTGTTTCTATGTATGTTTCTTCTTTCGCTCAATATTGGGTGCTGTATACAGTTTTCATATTGTCTTTTTTCCTTAATACATATTGTCTTTTTCAACAGATTAATTGTGAGAATTTTGACACACACGTAATTAAGATATATATATATATATATATATATATATATATATATATATATATAACAGTGAAAGTGAAAATTCCAGTCAACACTCAGAGTTGACAGGCTGTTAAGTGCTGGACGCAATCGTCAGGCGCCCTGACGATTGCCTTCAAAATGAAACAGCCTGTCCCCTCTGAGTGTTGACTTCAATGTTTACTTTTATATTTATATTTACGTACGCTCTATCTCTGATATTGAACACTTTATCTCATAAATATAGCACACCGTAAAACTATATTTCTTTATACATATATATATATATATATATATATATATATATATATATATATATATATATATATATATGTGTGTGTGTGTGTGTGTATGTGTGTGTTTTCAAACATATACTGTAAAATATAACAGACAAAGAATGTCTATTATGTTTGATCCTGAGCTGTTCTAAACTGTGTATAGTGGCTTTAGTTTCGGCAGAAAATAAAGACAAAAATTGTCCAACATTTGGATATTTTTATAATGCCGGACCTCGATCTAAACTTTCGGTTCACATGAGCCATCATCAGAGTGGTTACATCTACATTACAACAGAGATGCTTACCATCAAGAATGACATCCTGTTATGTTTACACAGAAGTTTGCTATGCGACGATAACCATCGTGAAATAGCAGATGCAGGTCGTAAATTCCTAAAGTGGTTCTATAATGTCATATATAACCACATGAAAGAAAGAAATATTATCAACAGAACCAAGTGTTTAAATGCTTTCTAATATTGAAGTGTAATTTTGGTTTGAAATGTAATTTTGTTGAGTGTAGATTGCTTTGTTTTAATGTAGATGGTTTCTAATATGCATAGAGGTAAAAAAAAACGAGGGAAAGATTCTGTACAGAAACTTATTGTATAGACTGAATGACATATATAGCCAGATACACCACTTGATTTTCATTTTTCAATGTCACAAAACATTAAGCCTCAATACGTGGAGAGAGAAACAAGTAAAAACTTTTTGAAAAGCTAAGCGAAACCGCTTAAAGTGAAAAAAAAATTAAATAAAGGAAAACAACAATTATTTTTCTAAGACAAAACCATTGAAAATCCTATTGTAGTAACAAAATTTTAATTTTTCTCTGTAAAAATTCATATATTAAATTAATAAACAGTATATTCAATATCAAGTGTCTTATTTCCCAATCATCATTTAATTCTCTCTCTCTCTCTCTCGCTCTCTATCTATCTATATATATATATATATACACACGTTATTTCCTTAAATATGACAGACAAGGAAAATTATTCTGTTTTTTTTTATTCAACAGTGTGAATGCTGTGTTGAATGTTTAAAAAAGTAGAAAGACGCTCACTCGAATCTCAGTCCCGTTGAACACCTGAATAAACGCTCCTACTCGTATTCAAAACAACACAAAAAACATACTTTGAATGTCTCTTGTGGTTTGTAGTAGGTGAACTTTTAGTAAAAGTATTTCTCTATTTTAAAAACTACTAATAACATTTTAATACGCATAAAGAAATCCATTTTCAGTTACCAATTAAGATCTTGTTAATGGGTAACCGTTTTTAAATATATAAAAATAACATCAGGTCATCAAAATATATAGGCGAGCTAAAAATGAAAGCGTAAATGGTTATATATTATATATATATATATATATATATATATATATATATATATATATATATATATATATATATATTTAAGTTATAAGGAACTTGGTAAACCGAATTGGTAAATCCAAAGAGGATGAAATCCTGAGAGCTCAATGTTAGTACAGAGCTAATATGTAATGAAAAACAAACCACTTTAAGGTACCATTACGATAATTTATTTCACCTAAATCCTTTTTTAAGGATTCAGGATCATCAGGTAAAACTTCCAACAACGAATTGAGAAAAAAAAAAAAAAAAAAATTTTTTTTTCTCAATTCGTTGTTGGAAGATTTACCTGATGATCCTGAATCCTTAAAAAAGGATTTAGGTGAAATAAATTATCGTAATGGTACCTTAAAGTGGTTTGTTTTTCATTACATATACATATATATATATATATATATATATATATATATATATATATATATATATATATATATATATATATATGAATGTATATAGTATATATATATAGTATATATATGACTGCATATATGAATGTATATGGTATATATACGAATGGTTATATAGTATAATATATTTAGTACCATTAGTAAAATGATATATAATAAAAACCTTAAGACAAACAAGTAAAAATTGCAAATGATGCATGGGGGAGAAGCTGAAAATTATAGAATTTAGCAACGTGAATGTACTAATGAACAAAATAAATGAAATTATTCGGAATTGTCAGCAAGCTGAGTATTCTTGTTGAAAAGAATGAGTCTTTGGGGCTTCGAAACTAAACAAATGGCCATTTTGCAAAACGGAATCTTAATAGTTAAATACATAAAAAATGTTCTTTCTCCTATCTCACTGTCGGTCTGTCTCTCTCTCTCCCTCTCTCTCTCTCTCTCTCTCTCTCTATATATATATATATATATATATATATATATATATATATATGGTTCAGTTCAATTTATATTACATGAATCATTCATGAATAGCAGCAATTCGTAAGCGTTGACAGAAATTCGCACATTTTTAAAATGATTATATTTCGGTGTAAGACGAAAGGATATGTCATTCTTTCTCTCACTAATAGTTAAGTAAAGGATATTTAGATTAAAGATTAAAAAATAAGGTTCAATAAATTGTAGTTGGTGTCAATCATCTTTTTGTTTAAAAATATATAAGAAGGGGTCCCTAAAATTTTACATAGCATTCGATTTTCTTCTCCTTTGTTACACACACACGCACACACAAAACACAAACAAAAAACGCACTCAGACATAAATGCACACAGATACGCAACCGTGCTGTGTGGAAAATATTTGGAAATGTCATTTACTTTGTCATCGTTCCTTAGCCTTGGTCACGTTGGATACGAAAAGCAAATATCTTTTTGGTCTGTATGTGCAATTTTGAAAGTTTTCCTTAATGCAGCAATGAAAACGTTTCAAATTACAGGCACGTATGCATACGACCCTATAGTTATTCATACTTTTTTTTAAAGAAGGAAATGAATATAAGAATCTATGAGTTTTATCTCGACCGATTCCTCGCATTTTGAATTGTTATGCTACTCGAAAAACGCAAAGGAAAGCAATTTTGCTTTCTGATATTCGGTCGATGGGGTAAACAAATTAATACGTAAATTGCCTACTAAAAAAACTTTATTTGCCACTAAAGTATTACTGTCGGAGGTGCCGTCGCCTGCAAAATCTTAAAATTGTATAAAGGATAGATAAGTGCAGAGACACTCTAGCACGCACACACGCACATATTATACACACACACACACACACACACACACACATATATATATATATATATATATATATTAGGTTGGTGCAAAAATAATGACGTAATAATGTCGTTTTTTGACGTATTTTTAACGTCACAAAACGACATTATTACGTCATTAATTTTGCACCAACCTAATATATGACATGATGGACTCTCTCATCGTGTTCGATGTATGAGGTTCCGATGGCCACAAACTAATTATTTGCATGCCTATAATGGGCATGGCTTTTGAGACCGACTCAAGAATTGCACAAAAGACCACAAACAGTACAGGAGAATGTATTGTATCCAAGTGCAGCAGGAACACTGTTAACTGTCTTATTTTGCTTTCGTGTTTCCCACGGTCGAATGATGCTTACTTCTTGATGGTGAATTATCCCTGAATGGCAGCGAGAACGATACTCGGATCTCTTCATAGCTAACTCTTCAAAGTTCTTGAATGGAATATTGAGGCAAGAAAGTTTGCTCTTCAGCTTATATTTATACCTGAGCCAAAGTCTACCAACATTTCTATGACAACTATGGATTTCACTGTAAAAACGAAATTTTGGTATGCGATCGTCACTCATCCTTGCCACATGCCCAGCCCAAGATTATATATATATATATATATATATATATATATATATATATATATATATATATATATATGAGTACCTTGAATAAACTAATGTTTATTTGCAAAATCACTGACTGTATTGTCCATCGCTATCCACTAGTTTTTACCATCTTCCTGCCAACATTTGTATTCCATGTTGGAAAATGATATGTCTTTTACGGCTAACCATGAGTCGACACGTTTTTTGGCATCTTCATGACAATGAAAATGCTGCTCAGCGAGGCCATGTGCCATCGATTGGAACAAGTAATAATAGGAATGAAGACGGCGGGTCGGGTAGGACTTCCCATTTAAGCTTTCCCACGTACGTTTTCCCCTTTTCCCCAACATGAGCCCTAGTGTTGTCATGTTGCAAAATCACTTTGTCGTGTCTCTGCTTGTATAGCAGCCATTTTTTCTTCGATGCTCGGCTCAAACGCAGAAATTGTAGTCGATAGCGATCCCCCGTGATGGTTTCGGGCGGGTTGAGGAGCTCATAATAAACTACACCCAATTCCATCAAATGTAGAGCAGAAGCTTCGAACCATGGATATTCGGCTTTGGCGCCGATGTTGATGCATGTCCAGGCTTACCCCACGATCTTCTACTATTAGGGTTATCGTAGTGAATCCACTTTTCATCGCCGGTAACTATACGATGCAAAAAAACTTTCCTTTTCTGCCGTTCAAGTAGCTGTTCACACTTGACAAGAGGCACTCAATGTCCTTGTTTTGAATGTTCAAACTTTTTCGCTGCGCCAGAGCGTTCTTTATCTTTAATATCAAAATCATTATTTTCGAAGCGTCTAAACCACTGTTGTTTCCGATAGAGCATGATCTCCGTAAGTCTCAACAAGAATTCTGTGTGCTTCACCTGCAGATTTCTTTTGAATAAAGTAGTGCAGTAAAATTGCTTGTAAATACACATTCTTTGGCACGAAATACGACATTTTTAACGATATAAAAAAAAGTTGCTTACACTTCGGTGAAATGACAGACACTAAATTTCAAGCTTGCTTATAGGACTTACTTATAGATGCGGTACCATCTGTAACTACCCGCACGCAGTTCTGGAAACGCCATCTGTTAGAAAACAGCGAGAACTTATTTAAGGTCCTAATATATATATATATATATATATATATATATATATATATATATATATATGGTGTATCAAAAATACTGTTACAAATTTTGGGGAGTGGGCTTCTCATACTGAGCAAAGACAAACGTCCATATAAATATATATCTGTAAATCCTTCGTTCTGAATTATTAATTTTAAAGAAAGTTTATGATAGAATGCACTGTGTTTCTCTGTAGACTAGGTTACATTTGTTATTCGTGCATATTTGTTGCTGGTCGATCTTTCACGTTGAACGTGTGTAGTAGTGTTCTGTTTAACAATGGGAGGATATTCATATCGTGCGCAGACATATATGCTTTTTACATATGACCACACGAATGGTAATGGATGTGACGCTGCACGGCTGTATCAGATGGCATTTCAAGATCGAAGGCTGTCGTGTCATCTAAGATTTGCTGCTGATAATCATCACGCTGCTTAGATAGTATCCGTGGCAGCACAAACTATGGTAAGAAGTATTTTGGGATTGTAACTTGGACTGTATATTTACCAGCGTCTAATATACACTTTAAACTTCATAACTCAAAAACCAAGGACTTGCGGACATATGTTTACATGGACTTTTGTCCTTGTTTAGTTTGAGCGACCCGACCCCAAAGTGTGTAAAAGTATTTTTGTTACATCTTATATATATATATATATATATATATATATATATATATGTGTGTGTGTGTGTATATATATGTGTATGTGTGCGTATAATAGACTCTTCTATCGTGAACAGTAAATGAGGGTCAACCGTGGATGGTGCCTTTCACTTTACACTTATAGATGATAGCAGGGGCTATTTGGGAGAAAATCAGGTAAGGGAAAGACATAATTAGTTTGTGCTTACTTAAGTGCGATAATAGCCTAGCCTTGCTGCGGGCGACAAAGCCACACTGGGAGATGAAATTTTTTGAAGCAGGATTTTGATGGCGTCTCTGCTTCAGAGCTTGACGAAGCTGATCACGGTGCTTCAGTCTACTGTCTTCAAAACCCTTTAACTTAATGAAACATGTCTAAACGCCACTCGATTCGGTTTGATGATTGGGTTTCCTAGTTTTGCAGATCAAAGTTGAGACGTTTCAAGTTGTCTTTCAATTTATCTTCGGAGCGTAAGATTGGACGTACAGTTAAACGTATCGAGATTGGTAGTTCTCCATACAGCACCTTTTTTGGAAGCCTATGGTCATCTATTCTCACAACATGACCAGCCGACCTAAGATGTCTCTTTCTTATGATGGCATCAATGCCTGTGATGTTGTTAAAATTCTTCAGCCTTTCATCCCATTTTATATCACATATGGCACGAAGACAGCACAATTTAATTATTATTAAATGAGATATAATATCTTTCAATACTTACTGAAAGTCGAATCAGAGTCAAATTTACAAAAGTCTATGTCGATATTTGAAAAGTTATTTTATCTAAGAAAATCTGTTTGCCTCGGTGTTCTTGATAAGATCCAGAGACGAATATGCAGTATAACTGGCCCTGATCTGGCATCTCACAGACGTGCCGTCGCCTCTCTCTGTCTTTTTTACAAATACTTTCATGGCAATTGCTCCGATCAGCTGCTTTCGCTGATTCCAAGACTTCGCGAATTCAAGCGTCCCCCTCTCACCCTTTCACTGTTGAAATTGTTAAATGTAACCGCCTCTTCTACTCCAATAGCTTCATATCTCGCACCTCTCGCCTGTGGAACTCCCTTCCCTACTCCTGTTTCCCTGATAGCTATAATCTCCAATTATTCAAATGTAATGTCAATCGACATTTCCACTTGCCTTGATCTATCCACTATCCTTCTCCTCATCCTCTCCTCTATCATTACTATCTGCTCTCGCTCCAAATCCTCTGTAACCCCTTGCGTGCTAGTGGCTTCCCGCCTTGCGTGCTAGTGACTTTCTGCCTTGCATGATAGTGGCTTCCCACCTTGCTAGGGGTGAAATGCTTAAAAAAATAACAGTTATCACGCTTGACCAATTGAGAATTTTATTAACAGAACTTCGATTAAATTTAATATAAGTTAAATTATATAGTTGTTTAAACATAGCATTAAATTTGTAAATTCGGTATATTTGGGTAGCGATTGTTCATTTAAGCATGAATTTTTAAGAACAAGAGGCATCGATGTAGATTATAATTTTGTATTGAAATGAATGATATCAATATATCTTTCGCAGGTGTGTTTGTTATAATTCGATTTAACATTCAAAAACTAACTTTACAATCTACGTTTTAAAACACACTGAATTTTCTTTTCTCATTTATAAACTGTTCTAAGTACGTATCTGATTCAAAAGATTAGACGATTCGATAGGAATTTTTCACAGTAAATATACACACAATAACGCCAATATGCGAAAGTAAAATAAAATATTAAAAATAGTAGATTAATACATTTAATATACACAAAATTTGTATTGCCCTTAATAATAGTATATATAAAAACAAGAACACAATCTATTTCATACCTGACGATGTCTGCAGGAACAGACGAAAGCTTGTAAAAATAAAAAGACCTATTGCAACTGAAATTTATAAAACAGGATCTTTTCATTCATAAACAGGTTCGGGGTTTTTGTATATTATTTGAATTGTTCGCGAAGATGGATTTCTCGCCATTTAAATCATTAACCTTTGTATTTGTTTTATGTATGAATAATTCATGAATTTGTAAATTAATTGCACCTTTATTGAAATTAAAATAACTGATCCAAGTGCAACTTTCGGATAACAAGAGCGACATTACTGTAATTATTGAACAATATAGTTCATGCCACTTTGACGTAAAATCTACCAGTAAAAAAGAATTCTCTTATCACTACATTTGTACATGAACGCAGAACCTTAAAATTTAAATTCAAACTCAGCGTAGCGACTGCACGTTCCAAAACAATAACACATTTCTCCTAGCATTTTTCGGATTACAACCTTGTTTTCGTTGTCCACGTATTACTGAGAGTAAAAACAAGAACACAATCTATTTCATACCTGACACCATACACGAGATATAAAATTAGCGTATGTACTGCTGGCTCTGGCAATATATATATATATATATATATATATATATATATATATATATATATATATATATATTTGAGTCTTCTCTGTCAAACGAATACGCCGTATCCCAAAATCCGCGCAAATTCATAGCCGGTGTTTAAGTGGGGATTTCCATTCACTAACCCTCCCCAGCTGCACGTATACACACTTTAGAATAGTGCGTTTCGAGCAGTTCCAATCTGGTTTAAATTCAGAGTGTTCCTTATTCTAAACTGGTTGACAACCAAGGCTAAAGAGCCCACTCTCTCCACCTATTTACCCATAGTTGGATTGACAGCTTTTCTAGGGTATGTATCTATCTATCTATCTCGACTGAAGTTTAAGATGCGGCAGTTCAGTACAACTCAAGACGACTTTTCTGTCTGTTAAGAACTGCCTTTGATTCATCTTCAGTCTCCTCTTTTCCAGTCACATCTAAAGATGGCTCCACGTTAATTAAGGACTCTATAGGGATCATGGGGTGCTGACAGGAACATTTTACCGATTTTTTCTCCAACCTATCCGTTCTGGATGAGGCTGCTATTAAGCGTATGCCACAATACGACCATATTGTGGAGTTGGATATTTTACTACAAAGAGCAGAAACTCACCTTACTTTTAGTCAAATAAGCACAGGTAAAGCGCCAGGTTTGGATAGCATACCAGTGGAATTGTTGCAGGTGGACGAGAGTTGGAAATCGATTGTTTTCGGTCTGATTCGAAACTGCTGGGAAGGACACTAATTCCACAGGATTGGATTGATGGCATCCTGGTTACCTTATTCAAGAGTAAGTGAACCAAGACAGAATGTAATAACTATTCTGGAATCACATTACATGAAACTGTTAACAAAGGGTTAGCCAGACTTCTTCACAGGAGGCTGATGTTGCATGTCTGACCATTGGTAATACACTGTGCTTTTCGCCCCGGAAGAGGAACAAAAGACATGATCTGTTCAGTAAGGCAACTACAGGAAAAAATGTCTAGCGCAAAACGTCCCCCATTACCAAATCCTCGTAGACCTAACCAAGGCCTGCGATACTATGAATCGTGATGCTGTGTGGATGGTTCTTAGGAAATTGGGATGCCCAACCACTCTCATCACCATGTTTAAGGAGATCCACCTTAGTATAAAAACACTTGTTACATTCAATGGGGAACTATCCGACGAGATAGCCATCGACCATGGCGTCAAGCAGGGCGACATTCCCACATTCACCCTGTTTTCCATTTATTTCGCTGTCATACTTTTGTATGCATTTCGCGAATGTATAATTCTAATTGGCATTGGGTTTAGAACTACTGTGGGTAGGTATTCAATATAAGAAGATTTACTGTCAGGTCAAAAACTTTGCAGACACTTGTACGCAAATTAATATATGTTGATGACGCTGGCTTTGTTGCATGAGAGACATGCAGGTGTTGATGAACAGAGAATGATATCCACTGCCTTCGGGTTAACAATAAGCATAAAAAATGTTTCCTCTGACACGTGGTACGCCATACAGTGAACCTAATATTGATGTCAATGATACCATATTGGGCATTGTGAGTACTTTTGTATATCTTGGCAGTATCTTTTCATGGGATGGATTGCTGGATGCTGGAATATACAGGGTGTTTCAAAAAGAATACGCCAAAATCATCATGTGATGTGTCAATAACGAAAAAAATCACAAACCTCTAGCATGAACACATGTTTTGTATATACATTCAAGTTTCATTTCATGTTTTATAAGTGCTCAATGTGGCCACTACCGGCAGCGCGGACAACATCAAGCCGATATGAGAATTCCTCCTAAACACGCCTCAGCATGTCACGGTCCACCGTGTTGATTGCAGCTGTTATTCGATCTTTCGAGTAATCGATACTTGCTGGAAGTGCTGGAACATAAACTTGGTCTTTAACATACCCCCACAAGAAAAAGTCAGACACAGTGAGGTGCGGGCATCTGGCAGGCCAAGCACAGAGAGCAAGGTCTTTAGCACCTCTCCTCCCAATCCATCGCTGAGGCACGTTTTCATTCAGATGAGCTCTAACCCGTAGATGCAAATTGGGTGGTGCTCCATCTTGCTGAAAAATGAAGTCATTCGAATCTGCCTGCACCGTGAAAATGGCGTTTGTTTTCGCGAACTCAAGCACGCAAAACGCATCTGCTGAGGAGTCGCCATTTTGATTGATCTTCCCACAATTCAACTGCACCAGAAGTTATACTAACGACAGCGGTGAAACTGACACCCAATCAAACTTTGATAATTACTCTATCAAATAACCACTGATTGAGTCCACTACAATGCTATAGACCTGAAAAAACAGCGTAATGATTTTGGGGTATTCTTTTTGAAACACCATGTATACTCGCATCCAGAAGGCTTCTGTTGCTTTTGGTACTTTGGAGCAGCGGTTATAGTCCGACAGCGGTGTCACTTTTCAAACTAAGCTGACGGTGTATGGAACGTGTCTGCTAACCATCCTGCAAGACGTATAAGAGCTATGGATAATTTACCGTCACCACCTACAATGGCTTGAACGATTTCACTAGAATTGTTCAAGGAGGGTCCTATATATTCAATGACAATCGATGATACCTGATACTGTTGTTCTTCTAAAGGCTGGTTGTTCGAGTCTGGAAAATATGATAATTAAATTTCAGGCCGGGCGTGTTGTCCGTATAGAAAACAGTAGATTGCCGGACAGTTATTTTATGGTGAGCTGACTGCTGGTGGAAATCCGAGGCATAAGCCAAGGTATGAGAGGTTCAAGAATTGTGTGAAAAATATTCTAAAGGTGATCAGTTTGGATGTTGAAAATTGAAAGATGGCGGAAAATTACACTGAATGGAGGAGAGCTGTTGCAAAGGGTTATGAAATATATGAAGTAAGAAACTTGGGTCATGCAGAACTTAAGTGGGGTCTGCGGATCAGCGTTGGGAATGGCTTGCATGCTAATATTGTGAGCTGAGAGACGTGATCGTATTCTACTGTCTAAAGCTGGATACGTTAGCCATATAGAATCACATCAGATGCCGTGCCACCTTCACGACAAGGTGATAATCGTTGCGTGATTTGCAGAAGGTATGCAAATCAACGGCTGGATTGAAGAGACAATATGATAGTGGGCAGGCAACTGATATCACAGCAAGATCCGATCAATCCTATGAAGATACAAGAGTTTATCTGTCACCTATGTGTCAAGGCAGACAAGTTTGAAGTGTCACCTTTGTAGCCATTCAAGAACGGGAAGATAGGAGTAGGTGAGAAGATGTTGATGGGGTGGACGGTGATCTTTTGTGAAGATAGAACAATCAAAAAATCTCTCTCTCTCTATCTATCTATCTATCTATCTATCTATAGGATTTTGTAAGGTATTTTTAATAACAGCGTGCGTTTTTAAAATAAATTAGAATTTGTAATTCTTATTTTCAATCTTAAATGTAAGTTTGGTAAGCCTAAATTAAAAGTCAAGATTAGATCATAGTGCAATGAATTTTTAACAAAAGTGATAATTCATCCCAAAAATACATATCTCGTGAGACTCAGAAATATTAAACAAACGGTGTCAATTCAAATCAGTACCTAATGATTGTATGTAACTCCGAGTCGTACAGTCAGTGTGGGTGTATTATGTATATTTATTAATACACACAGACACACATATGTATATTTATTTATAATATATATATATATATATATATATATATATATATATATATATATATATATATATATATATACCCGGAGTTAGATTTTCCGATTCCTTTTTGAATTTGTAGGTCTGATGAATTGGATCGTGATTACGATTTCAATGTAATAAATTATAACCATTGGAATATTAATGTTTGAGCCTTTATATATATATATATATATATATATATATATATATATATATATATATATATATATATATATATATATAAAACTTAGAGGAGGCGTTTTATAGAAGCTTATACCGCGAGGTACAATCAGATTTGGTCGTTTACTTGCAATGTCAGCATAAATATTGTCATGACAAATTCCCTTGCTGAAGTGATTCATTCAAAGCAAAAGCCTGCATATATGGAGTGATTGGGAATAGCATTCGGGTGGCCGTTAAAGGCCCTCTTTACGCGCTGATGGACCAGATAGAGTTGTGTACAGTGACATGATATCCTTTTATTGATTAAAAGAAAACTATAAATTTCAGGAAAACAGATATTTGGATATGTCATAGCTGCACCAGTAAAAAGAGCAAACCAACATGTTCATATCTATCTATCTATCTATCTATCTATCTATCTATCTATCTATATATATATATATATATATCATAATTTATTATAACATCTCTCTCTGTCTATCTATCTATCTATCTATCTATCATAATTTATTATCACGTCTATCTCTCTATCTATATATCTATTTATCATAATTTATTATCACATCTATCTATGTATCACTATTATCTCAACTTCTTATCTATCATAATTTATTATCGTATCTATCTATCTATCTATTTTCAATCAATTTATTTATGTATTTTCATTAGATCTATCTATCTATCTATCTATCTATCTATCTATCACTATTATCTCAACTTCTTATCTATCTATCTATCTATCTATCTATCATAATTTATTATCGTATCGTATCGTATCGTATCGTACCTATCTATCTATCTATCTATCTCAGCCTCAATTAATCTGGCTAGCTAGCTCGCTAGATGAATAGGCTAAGGTGTACTTAAAATTTCTCAGCATTACACATACCCAAATGTAATTATTATAAATGATCAAATATTAGTATACTGAAGTTAGGAAATGGAAGATTCCGAAAAATCTGTATACCCCATATGTATACACACACACATATATATATATATATATATATATATATATATATATGTGTGTGTGTGTGTGTATGTATGTATGTATAATTATAAAAGCAACTATCTAGTCATAAGAATCTGTATACATTAGCATCCCAAAACCCAGTGACCTTACATTCAGACCCATAGTAACAGGATCAACCTGTCCAGCTAGCAAACTCTAATACACACAATATTACAACTATTTACTAAGCGGATTAAAAGTTACATCAGAGAAGGTATTCACTTCCTTAGCTTCATACCACAAAAAGTCAAACCGGGAACACTTATGGCAATTTTTACATTAGTAGCCCATATAGCAGCATACGTTATGAATTAGGTAAACAGGCAATCTCATTCTGGATTGAAAAACATCCAGAAACACTACATCCCAGATTTACAAAGGAATTCATTATCGATAGTATAGACCTAATTCTAAAATATAACACCTTTGAAATTTGACAACAAATACTATATCCATACCCTAGGTACCGCAATAGGAACGAAGATGGTACCAACATATGCCAACCTAACATTAGCTAACCTAGAATAAATCCTCTATGAACAGATAGAACAAATATATGGTGAAAATATAAAAACACACTTCATTAAATCTTGGAAACGATACTTAGATGATTGCTTCATTTTCTGGAAATCCTCATGGGGTGATATAAACTAATTCCACATTCTACTTCAGAACTTACACCCAACAATCAAATTTACCCAAGAATATAATTTCAACGAATTACTCATTAGAAATAAAAACAACCACATAATCACAGATATCTACCACAAACCTACATACACCCAACAATATCTTCATTTCAAGGGCCATCACCCAAAAATCTTCTTGAAATCCATCCCCTATTCTCTAGCATGTAGGGTGTGTACTATAGTGACTCACAAGCACCTCCGAAAAACCCGCTTAGAAGAACTACATAAAATTAAAAAAAAAAAAAACGAGGCCACCCCACAACACTAATAAACAAAGCTTTTAAACTCGGAAAACATTCCTTTAGACCAACTAAGAAATCCAAAGAAACGTAACGTCGAACCAACTCTAGCATATGTCTCACCATACAACAAGGACAATCCAGAACTATTTACAGAAATTACAAAAAATCTAGACCTACTTAGCAAGAATGACAAACTGAAAAAATATACTAAAAACAACCAAAATAATTAAAAGTATACGCCAATCTAAAAACCTGAAGCACATACTAACCTCATCCAAATTTAATCAACACACAATACAAGGAGTCACAAAATGCAACAAAAAAGATGTGAGGTTTGTGACGTCATTATAGAAGAAAACGCCTACACATTTGAAAACCCCCAAGCCACATTCATAATAAATAAAAAATTAAACTGCAACTCCAAAAATGTGATTTATGCTCTCAAATAAAAAAAAAATGCAAGAAGTCATATATAGGTATCAGCCAACAACTAAACAGCAGGGTTTCCCTTCACAAAAGCAATACAAAATTACCAGACAACAGAAATTTAACCCAAATAAATAAATAAACTAATAAACGAATTCCGGTAAAACAACCGCCAAAATAGACTACCCACAATGCACCACTGACCCGTATATATAAATAGTTGCGAAAAATAACAGCACTCGTTGCTTAACAATTGCGTCTAGCATGAAACAGTCTGCCGGCTCTAAGTGTTGACTTCAATGTTCACTTTCATATATATATATATATATATATATATATATATATATATATATATATATATATATATATATATATGCAAATATTGGCAAAACAAGACTGCTCACAGGCACACAGACCAACCTTAGACAATATAGGAAGTTTGTGTGTGTGTATGTGCGTGTGTATGTGCGTATGTATGCACATATATGTGTATATTAATTCGTTATATATAAGGCAGTATGTATGTATGGAGGTTGAATATACGTATATATAAGTATGCTGACAAAACACAACTATAAAAAAATGGAAATAGATCTAAGAAAACACAAGGGCCATTAAAAGATAAGAATACAGATGTCTATCCTCAACATTTCTCGGACAAATCTTAACTGTTTTATTACCCTTCACGCAGAAGAACTTTCTCACTGCGAGTTCAAGGAAGATATTGGTGTCACTAACAGACGAAAAAGAGAATGTTAAACATCGAGAATGTTTAACATCGAAAAACACAAGAATAATTAATTCCTTTTAATAATATGTGGAAATCTCCACTCTTTGCCTGATGAATGTCAAGAGACCGGAAACACGTGTAGTAAAATTATGGAAAATAAATTATAATATATTTTTACAAAATCCACATCACAACTAAAAACGTTTGCGGTTTCTCTCTTCTATTTAAAATATACACTTTTTTTCTCGTTGGAACAATTATAACCTCTTCCTTTATATAACTATATATATACTTATACGAAAATAAAAAGAAAGAAGTGTCAAATTTATAATCCACAGTTTTTTAACATTTAATTTTAGAACCAGTGCTCGATATACAGTAAAGTATAGTATTATAATAATATTATTTAAAAATATGCATTCATCGCAAAACAGATATTACCATGTTTCGGAATTAATAGTTAAAATTTTAAATTAAACGTAAAATTAAAGTATTTGTTACATTCTCAAACGATGCTGAATAACTTTCGAAAAATCATTTACTTTTTAAGCTAAATAGCATTATATAGTTTAAATCGGAGGGGGAAGTGCTTACAAAATTTTAAAAGATGTTGCATTTTTGACGAATCAAGATACAAGTCTCATTTAAGGTGGCAAAGGGTTGATGTCGGTTTGTAATTTCTGTCTGTCGATACTGGCTTCCTTATATGAGAACGTGTCATAATGTCTGTTATTTAGTGGCATACATAAGATACACTACAATAAATTAGCATTTTTAATTATTTTTTGGTTTTCTTAAAGAGTCTTCAAATTTGATTAAGGCACATTTTATATATTTATACTTTTATTTATGCAGATCGAAAATTCCATATTTATGATATTAATTAGTATACTAGATACGGGATTGTTAAAATTAAGATTTAAAATTTAGGAATTATTTATTTTCTTATTTATGATCAAATAATAGATATATAATTATGAATTGTTTTAATTAATCATGCGTTAAAGTAAACATAATGCAGTGTCTACAAAAACACTTGTTTCTTTTCCTTGATTTAATAAATCTTTATTTTTTAGAAACTTAATATATAATTTTTCATGTAGGCACAACGGACATGGGTCATTTAAAGACCTACAAATTGTCGTTTTTTTTTTTAATTTCCATTTTTAAATGCCAAAAAATATTTGGATAGAGATGTTTGGTTACGATACACATTATTTTTGACGGAAGACAGATGTTGGCTCCACCTTAATTTAAAATAATTTTAGTGCTACCAATATAAAATTTTTTAAATATCAGGTTTCTCAATAGATGAGATAGTACATTGGTAAACTATAGATTCTGTGAGAAATTTATTATTCAATGGACAATTTATAGGATTCCTACAGTAACATAATTTTTCTTTACTATTATTTATTCTTATTTCTGGATCACTGTTTTTTTTAAATCAGGTTTAAGTATTTCTTTAAAATTTTATTATTGTGTTTTTTTATAATTTTTTCTAAATTATCAGTACAACTATAAACCAATTTTAGGGTATTTATATAAAAAAAATTGCTAAGCTAATTATTTCTTGGAAAATGTTTTTTAATTAAAGCAAGAAATGTATGTCCTAACTTACTACTAGCCATTTGGTTGAATGGGAGTGTGTACCAAATGATTTTTATATTTATAATTCCTTTTTGATAAATTTGTCGTCTAAATTGCGCAAAATGAAAATAACACTGATATCTCATTTTAACAGCTATATTTACCAAAATTACTCAAAAATATTTTGAAATATAATTCAATAAAAGTATTATTCAATAAAGTCGCCATTGGCTTCAACCACGACCTCCAGACGACTTCGGAATATCCTGCATCTCCTGTGGACGGTTTCTACGTTTGAGTTGAATGCTGCCAAAATCATCTTTAGTGTTACAAGGTGTTTTGTGCGCCTCACATCCAACTGCACCCACACATAATAATTAAAAGGGTTGTAGTCTAGTAAATAGGTAGCCAGATTTAAGAGGTGATGCGATCGCCGAAATTTTCTGACTGATTTCTCCTGCTTGTGTGGCATGTTTAAGAGTCCTGTTGCCAGACATAGGGTCTTCCAACAGCTACCTGTTTAACAGTGATGAACTACCTTCTCAAAGCACTTAATGTAGACAGAACTACCTCCTCAAGGTACTTGATGTAGGCTTCCATGTTGTGCCTTAGTACCTCAACAACAAATTCGGGAGTTCTTTTCTTAGAACGATCAGAGTGAGATTTTCGAGCTGCAGTACCTTCGTAATCATCATTAGACGCATCCAACTCTTTCCGAATGGTCTGCACTGTCCTCAGACTGACAAACAAACACTAATATGATCGTATGGGAGCTTCGGGCATGAATGCCAAGCAGTGCAAAATTTCTGTTGTATTGAATGGTGCTCTTTTTCTCACAGACGGTGCCCAACTGACTCAATTATACTGAACAGTCAACACAATCAAAAAGACAACGCGCATACACAAAAAGAATATATATATATATATATATATATATATATATATATATATATAATGTCAACAATTTACCCATCGCACCCTCCACATATGTGTGTGCATGTGTGTGTATATTGTTTGAACTTTCATTCACGTGATACGATTAATCTTCATAATTCTTTGATTTCACAGATAAGGTACGCTCTTCTAAATATGGCCACCACCCCCAACAATATAAACATTTCAGTTGTTTCCCATGAGTGTTCAATTTAAAAAAAATGAAATCTCACTTGCTGAGCGAAACCAACATCAAAACAAAATCCAAGTGGGAAGCATATTACACAGTGGAACGAATGTTTTATATATATATATATATATATATATATATATATATATATATATATAAGACTCACTTTTGAACTTAATTATAGACTCAAGCGCAGACATACACACACACACACACACTCACACACACACACACACACACACACATACATATATATATATATGGCTGCTGAAAAGTTCACTACACAACCAGCTTCTCAAAATCTTGCCAAAAGAACATTCTATTTAGTTTTTGTCTCGTGCTAGGAATTTTTTATCGTCAGAATACATCTTGTACATTTATAAATCTACCATTCGTCTGTGCATTGGATACTGCTTCTATATCTTGTCTGGTGTTCTTTCTGTGAATCTCGAGATTATTTCCAAAATCAGAACATCGGTCTGTATTGCACTTAATCTTGACCAGATATCTCGACTTCAGTCACTTTCTAATCGACGTGGCTTCATTCTGACTTTTCAATAAATATTTTCATCTTCAATTACTCTGATGAGCTTTTCCACCTGGTCTCTGGACCGGATGAATTTAAGCGTGCTACTCTAACAGTTTCTTTTCTCGTACTTCCTACCTGTGGAAATCCCTTCCGATTTCTTGCTTTTAACTACAATCTTCAAGTATTTCAATGAGACGTCAATCTTCATCTTGAACACTGTTCCTTTTGTATCCTTTCCTCCCCATTATCAGTGTTTTCATTCTCTTTCACAATATATATATATATATATATATATATATATATATATATATTTTAAGACATTTTTATGTTTAACATTCTTTTTATAGATACAAAAATTTAAATAAATGCTCTGTTTATAATAAACAGTGTTAAATAACATTTACCGGCCTGAATGTCCGAGAAATTTTCATAGAAAATATTCGTCCTCCGACAGGATTCGAACTAGTATCCTATATGGAACCGCCATATCGTCTGACGTGCTTTTACCGATATATATATATATATATATATATATATATATATATATATATATATATATATATATATATATATATATATATATATATATATATATATATATATATATATATATATATATATATATATATATATATATATATATATATATATATATATATATATATATGTGTGTGTGTATTTAGGCAGCAAATTCTCTTTTAGGTATGTCTGATTGAATAAATTGCAAATATTATACCTGTGCGTATGTGTACATATACAAAACAAACGATTAATTATTTAACTGGAATGTCATTCCAAGTAAATGCATTTACATTTATTGCTATTTTATAGAGCTCAACATATATATATATATATATATTTATATATATATATATATATATATATATATATATATATAATTCTATGGAACGTGCTTATTCTGGACCTAAGCAATCATGGCTCTCCTCAACTTCCTTTCAAGTTATGGTTCGTCTTTTTGCTCGACGATGAGGATCACATAATTCAATCGATTAACAGTATTTTAATGCATACATTGTTTCTATTCGCGAAGTGATTACGCCATTAATTGCATTAATATTGCTGATTGATTCTATGTATGATTATTTCTTTATATATAAAATATATGCTGCCTAATTTAATATGTTTATAAAAAAAACAATTGATCCGCAGTACAAAATTCGTATATTTAATGTCGCGGCGTACACGCGCATTATATCTATGATTAGCATTACTGTTTATATGTTTATTTTGTAAGCTTATCTTACTTCAGGTGTGAGATCAAAGTGATGAAACACGTTTCAATGATCGAAATCGTTACCGATGCGATTCGGTTTGAAAGACATACTTACTAAATAAGGGTTGTTATGTTAGGAGACACCGATGATCTGACATTCTGGGACACTTACTAATGATCACACGAGACGAGCTTGTTGACCAGCGCACAATATTGGGCACACGATCTTTCTCTTTCTCGTTGGATCTGTTTCTGTGTGTTTGTGTGTCTGTGTGTCTGTGTGCATTTTGCGTGCGTGGGTTAATAACTCCTATTTTGACACTTGGCATACGTTTCAAGATTAAATAAGTCAGATATGTTAATGTGAACATAATACGTGGATTACTTTCTTTTTTTTTCTTTCTTTTTTCTTTTCATATAAATTCTGTTTTTTCTTTTTTCTTTCTTTTGTATAAAAGTCATTTTTTTCCGTTCTTTCTATCATTCTTTCTTTCATTTTCTTAATTTTAACATTAATTTTTCTATCTTCTTTTTGTATTTCATTTTCTTTTTATTCTATTTTCATTCGTCTTTTCTTTTTCTCTTCTTTTTTACATGCATTTCCGTTATTTCCTTCATCTGTTCATTTTCATTACTGGACGACATTCAAGTCCTAAATTTTCTTTCTTTCTTTTTTTATTTTGTATCCTTCTTTGTTTTCTTTCTTTCTTTCTTTCTTTTATATCCATGTTCCTTTTAATTTCTTTCTTTCTTTCTTTCTTTCTTTCTTTCTTTCTGATCAATTCACATTCTTTATACTATCTTTTTGCCTCTTTTTCACTCTTTCTTTCTATTATATCCATCTTCGATTTACTTTGCATTCTTTCCTTCTATTGCAGTCTTTCTTTCTTTCTTTCTTTCTTTCTTTCTTTCTTTCTTTCGTTTCTTTCTTTCTTTCTTTCTTTCTTTATTTCTTTCTTTATTTCTTTCTTTATTTCTTTCTTTCTTTCTTTTCATTCTTTCTTTCTATTGCATTCTTTCTTTCTTTTTTCTTTTCTATTGCATCAGAGCTTATTTCACTTTTCTTTCTTTCTTTCTTTCTTTTATATCCATGTTCCTTTTAATTTCCTTTTTTCTTTCTTTCTTTCTGCTCAATTCACATTCTTTATACTATCTTTTTGCCTCTCTTTCATTCTTTCTTTCTATTATATCCATCTTCCATTTACTTTGCATTCTTTCCTTCTATTGCAGTCTTTCTTTCTTTCTTTTCTTTCTATTGCATTCAAGCTTCTTTCTTTCTTTCTTACTTTCTTTCTTTCTTTCTTTCTTTCTTTCTTTCTTTCTTTCTGATCAATTCACATTCTTTATACTATCTTTTTGCCTCTTTTTCACTCTTTTCTTTCTATTATATCCATCTTCGATTTACTTTGCATTCTTTCCTTCTATTGCAGTCTTTCTTTCTTTCTTTCTTTCTTTCTTTCTTTCTTTCTTTCTTTCTTTCTTTCTTTCTTTCTTTCTTTCTTTCTTTCTTTCTTTCTTTCTTTATTTCTTTCTTTCTTTCTTTCTTTCTTTCTTTCTTTCTTTCTTTCTTTCTTTCTTTCTTTCTATTGCATTCTTTCTTTCTTTTTTCTTTTCTATTGCATCAGAGCTTATTTCACTTTTCTTTCTTTCTTTCTTTTATATCCATGTTCCTTTTAATTTCCTTTTTTCTTTCTTTCTTTCTGCTCAATTCACATTCTTTATACTATCTTTTTGCCTCTCTTTCATTCTTTCTTTCTATTATATCCATCTTCCATTTACTTTGCATTCTTTCCTTCTATTGCAGTCTTTCTTTCTTTCTTTCTTTCTATTGCATTCAAGCTTCTTTCTTTCTTACTTACTTTCTTTCTTTCTTTCTTTCTTTCTTTTTTTGCTGCAATGTTCACCCTCTCCTGGAGGCAGCACGATGTACCGGTTTAAAATAAGGTGTAGTTTATATGGATAAGAGGGGAAGATAATGGTTGACCCAAGACATGAAAACGTAAAGGCTGTGATATTCGGGGAAACATCTGTTCCATAGGGAGTGGTTTGCCGGAAGAAGCTCTTTGAGTGGAACTTACTTCTTATCGTTTGAAGACGGAGCTAATGTGGTTGGTTTGCTACTATGTAAGTGGAATGGCGGGTCCAAGACTTGAAGATTTGACCTGGTGGAACCGGGAGGTGCAGTTCGTCCGAGCACTTTCCATAGTAGTAGCAATAGTGCAGTGAGAGACTACATCCCGCCTGTAAGAGAAATGTTGGAAAATAATTTTTTTCTTCAACAAAGACCCGGAGACGCTTTGATCTTTATGAAAGTGAGGTTTGGGAAGGTCTCGCACAAATATGGCAACAGTATTCCATCTCTGGTTTGATCTGGCTCTGATAAAGTTAGAAGAAAGTATGAGTAGTCAGGTACTTCTGGAGCGGTACAGGGAGCTGATAATTTTACCTACATCTTTGGCGATGGATCGTATATAGGAGTTATACTTGAAATCAGTTGTGAGTTTAAGGCCAGTTATCCTCTTGAGGCATGGGGCCTCCTCTGACGGTAGTTCAACTCCTGATCGGCGATGATGAAAATCAATTTGGTTTTAGAGGCATTGAATATAAACAGTCAGTCTCCCCCTCCACTGGGAATTTAGCGTTAGATTCGAAGAGAGGTCTGCTGCCAATTTCTGATCGTCAAGTCTTTTAGAGGAGCGCACGTATATCGTCGTATTATCGACATAAACGTTTACAAATGATCAGAGTGTATTCTTACGTGGATCCTTTATATCAACCAAAAAGAGGGTTTGTTCAAGAATTGATCCTTGAAGGAAGCCTGCGTTGACCGCCAGGTCCTAAGAGGACTGGCCGTTAATAACTACCTTCAGGGATCTACCCGTATTTCATAATAGAGAGAATTTTTTCCATTAATTCAATATGTGGAGATCTAGCAAACCGTTGTGCCATATCTTGTTGAAGGCCTTCGAGATATCTAACGCCATGGTCTTTGCAGTGTATGTGTTGTCAAAGACCTCACTATTTCTGCGTGTAATAGTAGTCAGGATATCAGCAGTGAATCAAGATGATCAAAAGCCATACTACCCGTCGCACAAAAGTTTGTTTCTATCCAGGGACTCGACGATCTTCTTGGGGATTAAGGCCTCAAAAAGATTATTGATATATTGAGCAGGCTAATGGGTCTATACTGGGAGGAGGATCAGTTGACCGCGTTCTTTCACTTGTATCCATGTTCATTTTACTTTTCTTTCGTTTTTCCTTCATCTTGTTCTTTCTTACTTTCAATTTCTTTCTTTCTTTTTTCTCTTTTCATCTTGCCTTTTATTCTTGTTTCGTTCTCCTTTCCTTTCCTTTCCTTTCCTTTCCTTCTCTCTTTCTTTCTTTCATTTGTATCCATGTGCCTTTTACTTTTCTTTCTTTCTTTCTTTCTTTCTTTCTTTCTTTCTTTCACTAGTATCCGTGTGCCTTTTACTTTTCATTCTTTCTTTCTTTCGTTCTTTCTTTCACTTGTATCCGTGTGCCTTTTACTTTTCTTTCATTCTTTCTTTCTTTTTCCTTTCTTTTTTTCATTTGTATCCATGTGCCTTTTACTTTTCTTTCTTTCTTTCTTTCTTTCTTTCCTTTTTCTTTCTTTCTTTCACTTGTATACGTGTGCCTTTTACTTTTCTTTCATTCATTCTTTCTTTCTTTTTTCTTTCTTTCATTTGTATCCATGTGCTTTTTACTTTTCTTTCTTTCTTTTTTCTTTCTTTCTTTCACTTGTATCCGTGTGCCTTTTACTTTTCATTCATTCATTCTTTCTTTCTTTCTTTCTTTCTGTCTTTCTTTCACTTGTATCCATGTTCCTTTTACATTTCTTTCTTTCTTTCTTTCTTTCTTTCACTTGTATCCATGTTCCTTTTACATTTCTTTCTTTCTTTCTTTCTTTCTTTCACTTTTATAATGTTTCTTTTACTTTTTGTCCTTTCTTTCTTTTGTTCTTTCTTTCTTTCACTTGTATCCATGTTCCTTTTATATTTCTTCCTTTCTTTCAGCTATATACATGTTTATTTTACTTTTCTTTGTTTCTTTCTTTGTTTCTTTGTTTCCTTGTTTCTTTCTTTCTTTCACTTGTATCCATATTACTTTTGCTTTTCTTTCTTTCTTTTTTCTTCAGTTATATCCATGTTTCTTTTACTTTTCTTTCTTTCTTTCGTTGCTTTCAATTCATTTTCGCTTTCTCTTTCCCCCTTTTTTTGCTTCTCTGAGGTTTCCTTTCGTCTTATTTTTTTTAGCTCTCTTCAAATTTCCTTTCCTCTATATTTTTCGCTATTCTAAAATCAATTTTCCTCAAGACGGCATTATACAATTATATTCTCTATTACATCAAGATGTTTCACTCCCTCATTTACGATTTACATTCGACGTAATACTTACGTTCTTTCAACGCAGATTACTTTTCACAGAGATTTTGTGAAATTACATCAATCTTGCTCATTGATTTTTTATTTTTTTTACCAATTTCCTTTTTCTGCTTTTCAATTTTGCTTTTATGGGAAAAAAAAGAAAGAATTTTTTAAGCAACGCTTATTTTTTTAGTGTATTGCTTTTTCATTATTTATTTAACCTCCCATCATATTTTTTTTTGCAGTCTTTTAATCTATTTTCTCAGGGCCTGTTTTTTGGGGCGGGAATCATTTGTTGTTGGCGTTGCATGTCTTTTTTTTCAAACTTATGTCAACCGCTTGTCTACAAAAGTAAGTAGAATTCCGCCATTCCCGATTGATTAATATACCTGTCTCGCTAACTAGCCATCGTGCTATACTGTGTATGCAACAAGTAGGTATATATATATATATATATATATGTGTGTGTGTGTGTGTGTGTGTGTGTATGCGTGTGGATATATACGAGCGCAGGCAAGTTTTCATTTTGCGCTACACAGCTCTTTTTTCTGTCAGACTTACCTACCGTCCACATCATCTCTATTAATCTTAACATAATTCTTTCTTTTTTTTCCTTCTTTAATTCATTTATTACTTTTTCTGTGTTTTTCTTTATTTCACTATTTATTTATTAAATCTAATAATTTTTCTTGCTCTTTCTTTCTTAAATTCATTCCTAATTTCTTCTTTTTTTTTCTTCCTTTCTTTAATTTATTAATTATTTCACGTTGATTTTGTTGTTTGTTTATTTTATGTTTTTCTTTGTTTTTTCGTTCTTTTTCTTGTTCGTTTTTTTTTTCTTTCTGTCTTTCATTTATTTTCTTTCTTTCATTAATTCATTCATTAATTCTTTAATTATTTCTCGTTCCCTTTGATATTTGCGTAATTATTCATTATTTTTTCTTTCAGTCTTGTTCGTTTTTTCTTTCTTTTTACTTTTCTTTAATTCATTCATTAATACTTTAATTCATCCTAGTTCGCTTCGTTTTTAGTTTAATTCATTCATAAATGGTTTCTTTCTTCCTCGTTCGCTTATTCTTTCTTTCTTTCTTTCTTTCTTTCTTGTACGTCTTTTTCTTTCATGTTCGCTTTTTCTTTTGATTTCTTTTCTTTTTCTTTTCTTTCCTTTCACTCATTTTTCCCTTTCGTTCATTCGCACCTATAGTGACTTTTCGACTAGTTCTTTCTGATTTCGTTCTGTCATCCTTTTTTTTTCTCTCTCACCATTGACTTATACATACTTACATTCATACATACATACGTAGATGGGTATCTCGAAGTATTGATATAGGAATATATGCATGAATAGATCTCTGTATATTGCGAATGCTAAAACATATTATTCTGCGATTTAGTCACGCACATAGACGTGATACGTACATTCTTTTAATCTCTTACAAGAAAAAAAAATGTAAAAAGTAGCAGAAAAAAAACAATCAAGAATATTTCAATTTCTCAGAAAGCCATGTTATTTTTATGGTCTTATTTGCTGTCTTGGAGAATTTAACATTTGTTAATTAACCCTGTTTCGAATCAATCGTATTGCGTCCAGATATCCTGTTTGGTAGGATGGTCTGCTAGTGGAACTGTTATCAGCAAACAGAGTAGAATCGATTAGACGAGTTCAAATCCTGGTCAAGTTGGCCCTGTTCATCAAAATTATGAATGTATTTCTTCCACTCCACGCTTGGGTTAAATAACGAAGCTCTCTTGTCTTGGTTGGCAGCTAGTCTAGAAGACGAACAACACTGGATTCAGAACTGCGGAGAAGGCAACGGGTAATCATTCCATCGTTTTTCCTAAGGAGTTATAGTAATATATAGATAATAAAGAAAAGGGATGTGTGGAGAGTCATAATTGTATACACTCGGAAGAGTCATAATTGTATCGGCTAAAATAAGAAATTCCATTTTTTTACAGTAAGGTTCACTTTTTACAAGGCTCGGGGGTCACTCGAGGTAGAGGGTTACGTTAGGATGCCATTTGTGTGTAGAGGAGTGGAATATAACGGTTAACTCGAGCCTTGAACAGGTTTAGATTGTAGAGATCGGGGAAACATTGTCTTGGGAGTAAGTCCCACATAGCAGTGGTTCACGGGAAGAAGCCCATAGACTAAAGTATGTTTTGAAAGACAAAACTTACATCTTATTTAAAGCAACAACATGGACATGTTTATAAAAAAAAATGCAATAAGCCTGTGGAGAAAATGAATTCAAATTAATAGAATTCGAATTTCTGTCTAGAGATTTGGTATTGAAATTCATTACATTATTTACACTGTTTAAACTGTTGTCATCTTTATTGACATATTCACGACTTTTCGGCCGTTGTACACTCCAGCATGTCTCAATTATCTCCCTTTATCTGAACTTTACAAGTTTTTGTTCCGCGGTGCAGTAGCCAGTATCGCATTTATTTGGTTCGAATTACTGGATCCAGCCAACGCTTTTATCCACTGGGCCATGTGCCCTTGTGTTCTCGGTTCAATATCTGGCTACTGCAGTGGTGAATAAAAGCTTGAAAAGTTGAGTTCAAGATAGATAATTGAGACATCCAAAAGAAGCATGGCAGGTGGAACTAGAAAAATCTATTCCGGTGGACGAAATAAATGGTTTAGTTCGAAATTCCAATCACCTAAAGAAAGCCGGAGTTTACAAGGACCGAATCGTCGTGAATATGGCAATAAAGATTAAGGACAACTGTCCGAACAATGTAAATAGACAGGAAGGGATGAACGGAAGAAGGAAAGAATGAATGAACGAACGAAGGAGGGGTGAAAAAAAAAAGGCATACTTCCTATAGAATACACCATGTCTATGTGTAGTTAGGTCTTTATTTCAGACATGGATACATCGTAATTATTTACGTAAAGTACGCAACTAACTTTGAGCTATGAAATTACGAAAAAAATATCTACTCTATATTAGTCATCACCCCACAGATGAAGAAGAGATTTGAAGCAACATAAATTTGGTTCTGCAGGAAGATTCTGAAAATACTATGTACCGAATCTGTGAGCAACAAAGAAATCTTGAAGAAAATGGAAACATAAAAGGACAATTCTACTTAACATCAGGAAGAGACAGTTGAAAATTCTAGGGCACGTAACGAGGAAGTAAGGCTTGGAAAATTGGAGACTCACAGGACAGATTGAAGGCAAGAGGGACATATGAAAAAACGCATAACCGGGCGAGCTTGAATAAATACATGTCGCAGTAAGTTTTAGGAGATATAACAAAAAGATAAAATTTATTAAAAGCTACAAAGGAAATTGTGGAAAGCCATGAGAATTTTTAAAAATGTAAGTGATTTAAAACGTTAAATGGAATTGATGATAACCCATGTTGCCGTCATTCCCGGTGGAATGAATTGTGTTATTCAACCACTGGACGTTAGCATCATTCAAGATTCAAGTTGCTTTGTTCGCAACAAGTGGAAGCAGTGGATGGTAAAAAGACCACATGTCTTTCATTCCGACTGGTCGCATTTGCCGAACGAGCTGATTTCTTAACATGTTCATGCATAAAAGAAGCCTGGCGGAGCATCTCTCAAACCAATTCTGCATTACGACGAATGCGTTAGATGTCAGAGGAGATGTCATCCGTTTTGAAGAAGGGCAAGATGATTTTGGACATTGAACAGCAGAGATATTGAAGAAGAAGAAGAAGAAGAAGAAGAAGAAAGAAGAGGAGGAGGAGGAAGAAGAAGAGAAGCAGCAGAAGAAGGAACAGAAGAAGAAGAAGAAAGAGAAGAAGATAAAGAAGAAGAAGAACAATAAAGAATAGGAAGGGGAGAGAAAGAGAAGAAAAAGAACAATAAATAATAATAATAATAATAATAATAATAATAATAATAATATTAAGAAGAAGAAGAAGAAGAAGAAGAAGAAGAAGGTGTTGTGGATTACATATTACATCCCCGTGACTATATGAACTAGTCAATTTCTAAAAAAATCTGCTGTTCGCTGCATGCCTCGCGAGTGACAAGACTTCTTCGTGCAGAGGGAGATTCAGTCGGGGCTCTGTCTTCGAATAGCGATTCGGCTGAGAGAAACAGTCAAGCAAATAACCCGTTCCCCGCAATTGTAATTTTGAACCAGTGGCCAGAGGGTTTGTGCTCAGGTTCTCCACCTTGAACCTGACCTTGTGTCGCATTCTGTCTCATTGCGGGTGCATGGGTAAATACCTAGTCCTTTGGGACTGGCAATAACTGTGTCTTCGATCAAAGGATGACTCTGTGAGGCTCTGTTCCACGGATAGTGACTCGGCTGAGTCGAACAGATAAGCAAAGTGCTCGTTTGCCGCAGTTGTAGGGTATGGGTAAATTTTGGATCAAAGGCCCGAGGGTACGCGATTGAGTTCCCCATGTTGAACCTGAGAGGAGATCCGGACAGCGGGTTCTCAGAAACTATCAACAAGCGGCATGTGAAACGAAAGTTGATCAGGCAATCAAATCCCGTGATAGTGGGGAAGTACACTAAGCGATGTCGGAGCTAGCGCCCTTGCTTTTCAAGAAGAGTGCAGTTCTTGTAGTTAGCGCTAGGTTAAAAAGAACGATTATGGCCACTGAATTGCGCGCAAAGTGGGCTCGAAATGCATCTAATAGACAGCGCGAGCATTACATTGCTAGACAAGCGGATGTGACTACAAACAGAGGCATTTATGAGACTTTTCGAGACTACTTTAAATGTCTGTTTATCAGCAAGCACTGTCTTAACCCTGCTCAGTTCGACACCTATTAGGCCGTCTTTCCACGCCTCGAGGCGGCTGAAGCGGTTGCTGCGAGGGTCTCACACGGATACTGAGACTTGGGAAGCGCTGAAGCTGGTTGGCCTGGACAAAACTGATAGTCTCCCTTACGAACAGTACTTGAGTCAATCACCTTTTCTTATTCCCTTACTGGAACTGATTTGCAACAACAGCATGAAGCAGCGGTTTAGGTCTCAACGCTTCACCAGGGGTGGGTTCAAGTTATTACGTAAAAACAAGAACTTTGGGAATGCGATAAGTAAATTTCGACCTTTGTCGATAGTAAATACAGAGTTGAAGTTTTTAGTCAATATCATAACGAACTATTTGCATGCTGTCCTGTCTCTTCTGATTGGCTCTGAACAGACTTCTGCTGTGAAAGGCATAACTATTTAGGACAGCCTTCATTTGGTACTCCTGGTCACCGAGCAAATCGACAGTAAAGCAGCACTAACCAATTTAGATCAGTCCAAGGTATTTGATAGGGTTGAGCATCGATTTCTGGAGGTTGTACATTTATCTGCCGATTTCGGGCCGTACTTTCGGACCTGGACGTTCGCACCTTGATCCAACTTCTGTATGCGTCTCTCGGTGCGCTGATAAAAGTGAATGGAGTAAGGTCAGAAACTTTGGTATTGTCTTGCCCCATTCGTTAATGTTCATTTTCGTGGATCCTGTCGTACTTGGAGTCTCCTCACCTGGTCCTATCACCTCGGCCATGTCTTGCTATTATATTTATGATGTTTCAGTTCTTGTTTCGAGATTGACGAAGTTAGATAAAAGGGTACGAGACGGTGACAGGGGCTAAGATCAACTGCGATAAGTCAATGGGCTTGCGTTTGGGTCCGTGGAAGAGAATTTCTTTTCCCCGGGCCTTTCCTCTGGATGGTCAAGCTGGGCAAGATCTGTTCGGAACTAATCTCTTTTCGGAAATAAATTGGTCTGAGGTGCAGGTTAATGTCGAGAAAGCAGTTCGTCTGTGATCTCGATGGGGAAAGCGGAAGAATGTGTTTCGCATATCTACCCAATTTTCCTTTATCGACTCTCCGTATTTCCATTCCCGTATGCCATACTAATGAAATGTCAGGGTGTCCGTTCAATATAATCTGATTGGCGAGATCGGTTTGACGGATGCTCTCTCCATATGGCTTTGGGCGCCTGGGTTGAACTGTCTCACTAACACTGAGGCATCACTGACCTGGCTGGTGATAGGAAAGGCCCTCTGGGTCAAAAAACGTTCTTCAGCGGGCTTTGGAAATTATCCCATCTTCTTCCGCTGTGGTAAGTCGGCAGAGATCCTGGGTCGCGCTTTCCTCCACTGTAAGGTCATAGTCCCATTGTGCAAGTTTATTGAAGGCATCATGCTTCGTATGCTGTGCGGAAAGTCCTTTGTCCTTGAGGACAGTTCTTTTTGTACTAATGTGGTAACGTCGCTGATTAAGACTGAGGACTGTGTTATGTGAGTCGTGATATGGAGGACGTAAAGTAGAAATTACCTCTACCCAATTGATCTTGTTCTTTAGGTATCAAGTCAAGATTAGGATGGAAATTTGACGAGTCCCTTGATAAGAATTTGAAAAATGTCGGTGAGTTTTGGGCGACTGTGTCGAGTAAGAGGGGCTGACTTAGAATGACATTTTGATGCTGGTTAGGCATCAGGATATTGGGAACCCTGTTATAAACTTTGGCAAACCCGCCCAAAATAAGTTAGTTTAGGGTCGTTTTGATTTTTAGTTTTCTTTACGCCAACTTACCTTACCTAGTGACATATGCTCATTAGCACCTTTTATTTTTGTCCCCACTTTGTTTAGTTTAATTCTCCATGATCTCCCCCGTTAGGTGGCCAGAAATATCAGTTTTTTAGTGGATGTGGGTTCTCTTTTTTATGAGTCTGTTCTTTCGCATTTGTTGACGTGTCTGAAGGAGTTTTTATTTGTGTGTGAGGTTACTCGAATGATTGGTTTTTAATTCATCCAAGTTTCACAATAATTTTGTCCAGTTAACTGATATTTGTGCCTTAAATAAGGATTGTTTTTTTCTTATTACTAACGCCATTTTGTTTAGTTTCTTGTATATATGGTATTATGCATATAAATATTCATCGGGGTTTTCATTTTTAAATCTTTTCCTCCTCCCCCCACACAAATTGTATATATGGGGATTAGTTAAGACTTCATAGAGACTATGAGGTATTATGGTGGGAGTTGTAAGAATAGTATGTAAGGATGTGGTATTTTGGTGCAAGAAATATTGTATAGTTTGTTTGGGTCAGTGATTATGGGTAGCTTAGTTTAAGATAAGCAGATGATGACCAGTCTTCCCCATACCCACTTTTGGGCTTTTGTCATATTTTTGTATTTCTTACAAAAATATTAACCGTTTAGAGTCAGTCTTCAGACCAATACAGCCGTCAGGGCAAGTAGCTGAAGCATTACGTATAGGCAATCCTTATACGAAGTACGTTATATAAGTAAATGTTCTAACAATAGTCATAGAATCGTGGCGTTATAATAATAATAATAATAATAATAATAATAAGAAGAAGAAGAAGAAGAAGAAGAAGAAGAACAACAACAACAACAACAGCAACAACAAATATACGCTGAAAACACCGATTAAATTGATATGGCGTCATTCTTTGACGGTAACAGTTTTGAAGCAGACTAAAATACACTTAATACCTATAGGATTATTTAAATAAAAGTAGAAATGAATTGTTTGCTTAGTGATTTAAACTTTATGATAGTTTGAACTATAAGTTGTTTTCCAGAGAAGGACAATGCCGATGGTGACCCCTGTGAAATTAATCCTCGATGCATTAAGAATGCAACTAGTATCAAGGCTTTAGGCCACATAACATTGAAACACAAGTTCCCGTAGGACCAGCGAATTATGCAAGAACAACACTTTTCAGTACCTAGATCGATGACCGCTTAGGAATACCAGGTGCTGCAAGTTTGGATGTGTGGGTGGTGTAACAAATAATGGCTCTGAATTGTTAATTGAAAAGGCGAGTTTAAAATCGAGTTGGGTTCGTTATATTCCGTTGGAATGAGATATGAATCCACCTATTCTCCTCCCAGCTATGTGTTAATTTGTAAGATCTATATCACTAAACAATTATTAGCTGAAAATAAAAATAATAATAACACAAAAATACTTAGATTTCGGCATTAAATAACAAATGGCGTTTGGCATGCCTCCAAAGAAAAACAACGAAACCCCAAAACATTTTAGCCTGCATTTGTTTTTGTTGTGGTAGGATCCACCTAATTTGCATAGTGGAGTACCGATCATATAAATATGGTTGGTACCGGGGAGGAATCAGGAGATTGAACCAGAGACTCTGCCCGACTGCGACTCAGTCAACACACATTCCAGGAACGGTCTTCCCAGGAATATACAAAAGACTATATGTAAATATTGTGTACACTTTCTTGTTTGAATACATTTTGTTCTAAGTACATTTTGTGTTGCATTATTATTCCATGCATTAGTCAAGTTTCAACAGTTTTATAATCACATACCAAGTCATAGCCAATAACCTTGGACAAGTGAAGGACGTGAAGTTTTGTTTCTTTCACTAAATTAATCAGTTATTACCACAAAAAAAAAAATTAAATGGACAAAGCTCTTTGCAGGATATGGGCTGTGCTTGTTTTGGGAGATTTCCAAGAAGGATGGTCCACGAGGAATTTTGTTCATTTCTTTTGAGTTCATTTCTTTATCGGACCAAAAGTTCCAACCACAACAGGAGCTGCTTATTTTTTAAGTACCCCATCTTTTTCTATTTCCATCTGTTGTGATATTTATTTACTCAGTTTTGTAAAAATCTTCGCTGAGATGATTTTGTCAATTTTTACGCCCATGTCAATTGTGGCCAATCGTTCTTTTCTATCTTTGATAATATTGTCTGGATGATTTGCTTGTATTTTTCGATCAATAAAATAATAGTAGATAATAACATCTGCATCATCAACTAGAGATTCATTATGATGTTCGAACCAGTTTGTAGCTGTTTTAATTCCACACCTCTTCCAATATTATCCTACACTGTCATGACGGTTTTTGCACTCATTGGATTTGATTATTGAACATCCTGAATTAAGAAGGTAAATAGTTTCAATGTATTGGTCATAAAAACTACATTTTTTATTAGTATTATTATGCAAGATATCCCGGATATTTCAATTGTTTTACTAGTTTGACTTCGGTATCATCAATTTTTAATTTGCATATTTGGGGTGTTCCTTTTGTTAACAAACATTCATTCAGTCTTATTGAAATTGATTTTTAATCCGTTATTCTCGCTTTTATTCTGTAGGGGGGTGTAGTTTCCTTTCTGTATCAATTATCAACATTCTGTCATCTGCATATCCTATGTTGTATGATTGTGGCTGTCAATTATGAATTTTGGCAGGACTTTTAATTCTCCCAGAATCACCTCACTTTTTAGGTTGAATACGTCAGTTGATAAGACGCATCATTGACATACATCCATTTTCTATTTTTGTATATTTACTGAGGAGGTAAATGGTAGCGGCTCATATCGAGGAAACGGAGAGCCGAGTTCGATATCCCAGTCGGATCCATTACATTCACTTACGTGATAATACACTTAGGAAAGGTATGAATCTGCTTCTTCTCCCGCCCCATCTATGAGCAAATAGCAGGGAAAGGTTCTATAAGCTTGAGTGGCAAGCGGTCTAAGAGAAAGAAAACTCTGAATACGAAATTGACTGACGGAGCCCAACCCTGTTGGGCTCCGTCAGTCTCTTTTGAATTCAAAGTTTTTCAGTCTGTCGTGCCGAAGAAACACCACTTCTACTGTGGCTGCACTTCACATGGTGTCCCTACGAACCTACAGGACACGGGATAAAGAAAATATTTACAAAACTTTTTAAGAATCAAATATATATATAAAAAGAAAAAGAAAAAGTCTGTTATGGATGACATGAATGAGTGGACAGGGAGAAAAAAATTACTAGTGTGTGTTTTTGTTTTAAATCTATCATGGCCTACAATATAAAATTTCTTGTTTTTAATGCCTTAATACGCTTCTGTACTGTTTCAAACATATATATATATATATATATATATATATATATATATATATACGAATAAAAAATCATTTCATCTCAAGCAAGGGTGGAATGCCTCTAGTACGCACTGGGTTACATGGAGTGAAAGTAATAGAGAAGACTGAGTATAGGGAAGATTGAAGAAACGACAAAAGATCATCAGGATCCAAGATGGCAATTGACGTTTTATTTAAACTTTTAAAGATTGTAGTTATCAGTAAACGGAAGAGAGCTCCACAGGCAAGAACTGCGAAAAAAGAAATTGTTAGAGTAGAAACGCAGTTGCATTTAGCTATTTCAACAGTAAAACTGTGGAACTACATACTAATCTGGTAGCATGCTTAAATTCATGTATTCAGGGCCACGGGGAAAAATCTTATCAGAGCGATTGCTGCGAAAATATTTGTAGAAAAGACAGAGAAGAATCCCTTAAAGTCCTTGAAAAAGTAACAAGTCGAGATGCCTGGTCAGAATCGACTACATTACCGATTCTTCTTTGGATTTTGTCAAGTATCTCGAGATCAAATATGGCAGCAGTATTCCATGTACGGACGAATGATGGATTGGTAAATGTGCAAGATGGATTCTGAGGAGATACACACTTTAAAATAACGTCTCAGATGGTGATAGCGTTTTCGTTGCAATAACGGACATATATTGTTCTGTTGTTGCCTACCTGTATTTATCTTTTATGAGTAGTTGTATTTTGATTGATTGGGGTGTGCTGATCGATATATGCTCTAACATTCAAAATGTGATAAGACAAGCTACAGTAAAGTGTGATGCATATATGCTCAATGAAATAATCTAATGTTGCTTTTTTTATTATTGATAGTGGAGCTGCAATACTCCAAAGCATATTAGAAATTATAAACAAAATTTTTGTATAAGGGGATTTTTGAGGTTCTGAGTTCTTGATTATAACTAGGTTATATTCTATTAAGGTTTTTCTGTCGGGATTAAGTAAGTGGATAATAGAACGAGATCTGGGGGATGAAGCAGAGCGAATGAACTTATTCAGAGCTGCAAGGAATAGAGGGAGATAGAGCGCCATGATCGCCTACATCTTGAAAGGACATGTCACATAAAAAGAAAAGAAGTTACTTATAGGAACTATTAAGTGATAAGCAATATTTAAATGTTTTTTTTCACTTTCTTTGTAATTAGAGACTTTATGAATTTAAGCACAGTACTTAGATTGCCGGTAAAGTATCTATCTATCTATCTATCTATCTATCTATCTATCTATCTATCTATCTTCCCAGTTTTCAACACTTTACTGTTGAAATGGTTAGATGTAACCATTTCTACTGTAAAGTGATGAGACCTTACCGGCTAACATGCTAACAGTTTCATCTCTCCCTCTTGGAGGTCTCTTCCGGCTTTTTTCTTCCAATCAACTCTGCAATATAAATCCTTATCTTTTGTCTTCTTTATTACTGATCTTTTATTGTTTCGAGATATTATCACACTCAATAACTCTTGTGTTTAGTGAATTTATTGCCTTGCTTGGGGTGAAATTATTAAAGAAAAAATATCTCCTGACTATGCCGATGGGCGTTATCAGAAAAAAGTGAATATTTACTTTCCCTCATCTTTAACATTTAAAATTAAATTTTTTTTTTTTGGGGGGAATGCGTATTATATCGCAATAATTACCATACAGATGTGCAGAGGTGTAAAAGCTAATGACTCAAAACGAGAAATCAGCAAGTCGAGTTCGAATTGCGATCGGGTTGGTATATTCGCTTTCGATGAAATAACCTTAACAAAGGCATGAATCCATTTATTCTTTTCTCAGCTATGATTTAAATAGTAGACCAGCCTTGACTCTCTATTCCGTTATCGACAACCAGAGTTGGAGATGGACAACACTGAATTCAAACCCATATGTGGCCCTAGTGAGGCATAGACTTGAACTGCAGCTAAGATCAGCTCAACATTGTTTCATTATAAACGACAGGTTGGCTCTGGGTGTTGGAGAAACACAAATGGACCCGTGGAAAAAACTATACCTGGAAAGGTGAAGCCATGTTGAAGATGAGAAATCAGACTGATGTGCCTTCAAGACGTAACATTATGATGATGATGAACTGAGGTTTATTCACACAATGCGCTTCCATAAAGATAAACACGTGAACACTTTGCGGATGAACGAGTATTTCATCTGCTTACGATTAATGGCGGTGGCATCACGAGAATCTTACCCCTACTTACAATGGTTTGAATTTCACTAGGATCAATTTTTTAAGAAGGTGATTTCTTATTAATATCAGCTGACGTAAACTATGGCAGTATGCGGCACCGATGGGGCGTCCTTGAAAATTATATCACCATATAAGCCTTTGAGTGAAATTGGGTAGATGGAGTTCTTCAGAAGCCGCCGATGGTTGTGCAAGAAAGAAATGAAAAGCCATCACGACAAGGGGTCTCAGCGTACTGACTTTTGAGAACTACTGTCCACTGTGCGCTTAAATTTGATGAGGTTAAAAAAAAGAAACAGTAATATTGGAAAAAATCAGCTTTCATATTGTAACGATGGTCAGGAAAGATTATATTATCTTTGCTCGTATGTATATTTTTATTCAGTCACTTTCCAGCAAAAATGAATAATAATAATAATAATAATAATAATAATAATAATAATAATAATAATAATAATAATAATAAAAGAAATACAAATACAAATAGTAATATCCAGGTATTTTCTTAAACCGACAAGGGAAGGCTAACAGACAAAATAAGAGCCGGGGAGAAAATGACTAACGTAAACCGATAAGCGATAATGAAGTCGAATTGAAAAGTAAAAGCCGTCTGCTCTCTGCGCATGCGTGCCTAAGTGATAGGAGTTGCGATAAACCTTTGGGGTGAAAAGAAGATAAAGCGTTGTAAAGGTCATTAAACTCAGGAGAATGAAAATAATCTATTCCAATCTGTACTGACATATATGCATATTTTTCTGAGTCATCTCAGTACTAGTTAGTATCTATCTATCTATCTATCTATCTATCTATCTATCTATCTATCTATCTTCCCAGTTTTCATTCATATCTAGCTATTGTATTGTCAAAGTTTGCATGATATAACAGAAACTGGAAGTGTTCATTCGTTTCTATATATTTAGCAAAATTCATTCATTCTATCTATCTATCTATCTATCTATCTATCTATCTATCTATCTATCTATCTATCTATCTGTTTCCCCACTAAGACGAGTTGTGACACAAGGTCTTTTTTAAGGTGGGGACCCGAGCATGTACACCCGGGCAAAGAACAAAAATTGCCCGCAGCCCCCCCCACTCCGCCACCGTCGTTTGCGCTGGCGTCGGTACGAGCATCGATCCCTCTTTCTGGTTCAATGAAAGGGCGCGGCATCGGGCAACTGTTCCCCAGGGCTGGTCACCTCTTAGTATATCTATCTATCTATCTATCTATCTATCTATCTATCTATCTAATTCTTTTCGTATCTATTTAAGATCATTATCTAAGAAAACATTAAGATATCGCAAAAACATAAAGGGTCAAAATGAGTAAATAAAGGTACATTGCAATAACGAGAGAGAAATGGTGTGAGATAAAGAGAAAGAAAGAGGTTGGGGGAGAGAGGGTGAAAAAGTGGTAGGGAGAGGGAATGGAGTAGGTTAATGAAAAGGAAAAAGAAAAAGAGAATAAGAGTGAAACAGAAATAGAAGCAAGTAAGTCACTGATTGAAGGAGAAAAGAAAAATGTAAGATAGGGTTTGACAGAAAGAGCGCATTATTCTGTGACTGAAAGAGAAAGAGAGAGAATCTGGGAGTGAAAGAGAACGAAACAGAGAGAGAGAGAGAGAGAGAGAGATAGTGATTAAAAGAGACAGAAAAAGAGGGATATTATGTAAGTAAAAGAGACAGAAAGAGAGAGAGAGAGAATGAGTGAAATTCAGAAAAAGTGACTGGAGAGAAAGACAGTGAGTGAGTGAAAGAAAAAAATAGAAACAAGTCATCAGTAATAGAAAGGAAAAGATGAGTTAGTGATGGAAAGAGAATAAAGAAGTAGAAAGTAAGAGCGGGAGAGAGAGAGAGAGAGAGAGAGTGACAGAGAGAGAGACAGTGTGCGTGTGTGTGTCAGTGAGGGAAAATTAAAGAGAAAGAAAGAGAAAAAAAATATTAAAAAAAAAACATTAGGAAAAGGCAAATTTTGCAGAAAAATTTCGCCGCTGATTGACAGATCTCCTTTTATTCGATGCATATGACTTCTTCGTTTTAGTAATCGGAAACTGACACTGATTAATTAAAGGAGGAAAAAAAATTGAAATGCTTTCAAACATATCAAATAAATTACAAAATAGACCAGACAAATTGTATCATGCAAAGACGAACCGCAGATTGCAATGAAGACATTTTACTTGCTCTTAATTGACACTAAATGTTTAAGCTGACGTCGAAAAGTAAGCGATTTCCAAATAAATTGAGCAAGTGAACGAAATTGCTTACAGAATTGTGGGTTTGATAAAAACTTCTATGTTGGAAAGCTGAAAAATCATACTTTACTAAATAAAAAGAAAAATCATAACCCGTAATAAAATATACATAGGTACAGGTTGGCATATACAGGTTAATATCAAACTAGTTCTTAATCTGCGAATTTGAGACCCAGGCATAGATTATCGAGCTCGCATTCCAGGCGGTGGCGTATATAGTAAGATAGATTCATAGAAAGCTGCATTCCTTCATGACATCGGCGATCATGGTCCTGTACATCTTCCTATTCTAAATAGCAATGTTTGTCATGTTACTTTTCCTATTCCCTTTACACAAGATCGCTGGGTAGGTAACTCGCTTTTTCCTTCTGTCCCACTTAGTTTCAGTATGTTCTGTGAGTGTCACATTCTCCAAGCATTCTTTCCTTGGGGTGATCAAGTAATGGTTAAAAAATAACAAAACAAATGTTTGCAGATAAATAGTGTATTGAACAGTAATTACAACAGAAGTTTGTTACACGATTTGCGAGTCTGTATCCGTTGACCAGCGTTCAGTCTATATCTGTTGATATTTAGTAGCCCCCCCCCACCAACGCGGGTACATGTGGCACAAGGCCGCATAAACGGGTTCGAGTCTGTCTACCTCCCCTGAAGAGACTCTGCCCTTCGGCACAGCCTCGTCCGGGTTTCTCTCTGTCCAAAGCAGAGAGCTCGACAGGGGCCTCGAACAGTCACAGCATCGGTAGAACAGTCTATATCACTGTTATATTTAATGGCCCCACCATGTGGGTCGTATGTGGCACAAAGCCGAGTTTATCGTGGGTTCTCCGAGCCCGTAGGCTCGGCCAAAAATATTCCCTTCGAATTCGTGTAAACGGGTTCAGGGCCTGTCTATCTCCCGGGACGAAACCTTGTCCTTCGGAAAAGCCCCGTCCGGGTTCCTCTCTGCCGAAACAGATAGTTTGACAGTAATGAACCGTCTAGATCACCGTTATATTTAACGCCCCCCCCCCCACCACGTGGGTCGGATGTGGCACAAGGCCGAATTTATCGTGGGTTCTCCGAGGCCGTAGGCTTGACGAAAAATATTCACTTTAAACCCGTATAAACGGGTTCAGGGCCTGTCTACCTCCCCGGTCGGAACTCTGCCCTTTGGCAGAGCCTGGTCTGTGTTCCTCTCCGCAGAAGGGGAGAGTTTGACAGTCGAACGGTCTATGGCACCGTTATATTTAACGGCCCCTACCACGTGGGTCGTATGTGGCACAAGGCCGGTTTATTGTGGGTTCTCCGAGCCCGTAGACTCGGCCAAAAATATTCCCTTTGAAGCCGTGTAAACGGGTTCAGAGCCTGTCTGCCTCCCTGGACGAAACTTTGCCCTTCGGCAAAGCCTCGTCCGGCTTTTTTCTCTGCCGAAGCAGAGAGTTTGACTGTCATGAACGGTTTGTCACCATTATATTTAACGCCCCCACCATCTAGGTCGTATGTGGGCGCTCAGAGCCCGTAGGCTCGTCTAAAACTATTCCCTTTGAACCTGTATTAACGGGTTCAGGGCCTGTCTACCTCCCCGGACGAAACATTCGTAATAATAAAAAAACAATAGTACATATATGTTCACGAAACATTTATCTGAAGATGGAATATAACTGAGTAAATATAAAATTTTAATTTGAATTGTTTTTTAGAGTAATGCCTTAGACCCTTGCCTTTGGACTCCTGTTTTGTGTTAGTCTACCTTTGAAAGAACCAGCAGTTGAACACGCATTGAAAGCACAATTCTATTTCAGGTCGTCATGAAAGAACCTCTCATCGTAATCATCATTTATGGTACCCAGGACAATTGGGAAAAAGATAGATAAGAATGCAGATTAAGACCTTCGGCATTCCATTGTTTCATTTGCTGAAAACCTGTTTTAAACAGGAAACCAATCATCAAAAAGTGAGCATGAGGCATAAGGCTTCCAATGTCTTAGAGACACATCACACTGAAACACTGTTTCTCGTGAGATCACCAAACTCAATCAATGGTAAATATATAGATGTGTGACTGCTTGGGCATACCAGATGTTGTGAGCTTGGGTGTGCATTGGTGTAATGGACAACGGCCCCGAATTGTTAATCAATGAGCCAAGTTCCAATTCCAACTGGTTTCGTTATACTTACACACAAATAGCCTTGAGAAAAGTGCGAATTCATCTGTTCTTCCTCAGCTATGGGTTAATTTGTAAGGCTTGTATCAATAAACCGTTATTATCCTTAATAGAACTGTGTCCAAAATATTTAGATTTCGGAATTAAATAACCGATGATGGTTGCTACGATACTAAACTAAGAAACTAACCTAATAATTTTTCTAAATTACACAAAAGAATTGACCAAGAGTCACAAAGCCTAATAGATTAAATTATTGGTTGGCTGGATGTTGTACGTTCATTAAATGAGTCTAGTTTAGTGGAAGAAACAACCATGCAAAACAAATAACACGAAAAAAAAAAAGAAGATATTTTCTATAAACATGGAAGGCGGAAGTTACTCCGTACAAAATGGAAGGCGGAAGTAACTCCGTACAAAAAAAACTTTTGATGAAGGCCGTAACTTTGTGAGAATAAGAACCATGGTGGGTATAATTGTCCTAATGAAGAGGCATATTATACTTTTAGCAGGATTGTTAAGTCAGAATATGTTCCAGTTCCGTGAGAGACAAGACAGTTGTGTATAGCAAACAGAGATGAATCCCTAGCCGCCATCACAAGGAGCTATTAATATACTATGGACATATCATTTACCTTGAATATAAATAGGCTCGGAAAATTAGCATAAAAGCCCCGAATCATGCACATGCGCATTAACGTATGATTCTGATATGTCATTAAATGCTTGAATACGGATTCGGAATTAGCGTACTATCGTGGTAAAAGATCTTTGTTGCTGGACCTACTGTTTTCTTTGACCTTAATATATATATATATATATATATATATATATATATATACACACACGCTCTGGACACTTTTCCTCACAGATATAGCATACCTAGAAATTATATTTAAATCGCAAACGCATATTCATAGGCACACACACACAATGTGTGTGTGCGCCTATGAGTGTTTGTGTGTGTGCGATACAAATAGTTTCAAGGTATGCTATATCTATGAGGAAAAGAGCTCAGAGCGTATGTAAATATAAAAGTGGACACCGAAGTCAACACTATGTATCGACTCTGTTTCATGCTTGAACGCAATCACCAGATTATATATATATATATATATATATATATATATATATATATATATATATATAATGTCATCCACAGACAGACTGTTTCGCTGTATCACAGCTCATCAGTGCGGCTAGACATCCAGTTGCCTCTAGCTAGGATCGAAACCCGACTGAATTGGTATCAGGCGGATATTCTACCACTAAGCTGTCGGCGCACGGTCGGGACGAAGGTGGATTTTTTGCGTATTTTTTTGGAAACACGCCCAGTGACCGACAGTGACTCAATTCGGCTTGCGAAGAGTCTCGCTATATAGCTATAATAGTCACTGTTTACAAACCACATATATATATATATGTGTGTGTATGTGTTTTAAAACAATATATATATATATATATATATATATATATATATATATATATATATATATATATATATATATATATATATATATATATATATATATATATATTTTATATCAAGGACAATTTTAGGGAAAAATCTATGAGAAAGTCAAAAAAAGTCTTCCTGTGATGCGTTTCGTTCTTTAGAACGTCATCGGCCTAAAGTCATGTTTAAATTGATGCGACTAAACACGTTCACAAAAGATTGGGGAGGATGAGAATTTTAATTTTCTTAAAATATATGTTTTGGGCATAATGTTTAGTCAATTCCATTTTTTTTTTTAAGTTACCGTCACTTTTTAAAAAAAATTAAGTCTGCCACATTGTGATAACAGAAAATCTGCCTAAGAAGATGAACTGTAAGAATTATATGCTCTCATGATTAAAGCACTTTCTATATATTTTCATTATCTGTCTGCATCTCTGAGATGGGGTATTGTAATTATTAACTCTATGTACATTGTTCGGACAGTTGTCCTCATCTTTGTTGCTATATTCACAACGTTTCGGATTTTCTGCGTTCCCGTGATTGGAATTTTGAACCGAAAATTCTACGGATGTCTCAGTTTTCTCCTTTTAACTCATCTCTCTTAGGTATTGAACTCAGAATTCTTTGGGACAAGTCACTGGATTCAACCAACGATTTTATCTACTGGACATGAGTATTTTAGGAAATCAGTGCATGAATTTTTGGGAATTATAAACTTAATATCTCATAAATTTTTTTTTGCTACAGCTCATATTGCAATTTTTGTTGTTATTATTCCTTTTACTCTAGAACTGTGTATTACTGGTTCCTATATTCATTTCTATGCTTATCCAGTTTAGGAGATTTTTTTGTGGCCTAGCATATACGCCGATTCCTTAACTTTTCGTATTTTACAGTAATGTTCTCTCTCTGTTATTTCAACCTCATCTCACAGGGCGCATTAATTTACTTTTCACTCCATATGGAGTTAGCTACGTTTGATTTTTCTATCACCTCCCCCCCCCCAATGTTACGGCTTTACGATGTTCTAGCAGTTTTACCATCGAGTGGCAGTCTGTTTCTCCTTTATATTCCTTACCACAGCTGCACGGGATGATTTACACAGAGTTTTTAGTCATGTTCTCATCTAGTGGTGTGGATTACGCGGAAGAGATGTCTGCAAAGTATTGAACCCTTTTTGAAGGTCGTTCTGATCTTATATGAACCACAGATCTTTTGTCTTTTTCTTTGATAATCCCTTATAGGGTAGGCAGTCTGTTTTCTTTGTGTTGTTGTATTTTGTACCCTTCTGTCTCAGGGTAGTTATTACGTTGTAGAGCGCTGCTTATTCTAATCATTTCATGTTCATATGTCTTTGGGTCGCCAATTATGACTTTTACCCGATGTTTTTAGGCAGCAGGCGATCTCTTTTTGTTACACAGTATGGGTGGTGGAAGTTGAATTTAAGCTATTGTCCGATAAAAGTTGGTATATAGATGTCTTGAACCCATAGTCTATTCGATATCCAGGAATGCGAGCTTTTGTATTCTCTCACCATTGCGAACTGCATCGATGATCTTATTGTGTTCACATAGTTTATTAACCTGGCCTCTTCCTTGTGTGGCCCGAGTATGTCATGTACGTATCTCGGCCAAAGGATAGGCTTTAGTGATGTGAATTCTAATGCCATTTATTCGAAGTATTCCAAATATATGTTTGCTATTGCTGGTGATATAGCGAGCCAATTGCTAAGCCTTCATCCTGTCGATATGTGTCTGATCCTATTCCGAAGTATAATGTTTGTGTACAGAATTGATATACTGGTCAATTCTCTTAGGGGTTAGTCTGAGGCCAATCTGCTCCTAATTACCTATACTTCCTCCTCTGTTGGTACCTTGGGGAAACTCATCACGTCCAGGCTCATCATCTGATTGTATAAGATGGGAGCATCTTTCATTATTTCCGCAAATTGAGCGGAGTTTCGAACATATGAAGGTGAACTTCCTATTAATAGGCCAATTATATCTATCAGGAAACGACTCGGGAGGTGGCACACAGAGCCTTAGCAGCTAACAATTGGTCTCAACGGAATACCGTCTTCTTGAATTTTGGGGAAACCGTATATGTAAGGTAGTTGGGTGTAACGTTGCGACAATTTCCTGTATGTCTTAGGTGTGAAGTAATCATTGTTCTTGATTAGAATCTGCGACAGTTATCGTTCTGCTTTCATTGTTGGATCTTTTTTTACTGTAGCTACCATTTCTAATGAGGTCATCCATTTTTTTTTCTGTATATTCCATTTTGCCCGTCTCTACAGTCGCCTTGCTTGTCAGCTGGTAGTATGGTAATGTTTTCGTTCCTCTGTAAGCTTCTAATTGCCAGTCTCTCCAGTGATGTTAGAATTGGGAGTCTGGGCTTTTTCCAGTATCTGTCTCATTTTTAAACCTTATCCGACCGAGCCCGAGGGATGTTCAAGACTATTAATTCAATTCGGGAAATAGGTCCCAAGTATGGGATACGCCTAAAGGTTGTGGCGAAGTTGAAACTCTTGTTCAGTAGTGACTTTATTGTTTTGTTTATATTGACTAAGTCTTTTATTGTTTTAGATGTAGTAGTAATAAATTTTATGTTGAGTTTAGATAGATTCTTTTCGATTTTAGATGTGATAGAGTTAGTTGGTAAGATAATATATTTTTTCGATTTGTTAATTTTTTCAGGAGAGGCCGTTTTTTGTTTTGAAATATTTTATGGGCCGTTTTTTCGCCTTGAATATAAAATAATTAAGGTACTGGAGAAGTTTGAACGTGTTTTCAATGTATTTTTCCTCTTTGTGTAAATAACGTGGGCTGCATATTCTGAGTGCTCTTAAGTAGAATCCGATAATTATACCGGATTTTATTTTGTTATTATGATGAGAATAGAAATTTAATAGGTCGTTTTTGTTGGTTCATTCCTGCTGGACACCTAGTTGTAAACTGTTGTTAACGCGGTCTCGTTTGATCTCTAGGAAGGATAAGGAATTGAGTTCTTTCATTCTGTATGTAAATTCTATTGTGGGTTCCACTTTGATTAGTTGATCGACTAGGTCAGGTACACCAGTACCACATGGTAGAGGATGATCATTATAACGAAAGTCTGTTGATATCTATCTCTCTCTCCATATATATAAGGTCCCCCACTTTTCTGGCATAAATTTTCGATACATAAGTTTAAAATGAATGTTAAAAAAAAAAAAAAAAAAAAAACATTCTTGAAGATTTCATTTTAGCTTTAATTGAAAGTTTAATAGTTAAATTTATTATTTCCATTAAGTAAACAATTTTGGTGTATTTCAGAAACTATATACATTGGAATGTCAAATTTAATTTTGATTTCTTAAATTTTCTTAAAAACGGCCATTTTCTTAATTTTAAGTAATTTGTAAACAAACAAAAATTTATCGATTTTAAAAATATTTGAAAAATTTTCTGACACGTTATTTTAGCAAAATTAGAAAATTTAAAGTTATATTAATCTGATTTGAAAGAAATATTACTTTCTTATAGCATAAAAAAGTAATATACAACCAATTATTGACGATTAGTCCTGTTCATCTGATCAAACGTTTGTTGGATTGTTGATTGACGAAGCGATGACAGCTACGGATGACCATAAATGAAAACTTAGAATTCTGAGTGAAGGCTTTTTTAAAGGTTTTACTGTTATGTTTATTTATTAGAATAAAGGGACAAAACTCTTAGATCACGTGACCTTTTTATAATAATGGCAATTTCAGTCTACCATACATGGAAATAAGGAAACGTATTAAGTAAAAAAAATACAAAATAAAAAATTATTTTAAAAATAGAATAGCGCAATTACGTTTATTAATTTTTGCAATTTTTGATTCGTAAATTTCGTTTCCACTTGATTACTATATCACATCGAGGAAATAGCCCAATACAGAATTGTACATGATTTTAAACTATTATAAATTATTATAATTAAAATTAAAAAAAAAATGGAAAAAAATTCTTGTAAAAATTCATTATTCATCAGAAAAACTTTATTTCTTCAGACAATAATTTCCTTAATATTAGTTATTTACAAAAGCAATTAAAAGCTTTTCTAATTAACTAATGTCATAGTTTTATTGGATTCGTTATTTTTCAAGTCAGAGCAGATTTTCAGTTAGATAGCTCAAATTTGAAAAAAAAAAGTAGGTGATTTACAATCTCCAAAGACTCTACTTTTGCCCCTTCCACCCCACCTCCAAAAAAAAAAAAAAAAAATTCAGGAAATAGAAAGGTTTTGTGCGAAATTTCATGAAATTAATGTAATTATGTAAGTGGGGGTAACATATTTAAAAGAAAAAATATTTTTTACCAAAATCTTCTAAAAAAGTATTCAAAAATAATTCATTTGTAAATAAGTCCTGAAAACTTCATTAAAATCGGACAATTACTTGATTTTTACAAAAATTTCAAAATCAATGTGCTTTCAACGGAAAAAAAGCGCCCCCCCCCCAAAAAAAAAAAACAATGTTATTTTCCTGTCCCCGCGATGACGCAAGCCAAAGAACACTTCAACCAACATTTCGAACGTGTTAGAAAGGATTAACAATTTTCAAAAAATAATTAGAAAAATACTTTGGTCTTTTATCTTGATAAAACTTTATTTTCGTTAAGTTTGTGGCCTTTTTCATTACGCTATGCTGTTTTCCCGCGAAAAAGTGGAGGTACCTACATGCATATATAACTCTACACACACACTTGTATACCTTTCTCTCTCTCTCTCTCTCTGTGTATCTATCTATCTATCTGCCTACATATATAGATAGATAGATAGATAGAGGGAGAGAAAGCTATATGTGTGCGTGTATGTGTGCGTGTATGTGTGCGTGTGGGTGTATATGTTCTTTTGAGAAGTTTTTAAATTCATTTTTTTGTTTTCTTTCAAATATTTAATTTCGTGCCTCAAGATTATAAATATATTTACCGATATTATTTCTCCAAGAAGTTTTAAGTTTGGTTATTACCAGGAAATAAAAATGTTTACGATACTCATTGATATTTATTCTACTCCATTTCTTTTTTTAATCTTTTTATACTTTTTTTTTTCTGCGTATGTGAGTGTATGTGACAGTGTGTTCCTTTTTATTTTGTGCATGTATGCATTTGTGAGAGTAGTTCAGGAGTGTGCACGCGCTGGTGTGCTAAGATCGTCATCTGTACAAAGATGCATTTAGTGCATGCAGATTTGCAAACAAAATCTTTCGTCGTCATACATACATGATTTATTTGCACTGAAATTCCTATTGTAAACATGTATATTTCTATTTCAGTGTGGATGCAGACCCCATCAAACATTATCTACTTAATACTTATAAAATTTTCCGAAGTAGACCTGAAATCTTCTAGAATTAAATTGTACTTTTTTTTTAAAGTGAGTTTATCTGTTTTACGACGAACAAGCGATATGTCACTTTGTTCATATCTACGTGTGAACGCTTCTTAGTGTGAGCGTTTGTTTTATTGATGTTGTTGAATTGACGAGTAAAACTTCGTTTGTAAGAAAACTCAGCTCACTGATAAG
>OZ010583.1:93783110-93818110 GCA_963932145.1 Acanthosepion lycidas
AGAGTGAAGCCCCTTGACACAGACAGATCCTGAACTTTGTCCCGCATGCTCTCTAAGTTACAGCCTTTTCGCTCGCTTCCGTTGCCACTGCTTGGAAGGAAAGTGTGAAGAGTATGGTCGTCTCTCCAAGCCACACAGGTTCTATCAACGACTATGGCTTGTGCAGCAGGTTTTGGTTCAGCACAAAGATTCACCTGTTATATTTCACAGATCTCGCTCGTAGCGAATGTTTCATCTTCAAAAATAAAATCCGACTTAAAAGAAAAAAAAAATATTTAAGAAAACTTAGAGACAGTCCAAGAGAATGTGACGAGGCAGATGTTCGCTATACATCCAAAAAGAATTTCCAGGAATGCTTCCATAAATGGAAGTGACGCAGGATAAAGAGTGTGACTTCAAAAGAGCACTACTCTGAAGGAGATTAAATGTCGAATTGATATTTGTTGTACATTTTTTATAGCGTCATTTTTTCGTTCAGGTCTCATGGGTGCATAAATTTCTCGTATGGCCTTGAAACGTGCATGCCGCCCCCAAAATCAGCGTTCACTTTAAATGTTCGACAAAAGCCTGACAAAGCTTGTCAATGGTTTCTGTAGAAGGTTTCCTAGCTTACGCGATGCAGCTAGGCGGATGTCGTAAAGATAGCTAAGCTGTCCCAGTACAATATAATATTAAGTAATAATTGGACACGAGCATAGCCCTATCTAATTTTGTCATATCTATCTATCTATCTATCTATCTATCTATCTATCTATCTATCTATCTATCTATCTATCTATCTATCTATCTATCTCCAGCTGTTCATTATCTATCTATATGCAAAAATAATGTCGTTTTCTCACATAGTGGCATATGTGAGAAAACGACATTATTTTTGCCCCAGTAAAAAAAAAAGTAAAAAGTAAAAGTAAATTTAGCTAAATACGACAAAAAATTAAATAATATCAACTTTATTTTTCTCCTATGTACTGCATCCTTTCATGACATTTGCGATCATGAATCTCCACATTTTCCTGTCCTTTTGTAATGATGAGCGTATAGCATAACTCAGGTTACCTGGTGTCGCTTAAATACCAACAAAGCTAGCAGTTAGATCATGACTCTCCACAATTTCCTATCTTTTTAACTCTTATTAAATTTTGTCTTTTTGTTATCTCTCTTAAACCCTGTTGTGCCATTCATTTACTCAAGCTCTCTAGGTAGGTTGGAGGAGGAGGCACGGTGGAATAATGTGTAGCGGCTCGGATTGACGAATCGGAGAGCCGAGTTCGAATACCAGTGTAATCCATTACATTCAGTTACGTTCTTGGGAAAGGTATGAATCCTCAACTTTTCCTCCAAGATATGGGTAAATAGTAGAACAGACAGGGTTCTATATCCTTGGATGGCAACTGGTCTACCGCAGAAAGAAATGGCAACCTACTGCGGGAAAAAATCTGCCTCGTCAGTCATGTAGCAAAAATCATTTTCATGGCACATAAATGACAGATTGAGGGATGAATTCATAGGGAGATACAACTGTGGGTCGGAGGATTCAATTGAGGCTTCGGAGAGCCGAGATCGAGTTCCAATCGAATCCATTACATTCACTTACGTGCTAATACCCTTGGGAAAGTTACGAATCCTATTTTTCTTCCACCAGCTATGGGTAGATAGCACAATTGAATCGGGTTCCATAGCCTTGGATGACAACTGCAGAAAGAAATGGCAACCTACTGCGGGAAAAAAAATCTGACTTGTCTGTCATGTATCGAAAGATACATGATCGCCTAAGCGTGTATCACGCATGACACATAACTGACTCTAGGTAGGTTATGCGTTTTCTCCTCTGTCCCACTTGGCTTCAATCTGTCCTGTGAGTATCAAATTTTCCAAGCTCTCTTTTCTCAATATTATCTCAATATTTCAACTGCCTTTTTCTCTTTCGAATGTTAAGCATACATGTTTGTAGTAGTAAGATTTTTTTTATTATTTTTTACAGTGAGATTCATTGCTATTCATTCTGTTTTGCCCTCTACATGAGGCTATATTTTGGTAAAACATTTATCTCCAACAGTAACCGCACCGTCTTTTAGTTTTCCCATTCTTTATTTTTCATCCGCCATCATATTTTTTTTCGACTGATAGTGGCAACTTGAAACGCTTCTTTAACTGCCGCTGGATTCACCAAAGTGTATGACTTACTTTCCCGGAAGTGGAACATGCCAAGCTGATTTTAACACCAATTCCACAATGATTACACAGAATTCCTTGTGAAATTTACCATGATCTTTCTTTTTTTATACTTACTTGTAATTCCTTTTTTTTCTTTATTTTCTATTCCAACTGTAATTTAACTTAAACGCTTTGAACAGGAAAACGTAGAATGATAGTTGTAAAGTTATCGCTGCGTGCTTATTCTTACTGACATTGCCACTGCAATCGCAAACAGATAAAAATAATGAGAATTCTTTCGGTGATTCAAGAAGTAACAGTTATAATGTCGTTGTCGTGGCGACTGAAGAGGCGATGTTCGCATTTGGAGTTGTCGTTATGCCAACGGACTATCGGGAAAGATAAGAAGGATGATCTAAATAAAACGAAAGAGTAAGTGAAGAAGAAAAACAAATGGACATAAAAGAAACGATTGAGTATAAGAAAAAGGAGAAGAGGAAGAGAGAAAGAGAGAGGGCGTAAGAAATAAAGATAAAGAAAGAGTGAGAGAGAGAGGGGGGGAAGTAGACCAAAAAAGAGAAATAGAAAAAGAGAAAAAGTAAGAAAAATTGAAAAAATATATATATATATATATATATATATATATATATATATATATATATATATATAGAGAGAGAGAGAGAGAGAGAGAGAGAGATTAAGAGAACGTGAAAGAGGATTATGAATAATAATCCACCCAGGAATAAAATGATGAATGGTTAACATAAGGGTCATCTAGGTGGAAAACGGAATCGAGAAAAAAATTCCAGTTTTCCGACCCGTCTGTTTTCTTCCTTTTCCCACAGAACTTCCTGGGAACGGCATTAATCCCCCCCACCTTCCAGGGGGTTAAATAACACAGTAAATTAGAGTTTCTAGCCTTCTAAATTCCAAACCATAGAGAAAGGAACGGGGAAAATCAATCCACTTTCTTTCCCAATCCGTCATGGAAATCCGCAGATAATAAAAGAAAAGACGATATGGAGAGCCATGATTGACTGTCCTGATTAAACGTGGCTTGAAAACATTAAAGTGGAGGAGAAAGAATGCCAAATAAATTATATTAGTGCTAATGGTGATAAAAGCGGGTTAATGCTCAACGAGATCGCCTTCACTGCGCCCTCTTGGTTTCAACTGACCTGAGGTGGAATAACTACATTGAACCAACAGCTGCATCTACCCCAAGGAAAATTGGTTCTCTGTGTCGCGCCAGAAGGTTTTTCTCGTCTGAGTTCATCCCTCAGATCTACACATCTACCATGGAATATTGTTATATATTTCATATATAGTCTGGGGCCCCAACCGTTTATCTCGACAAAATCCAAAGACGGATATGCAATGAGATCGTTCCTGACTCGGGGTTTCGATTCTAGTCACTTTCTCACCGACGTAATGTTGCTTCTATCTATATATTCTATAAATATTTTCATGGCATCTGCTCTGATGAGATATTTTCACTGGTGGCCCCCAATTGCATGAATTTAAGCGGGTTACTTGGTTGGCATCTCGGTCCCACCCTTTTACTGTTGAAACAGTTAAATTCAACCGCTTCTTTTTCACTGGCACTTCCTGACAGTGGAACTCCTTTCCTCTTACTTGCTTCGCTGATAACTATAATCTTTAAAAATTTAAATGCAATGTCAATGGTCGACTTCTGTTGCCTTGATCCCTGTTCTTTTTTTTTATCCTTTCTTCAACCCCCTCTTATACTAAGACTTTTCCCTTACTTTCACTCTCTGTAGCCTCTTGCGTTCTAGTGGCTCTTCCGCCTTATTGTTTAAATAAAAAAATAATAATAATACAGGTATTAACATCACCCAGATCTGGTTACAGAGATAGGGCCTGTAATAATTTTATGTGAGTTTACAATACGCACGGACAAAACAATCAAAACAAATCTCTTAGACATATTCATAATTAAAGACCACAAGAAGAGAATGTGTTTTCTTATTGACATGGCAGTCTTGGTAAATCGTATTGTTTCTTCGAAGCTCTTAAAAAAACTACAAGGATCTAAAAAGATGTGGCACATGGGGATATCAATAATTTCAGTTATAGTTGGAGCGCTCGGATTGATTGGAAAAGGTTACGATAAACTCATTGAGGAGATTCCTGGTAACCCAAGCCTTTATGAAATATAAAAATCAGTAGTTCAAGGAAAATCCACTCAACGTTGTATCACGATGGCTATGGACATTTTTTGCAAAAAGACCATCGACGGCTTTTGAATAGTTTTCTCTAACCAATTTCATTCACAAATTTTGAGTTGACCTGTAGTATTGTTTTCAGACAAATTTCAAGAAATGCTGATATTATCTAGAAGTAATCTCTCTAAAAATTCAACGTTTGTGAGATTCGAACACTGGTCTCAAGGTCCCAATGCTGCGCTCTCGGTTACGTGCCCACATTAATACTAATACAAATAATAATAATAATAATAATAATAACTATTATGCACCGATTTACATTAGGGTTATCCATGAAAATTTCAGTTTACCTATTTAACTTAGATCCATCATGATTCTGAAATTAATGATTGTATAGGCTCTTTGAGTATTCCAAGACTATGGAAGCAGTGGAAATTCCACTATAGCATTATCAAATATTTTGAGCTTAACAACCATAACAAAATATTGCAATAACAATCTATTGTGACGCTGGGCGTGTTTATTTGGGTCAAATAAGGACGAACACACAATTCGAAACTTTATACATTTTATTCACTATTGGATAACAAGAGTTGTAGAACATGACCAATGAAAATACAGGGAACATGAGAGAAAGCGTAACCGCCATCTTGATTACCTTTTTCTTTTCTGTTGTCCTAGAGAGTTTGGATCAAGGGGCATAACTCCCATCTAGGGAGCGAGTTAGCTTCCTTGTTATGACAGCCCTCCTACACAATCATACAATAATTCAAAAAGGTAAGAATAAGTCTACTATTCGGCTATGTTTTGCATAATGCTAACACATATAGTCCAGTGCTTCTGTATTATATTTAGATATTTTTGATAAAATCTAAAAAATAAGCGGCAATATTATTAGTCCTGACCTGTTAACTCAGCTTCAGTCACATTCCTACTGCCGTGATGTAGCTTCCCTGTGCCTTTTCTATAAATATTTTCATGGTAATTGTTCTGATGAACTTTCCTCTATGGTACTTAGACTTTATGAACTTAAGCGCAGGTCTAGATTGGCAACAAGGTCTCAACATTTTACAGTTGAATTCGATAGATGCAACCGTAAGTCCTATGATAACAGTTTCTTCTCTGGCACTTCTCTCGTGTAGAACTCTCATCCAGTTTCATGCTTTCAAGCCAATTTTGATCTTTAAAAATTTAAATGCAATATCAATCGATATCTGTTGTCTCCTTGATCACTGTACTTTCATTGATCTAGTTGCTTCATAATGTCTCCCTTTTCTTTTATTCTTCGGCACTAAGTGGCCACATTGTGTCTTAGTGCCTTTACTGCCTTGTTTGAGGTGAAATTATTTTAAAGAATGAAAATTGACAAAGATTTCCATTTCACTGAAAACAAGGTTAAACTTAGAAGAGCTTCATTGCTTCCTCTTTGTATTGTTTCAACGCAATACGTTTTCTGAACAACGATAATAATAATCGTTTCCTAGTATTAAATATAGATGTTAACTGGTTAATTAAAAAGCATCAATAACTAGTCATTTACTAGGAATTTCTCAGTGGATTTAAGTTTAGGATGAACATATTCGACTTTAGTCAGCGACAACAGCTTTGTGAGTGCTAGACCGTTACCTGAAACAGGTTTCGAATCAATTTATCCTGTATTTGAGCAAATAACACGCACGGTTTCCTATCGATTTCATTTTCTGTATAGAATTCCTTCTTGAAGGCATGAAAAAGAAGCATTAAATTTGGAATAAATAATCCGACGTTTTAAATTGTGTCGGTGAAAGATTTCTGGTTTATTGATTAGAGCTTCATAAAACAATGAACAAACTTTTATATAAAATGATATTACAAGTCTTTCACGCAATTTCAATAGACCAGCGACAGGTTTATACACAAAACCAACATCCATAAGTAAATAAGTGCTAGTAGCTAAAAGGGGACTTTCAGTTTTAAGTACAAAATACCTTTTTTAATATTGTTCAAACCATCATTAGGGCTTCAGTATTAAGCTCATACATACATACATACATACATACATACATATATATATATTAGGTTGGTGCAAAAATAATGTCGTTTTCTCACATATGTTACTATGTGAGAAAACCACATTATTTTTGCACCAACCTTATATATATATATATATATATATATATATATATATATATATATCAAGAAAGAGAGAGAAAGAGAGAGAAAGATAGATAGAGATAGACTTAATATGTCGCCATGTTTCCTGCCAGATCGAAATGTTTTCGCCGTTCGCTTCCTTTTTGTAGAAGTGCGCAGAAGCTGGAGAACAGGAAGTTGTTAGTGATTGGACTATAAAATGCCAAGAAGACTCGCAGTTTGCTGGATATATTATGAGAAGAATTGTAATTGTATGGTGCACAATTGTGTGAAAATGATTTATTTCACGAATATATATATGTGTGTGTGTGTGTGTGTGTGTGTGTGTTTCTGTGGGTGTGGGTGCGTGCACGCTGGATAAATTGTCGTCTGAATTACGCAAAATTGAATATATGTATACCAAAATTGCAATATCTTGAATTAATAACGGGTAAATTTTTTCTTTCTGAATGTTCTGCACTGTCATCAGATTGACACCCAAACTTTGAAATTCTCGTATTAGATCTTTCGGCACGAATGCCAAGCAGTACAGAATGCCGTCTGCAAATTTCTGGCGGAGTGACTTGCGCCTTGGTGCTCTTTTTCTCACTGACGTTACTCAGCTATACCGTGCATGCGCAAAACTAAAAATATAAAATTGGCACATCGCACCATATACATATATATATATATATTTACACATCGCTCTCTCTCTCTCTCTATATATATATATATAAAATGTCATCCACAGACAGACTGTTTCGCTGTATCGGCTAGACATCCGGTTGCCTCTAGCTAGGATCGAAACCTGACTGAATTGGTATCTACCACGGTCGGATGAAGGTGGATTTTTAGCGTATTTATTTTTGGAAACATGCCCAGTGACCGAGAGTGACTCAATTCGGCTTGCTATATAGCTATAATAGACTGTTTACAAACCCATACCTCAGCCCTAGAGTGCTCAACTAATCTAATTCAGGAGCTAATATAATGTCATCCACAGACAGACTATTTCGCTGTATCACAGCTCATCAGTGCGGCTAGACATCCGGTTGCCTCTAGCTAGGATCGAAACCCGACTGAATTGGTATCAGGCGGATATTCTACCACTAAGCTGTCGGCGGTGGATTTTTAACGTATTTATTTTTGGAAACACGTGACCGAGAGTGACTCAATTTGGCTTGCGAAGAGTCTCGCTATATGTATGTATGTATGTATGTATACATACATACATATATATATATACATACATACATACATACATATATATATATACATACATACATACATACATACATACATACAAAAAAGCACGTCAAATCTACGTAACAACACTCTTTGCTTACATCATAGCAATTATTAGTTGTACGACTTTAGGTCACAAAATGCGTTGTACATGTTTTCATCACATACTTCTATCCGACTTTCTTTAAAATAAATAGCCCTGTTAGACCATTTCAAAATTTCACTAAACACACTAATTGTCTCTACCGACTCGAATGATGACATAACAAATTCGAAAGCTTGGGTAATATTTCTTAGACATTTCTACCGAAATGAACTTTGGACAATTTCTGACGGAATATCCTCCTCGTTTGAGAACGATTTCATAACATGAAAAAACTGATAATTAAAATTAATCTACACAAAATGTTTTTTTTTTTCATTTTTAAGCAGTCAATAAATTTTTATTTGAATTGGAACATCTTAATAGAGAAAGATTATAAAAAAGGATGGAAAAATTTAAGACTCCTTAATGATAGTAGATATAATATAGGTTGTTTAAAAATCAGAATCTTTTCAAACGAATGTATCTACTAAAATACAACATTTAATAATAATAATAATAATAATAATAATGGTAATTATATATACACATATATACATATATATATTAATATATATCTGTGTGAGAGAGTTGCATTTAACTAATTTATTCGTATATATATATATATATATATATATATATATATATATATATATATAAATGGAAATTGAAGTCAACATTCAGAGGCGACAGGCTGTTTCGTGCTAGACGCAATCGTCAGGCGGCCTGACGATTACATCCAGAATGAAGCAGCCTGTCGTCTCTGAGTTTTGACTACATTGTTTTCTTTTATATCTACATTCGCTCTATCTCTGATATTGAGCACTTTATCCCATAAATATAGCACACCTCAACACTATAATTCTTGACATATATATATATATATATATATATATATATATATATATTTATTTATTTATTTATTTGTATGGATCTAAATTTGTAACGCTTGCCTTCCATTATTACATAAGAATTTTAAAATGATATTTTATCCTAAATTATTTCTTTACATATATATATATATATATATATATATATATATATATATATGTGTGTGTGTGTGTGTGTGTGTGTGTATAAGAAAAAGTAGGAAGAAAACCTTTTATTCTAATACGTTTCGAAATGATTTATCAAAGCAAGTGTGAAAATGTGTGGATTTTTTTAATTGTATTTATACACAAAACTAATGTTCGGAGAACTATCGTCAAATTTTAAATTTTGAATTAGAGAACACACTAAATTATTCCAATGACTTTTTGTGTAAAGTACGGTAAATTATGGAGAACGTTATAAATGACATTATATTCCGGTCTATTAAAAGAAAGTCGGTCAATGTTAAACTTTGTTTAAAATTCTGGTATACATAATGAAGGATGAAGGGTTAGGGAATTTACCACTCAGAAGATATAGTTAAATAAAGAGATCAGGTGGAATCCACGGGTAATCTGTTTGAAGATTTTGATTGAATCGATGGAAATAAGTGTAGGAAATGAAGAGGTGTGTTAATTTGACAAACAAAACCGTGGCAGTATGTCGGAATAAACATTGCATTCATATTTAACGCCAGGATGCCAAAGGAATTCAGATTGCATTGCAGGTTTGGAGTTACTCTCGGCCATCGAATTGAGAAGTACGTGGCCTCACACTTGCGTCCAGTATACCGAGCGTGAGAACGTGAATGTTGAAGAGGTGAATCTCTCCAGAGATTATTAAGCAGTCTGTTTCAACACCACAGACAGAAAATGTAAGGTCCATATATCAGAACCGAGGCAACTGGACTAGCCCCACAGACTAGCTGAGAATAACTGATGAAATATCAGGGTCAATAAAATAGCTAGTAATCGTTGGTTGATTTTGTTTAAGGTCATTTAATCTTAAAATCTAAATGTTTTGAAAACAATTATTATGGCTTCAATTTAATATATTTTGAACGCAATTGTATGCTTTCCACTACAGATAAAATGTATTGTTGGTCATTTTGCCATAAATAGCTATTTTTGCTAATTTTTACTATAAAAATATATTACGGGTACTTTTTGATATAAAATATATATTTTTATACTTTCATACAGTTTTGTTTACCCATATCTATCTATGACATCATACCTGGTAGAATTTTTGGGTACCCTGTAGTACTAGTGAGCCAGCCAAAATGAGATGACTCATTTTATAGTTTACAAATAGAAGGGTTAACCAATCAGAAGGCTCAAAATATTCAATGCGACGTGTATAATGGCAGCCATTTTTTCCCGAATATTCTCTGACAGCCAGTCTTTGATATCGAAGACTGAAGAATTACGGAACAGCTGCTGGTGGTATTGGCGATATAGTCAGATTCAGTAGAGTGTCTGACTCGTGAGTGTTAATCTTTAACGTTGTTTCATTGAACAGATTATGTACTGCGCTGAATTCTATATTCATAGACTATGGTGAACATTGTTAACACCTGGGACCTTAATAGATGCTAACACTCTCGTTTAAGATGGAACTAGGAACAAGATCAATTAAGAGGGGGTTCGACGCTCATCAAGAGCTCCAATCTTCCGATCAGAGGCCTTGCAGCCGAATGTAGTTTATCGTCATACACAGGGTTATATCTAGTAATGAAGATACAAGTATTGATCGCTCACATCTTGAAAGGTCATTGTATACGAAGAAGGAAGAATAAAGCCTGCGATAATCTTAATTTAAAATGAGTTTTTTAAGAGGTTGAACAACGAGAAAACAAAATCGATTATTCATTTCTAGGAAATTGATTTTGGATTCCTAGCTCCAGATTTGTTACGAAGACTTGTAAACAAGTAAATGCAATTCACTAATATTTCATCCTGGAATTTTACCAAGTTCTGCAGTTTTAAATCACAATATTTTTCGATTTTAATCATTTTTAAAATATGCTTGAGTAATATGTAATGCTATTCGATTTATTGTGTATTGGTGTATTATTGTCACGTATGAAAACAAACCAAACTACTATACATATTTGCAGCAAAATATTATATTCCTTCGACTAAAATGCATTTATAATACAGCAGAATCACGAGCGAATTTTAGTATCTCGATAGAAAAAAAAACGAATGTTTTCATAGCGACGTTAATCTTCACTTTGCTGAGAGCAGAACCTCGTATATTCAACTTATAAATGGATATAGATCCACGCAGAAGTATTTCTATACGTACTTTCACACTTTTATCTTCCTTTATTTGTGTATTTATTTATTTATCAAACATTGTATACAACTCTTGATGCAAAGTTATGGCGTTTTTGTTGCATAATATTTTAGCTGGAAGTGATTTTATGGCAATAAGATTTATCCAAGTTGTTGGGAATAGTGACTTTGAGCAATTTCGCTAACTTTCATGAGATTTTAAAATTTCATTTTTTCATAAAACAGCTCTTAGAATTGTTTAGAAATCTGTTTTTTATTTATTCACTTTGTTTATACAGACATAGATAGATAGATAGATAGATAGATAGAAAGAAAAATATTCTGAGAAATTGAGATAGAAAATGATGTAATAAATAGATAGATAGATAGATAGATATCCTGAGAAATTGAGATACAAAATGATATAATAGATAGATATATATTCTGAGAAACTGAGGTACAAAATTGTGTAATAGCTAGATGGATTGATAGATAGGTATTTAGATAGATATTCTGAGAAACTGAGATAAAAATGATGTAATAGATAGATATCCTGAGAAATTGAGATACAAAATTATGTAATAGATAGATAGTTAGTTAGATAGATATTCTGAGACATTGAGATGCCAAATGTTGTGATAGCTAGCTAGCTAGCTAGATATATTCTAACCATTGATCACTGTAATCCTTCATAGGTTATTCCGTTAAATTTCTTTACAGCACTTCCATTATTATATTTGGCTGTTCGAATAATAATGACCTTTTGCCACCCCCCCCAAAAAAAAAAAACAAACAAACAAAAAAACCTGAAGGTGTATTAGATTTATTTAACAATGCCTATTTTCGGAACGTAATGTCATTTTACAAGAAAAGCTAAGTAAAAATGAATGTAAGTTAAAAATATTTAAGCAAGGAATTATGGGAATGGAATCTTGGTTTTGGTGTTGTTACTGGTTTCTGATTTTGTACTAAACAATTTCTTTTCGTTTTGTTTTGACATGAAAAATCCAGTTTTCATCACCTGCAAAAATGAGAGCCAAATATGGAAGGTTTCAATTCATGGTTAAAAGTTAGCTTCAGATAAACAACTTTATGTATGTTTCTCGACCAAAAGCACATGAGATACATAAAAATCCTCTTTGCAAACTCTTCTAAATAAACTCTGTAATTCAGGGCGCAGCTAAAATTATATTTTAAAGGTTTAGACAAAGGGCTACAGTTTTTATTCATTTGGTTTTAGAAATGACAGTAAATAAATGGTGACCTGTATTCGGCAAACGTTGTTGTATAGGATTTCCAAAAGTTTTCTATCACCTGAAGATTAATTTCTGGCGGAATTTATGTCACTTTTTGGAGAATAGCATCCTTTAATTTTTCAATGATTGCCGGTCGATGTTGGTAAACCTCGGCTTTCAAGTAACTTCAAAGAAAAGAATCGCAGAGGGGCGAGAGTGCGGACCACCCAATGTCCGCTGCGTAAGGAAATCAGGTGTACTAGAAAGATCTCTCTCAAAGCTTCCATTGATCTTCTCTCTGTGTGTACCGTCGCACCATTCTGTTGAAACGGCACGTTCGAACTTGTAAGTTATCTGAGATTTGGTTCCAGAAAGGTCCACAGAATCTCAGTATACCAGTTAGATAATACTTAAAATTTCATAAAGTCGTTCGTTGTGTAGAGTTATTGCATGAATCTTTCCAGGGTTATTTTCCGCTTAGTAGGGAAAATTGTGCTTATAGGCGCAGCCCGACAACATCATCTCTTGTTAAGAGAACAGCATTTCAAGGAATGTTTTGAAGATTATCGTTACAGTATGCCAAGCGTTTTTCCTGTCGCGTTTTTTCCATCATTTCGTATGGCTGTATCGGTGTGTAAAATTCTTCTGACAACTCGATCAGAAAATTCTAAAGCAGAAGCATGTTTAAGGTCTGAACGTGTAGGAGTTTGTAGAACAGACTGTCTCACAATCAGGTAGCTTTCTTTTAAGCGCCGAACCTGTGGCCCTGATATTTTCAATCTATAGCAGTATCAATTTTATATCTGGAACAGTATCGTTCAGACGTGAGGTGAAATGAGCACAAAAATCCCCCCCCCCAAAAAAAACGTTTCAACAGCAAACGTACGGTATGCTCTTTTTCAAGCCATGATTGTAACTGATGGCATCTGAAAACAAAATGGTAAGACCTTAGCTGGATAAAGGTACCCTTGTCACTTGGATAACGCAGGTTGGAAGTATTCCTGCCGCACGCTGTATTTCGTTAGAAATGATTGTCGACCTGCTGTATGTCCTACTGTATCGTAATGAATGAAGAAGAGAATCAAAACGACAGAGACGTGTTTCTACAGAAGGATACTGAGAAAACTATGAATAGAACACGTGAGAAAAGAGAATGTCCCAAAGAAGGTGAAAACTAGAAAGACACTCACTCTTCTGGGACGCATTATGAGGAAGGGCGACTTGGAAAACGTAATACTACCCGAACGCACTAAAAGAAGGAGGCGTACAGGACAACAGCAAGCAACCTTCCTAATGTGTCTGCGTGAATGTTTAACAAAGCAAGGAAGAGTTCCTTTCACCTCACGTCTGAATGATACTGTTCCAGATAGAAAATCGATACTGCTTTGGGCTGAAAATATCACTGCCACAGGCTCAGTGCTTAAAAGAAAGCCACTTCCAAACGCTCTAACCATTATTTTCCACCTCGGAATAGTCTGAAGGGTATATATATATATATATATATATATATATATATATATATATATATATATGTTATGTCCGGTTCCTTGTACCACGGTGATAGTCCAAGGTAGAACCAATAAAGAAGAACTCGAACACAGGTATAGAATAACACAGATATATTACAATCAGGGATATATACAGAGAAGTAGAAGTGTTAGTATGAACAATCAGGTTTAGTATAGAGAACACTGTAGCTCGACCAGTATCACTATTCCAATATCTTGCAGTAATTGTCTGAACGCGACTCTGTTTCGGACTGCCTTTGACTCAACTCTTGACTCAACTCTTGACTCGACTTGAACTACAGACTCATTGCCTACTCCTGAGGCGCAGTATTTATTAAGTATGGAATAGTCCATTATTATTATTATGGGTAAGATCCCATAACAATATATAATCATGATAATTATTTATTTATTGCGTCCCTTTACGACATGGCTCTCCACAACTTGAAATCGCTCGTACAAGTTTTGTCTTTTTTAATGTGTGCTATTTATTAACAGTACAATTTCAAAACGTACGGTGTTGCAAAGCTACAGTTGTATTTTGAATATTTCCAGTGATAAAATTTTTTAAAAGTAGTAATGTGTCAGATTCACGAATTTTTTTTTTCTTATACGTGTTTTTAAATAAAACATCTTCCACCTTGCAATATATTTATTTTCGTCTTGTAAATTTACCTGAAATGAAAACAATATTATTACCTGACGATGAAGTAGTGAATTTCTTCGAAAGTACTTGGAACAGAACATCTAATCCATCTCATAATTTTAAACATAAGGATCGCGTCATTCAGAGAGTTGTTACTATGTTAATATTTTATTGATCTGTTAGCGAAGAGATTTCGCCATTAATTACATTATATTTACTGATTAATTCTTTGAATGATTACCTCTTTATAATATCATATATACTGAAACAATTAATATATATATATATAAACTGATCCAATGTGAAAAATTTCTGAGAAAAATTACTAAGATATTACTCTACTGATTGGAACATTTTGTTCGTGTCACGTTAAGTGAAAAAAACTTATAACAACAAAAAAAAATCGTGGATTTGACACATTACTATTCCTTATACGAGTTATAGTTTTTAATTTTTATTTTTGGATATCAATAACAAGTTCCTTGGTAAAACTTTTCTTAGTAAATGTAAGTTAGTAGCAATTTAGTAAATGTATTCGCTTTAGGTCAATAACACAAGCAATTGCTAAGTTTTTATTTGGAATCATATTAGCTGATTCTGTTGACTGTGTGTTATCTTCTGGTTAGTAAAATTCAATTAAAGTAATCAATGCCATCTTATTGAGAAGCGATTAGATCGGCCAGTGTACTGCGTTTTATAATGAAGTTTGTAGCCATGCTACATTTGGAAACCTTCAAAGTTTCAAGAAGTTTTGTATTTGAAGGAAATAGAATTTAAAATACAGTTACTTAAATGAGATTAATTTCGACGGCAATCTTCGATTTTTTCAGAAATAGTTGATTTCCATATTTGAGGAATATGCAAAGTTGGAAAGGATCTCTGTAACCTGAGAAATAATTGTTAGCTGAATTTTGCCAGAAACTCTCTTCACTGTAATGGCTTCTCTTAGATTAATTGGAAGTAGCACGTCTGGTCTGATTATGATTTTCCAGTTTATAATCGAAATACAGGTCTGAGTTTTTGGTAGGTGAGACATATTTACATTAATAAGAATTTGATCTCTAGGCTAGTAGATATTAATTTCCCTGTTTACAGAACAGAGATGATTACTAAAACATGGTGTACTCACTAAATATAAGGTTTATAATAATAATAATAATAACAATAATAATAATAATAATAATAATAATAATCATAATAATCATAATAATAATAATATGAACACCACCCAGACCCAGTTACGGAGATAAGATCTGTTACAATTTTATGGGACTACACAGTACACACTGACAGAAAAATCAAAGCCAACCTCCCAGACATTGTTATTAGAGACCACAAACAAACAAAAGTGCCTCCTTATTGATATGGCAGTCCCTGCTGACTGCAATGTATCTTTGAAGATATTAAAAAATCTGTCAAAATACAAGGACGTTGAAATAGGAATCTCAAAAATGTGGCACATGGGAACATCAACAATACCTGTTGTAGTTGGAGCCCTCGGATTCGTTGGAAAAGATTCCAGTAGACTAATTGAAGGGATTCCTGGAAGTTCATGACGCAAATAGATACAAAAAAATTGTTCTGACGAGTAGAGCCCACATCTTACGAAGGGCTTTATCTATGTAAAATATTTTTTTTGCCAGTGGAAAATGTCATGATGCCATTTCTAACCTTAGGTCTCTGGGCGGGACCCGGAATGAAATGTATAATAGTAAATATATAAATAAATATTAATAAATGTGTTAACTCGAAAAGAAGTTTTTGTGATAAATATCAAGAAAGAATTGACCATCTTTTATCAGGTTACAAGGTGTTGACACCTACTGAATATAGAACTCGATATAAAATGTTTGCTAGAATAGGTACTGAGAAATATGCAAATTTTACTAGAAGGAAACTGCAAGAAATTAGTATGAACATAACCCAGACTCGCTTACAGAGATAGTACATGTAACAATTCTATGGTTACTTTGAAATACTCGCATATAGAACAATCAAAGCTAATCGCCCAATCATTGGAATCAGAGATTGCAAAAACATAATGTGCTTTCTGACAAGGCAGTTCGTGCAGATTGTAATGTATTCTTGAAGATATTCAAAAAAAAAAAAAAAAAAAAAAAAAAAAGGAAAAAGAAACTATCAAAATACAAGGACCTTAAATTGGAAATCTAAAAAAAATGTGGTGCATGAGGATATCAATATTTCCAGTTGTAGTTGGAGCCCTCGGATTGATTAGAGAAAGGTCTCAATAGACTCACTGAAGGATTCAGGGTAGCCCATGCCTTAAAGATATTCAAGAAAATGTACTCACAAGTACAGCTCACACATTACCATGAGCTTTATCTATTTTACAAAAAATGATCAAGGGAAGATGCCATGAAGCCATTTGTGACCTTACGTCTCTGGAAAAATACGTATACAACAGAAATCAATAATAACAAATTATAATAATAATATTAATAATAATAATAATATCAGATTAAAGAACTCGTTAATTGATTAAAAATACATATTTTAAATTTCATGTACGAAATTAAAATAAGCAGAAACGCAATCATCAGGCCTAATGATTGCGTTTAGCATGAAACCCTGTTGCTTCTGGGTGTTGACGTTAATATATATATATATATATATATATATATATATATATATATATATATATATAAATGAATTAGCTTTACAAAACTCACTTTATAGAGAAAATAATAATTTATCAGATTACCACGTACTGTCGCTTAAGTTCGGAATAAAAAGAAAAGAAAATTCTTCTTTGTCATATTTAGGGAAATATGTTTAAAACAAAGGTTGCTGCACACACACACACATATATATATATATATATATATATATAAAGATTTGTATCCACAGAACCTCAGAATAGATTTAAATAACAGGAACGCCATTTTATTAATCAAACTTTTTTTAAATTTTTTATAGACAGACAGCACCTGAGATATCTTTCTGCCAACACTTATTCATAGGTAACGCGTTGGCACATTATTTACTAGTATAAAGAGGACACAAATATTGAAATATTTACTAAAATGGAAGAAAAGTCCGACCTTGTTTAAAATTAAATTTATTGAAAATATAATGAAAACGTAAAGGGGGTGTAAATCTCAGCTCGGAAAAAGTTAATAAAAGGGAAAAAAAATAACTCACAATCCTTCCAAGAGTTTTAATGATCTTGTGAAATGGTCTTTCTGCCTGCATAAATTTGGACGATGTAATTTTAAATATACAGCTTCCAAAACACGTAAATGAAATTCGGTTTGGATGCTGTGCAGGACAGAGAACCAAGTGTCCTGATAAGCAGAGGCACAATCCTGGTTGTCCATCAGATGTTGGCCAACAGCTGACTCCTGGACCGACTGAGAAACTATTCCTGTGTTCGTGATTACGTAGATGTGAGCGAACATGCTGAGAAACGCGCGTTTCCAAACGAAGACTCGTCCGTCCTATATATACCGAATCACATCGGTACTTAAATTGATAAATCACTGAATTTTTACTTAAATAGGACAGTCTATCCTTCATAAAGGAGGGGAACACCTTTCTGGTCTTAAAAATGGTACGTAATTTCACAGCAAAGTAACACGAAGAAATGCAAGACGAAACCTTATCAGCTATAAGCTGTCCCTGACTGCAAAGCCATGGTAACTTTAAATAAATGGGACCACGACTAGGTCCTAAAACAACTGGTTCCTTAAATCGTCTAACTTTTCTAGCGATAACACGCTTGATTATGTTGGAAGGACACCCATTATCTACAAAAATACTGTGTAACTTCTCAAGTTCACCGTCCAATAACTTTGGGGAACAAATCATAAGAGCGCGGTGAACTAGTGTTTCAATCAGACCTATATTGCGGGACTTGGGGGCAAAGGAATTCCAACTGGTATATAAACCCAGTAAAAGTGGGTTTGCGAAAGAATGAAGTATCGAAAACCCCATCCCTACGTTGAACCAAGACATCCAAAAAGGGCAGAGACTCCTCTTTCTTCATTTCCATAGTGAACCTAAGGGAAGGATGAAGGGAATTTAAACCTGCCAAGAAATTGTCAGCGTCGCCAGAATATTCAAAAACGGAAAAAAGTATCATCAACATACCGTTTATAAACTAAAAGCATGTTGATTTTCTTGAACAGAACTTGCTCATAGTGACCAAGAAAAATGTTGGCAAGCGCCGGACCCAAAAGACTGCCCATAGCGACCCGGTCTGTTTGGACATACATAATACCGTCGAAGCTAAATTCGACCCCCTCTGTGGCAAACCGCATGCACTCCAGAAACAACTCTTCTGGAATGCAGGTAGATCCTAAATTTCCTCTGTATAACCGATCTGCACAGATCGTAATGGTCTCCTGTAATGGTACGTTAATGTAAATACTAACTATGTCAAAGGAGACCATTATTTTATTGACAGGAGAAAAATCAATATTCCTAATGAAACTAGAAAAATGTTATAAGTCGACAGTGCAACAAATACGGGTTGGATTGACTCCGCCAACCATTTGGCCATCTCATGCTGAATAGAGTCCACCATAGATAAAATTGGTCTAAGTGGAACGCCACTTTTATGTATTTTGGGAAGACCATACAATCTCAGTCGCTGAGAACCAACAGGCCTAATCCTATTATAAACATCTTTTGAAATGAGATGGCTTTTGTTAAGAGAAAGTAACCATCTCTGTGTCTTGGCTTTAAACTTCACGGTGTTATCACAAAAATTAACTGGACCAATTCTCTTAAATTTAACAGAGTCAGATAAAATTGCCTGCATTTTGTCCAAATAATCCTTCTTGTTTAATATAACAACACCGGACCCTTTATCTGGCTTGGTAATATATATATCGTCACGCATTTTCAACGCCTTGACTGTTTGGTAATGAATACTCCGCCACAAAAAAATGATCTCTGTCACAACTAAGTGCAGAATATTCATTCGATAACTTAGCTTAGTTTTAACCTACAAACACCTTTCCGAAGATCAAGGAAGATGGTGTAAGAGTTGAGCATATAATAACTCAAAGTCAGAATAAATCAATTCTTTACTGACAGTGGAGGGAGGAACACAAAAATCTAAACCTTTAGAGAGAACAGAAAGTTCTATCCCGGTCAAATAATAATTTAATTCAGCACGTCTTCAATTTTCTAATTTAACCTTGACTGGCATAATGTGCCAACGCGTTACCTATGAATAAGTATTAACCGAAAGATATCTCAGGTGCTGAAGGTCTATAAAAAAAAAGGTTTGGTTAATAAAATGGCGTCCCAGTTATATATATATATATATATATATATATATATATATATATATATATATATGTATGTATGTATGTGTGTAGACACTTCACGACATGGTGCCAAAAGCTATCTTTCACTGTAACTGACTAGACGATGTACGTACATGAAAGCCATCATTCGCTTTGAAATAGATACCCACTCTGCCCCGGATTGACCTCTTTCAGAAGGTGACTGATATGCGTATATGAAAATGGTCGCCCCAGCCGTTTCCATAGTAATTAATTTTGCGAGCGAACATGCTTATAAAGATCCGTAAATTTCAAGATTGGTTATTCCTAAATTTTCGCTTGAGCATGAAGCAGGACTTGATACCTTAATTCAATTTATTTTTTATAATTATATTGAGGCTTTCGGCTCTCGTTTTTGAAACATGAGAACTCTTATGTAGCGAAGGAATCATATCAATTTTTAAAAATAATTATAATATATATATATATATATATATATATATATATATATATATATATATATATATGTGTGTGTGTGTGTGTGTAATGCATATTTTTCTGACATGATTTCTCGAATATTCAGGCTAGTCGATGTAACCGAATAAATATACTGTTTAATAAATAAATGAAAACAGAGCATCTACTCTAATATGAGTTTCCATTTCAAATAACATTTAAACAATAAAAAAATATGTCGGATTTAATCCATTTTCTAAAAAATGCCTTTGTTTACTTTAGGATACGAAACAGAGCAGATAGGCATATTTCGAGAATCGGGAAAGATATGTGTTCGAAAACATTCTTTGTGCTTTGCTTGATCAGAAGGCCTTACGTGCACAAGTACTCTAAAATTGCCACACACACACACACACATATATATACTATGCAAACTGATGGAAAGCTTAATATTGTCTTTTACTTCTCGTCCGTGTGTTTTATTCTGCTTATTATTAAACATCCTCAGGAAGATAATCTTATTTGCATATCTATTCATTAGCATAGGTAGTTTTTCTGTGATCTCTGCGCGAGGCTGCGTTGTGTTTCTCTGATTCATTTTCAAGGTTTGATCTGAATGAAACTCCTCTTCGCCAACATATTTCCATAAATTGGTAAATTGATTTGATGTGATATTTAATTGATTACACATCACAAGGAATTCATTATGCCTCATCATGCTGAGAGACGAGATAAATTTAATTTGTTTACAAATGATGAATCTAGGAAAAAAGAATTTCCTGATAAAAGGACATTTGACGATAGCGTATAGATATCAAATATTTTTTTTTTTTAATTATTGTAATATTTAATTTTTTTTTTTTATAATGATATTAAACCTGTACAAGGCTCGTGAGCTACAGTGTAAGAGTCACAGTTTATTGAGAGATGTGGGTAAGATAATGATTGAAACGAGATTTGAACAAAGATTGTATCAAACGGGGGAACATCCTCTTTGGATTTTGCTCCACATAGCAGTGGTTAAAATGTAGCTCCGTACGATTACATATGTCTGGTTACAGAAATTATCCAGTTCTCTTGTGATCTCTCTGTTTGAAGATTAGTTCGGGCACGAGCCTTGAAATTCAATGGGGATGCCTTTTGTAATGTTATTCACCTTGTACAAGGTCCAAAAGCCATTCAAGGTGCAGCGTTACAGAATGCGAGATAGAGTTTATGGGAATGTATGAAGAAGAAACAGTTAAACCTAGACTCTAACATGTTAATATTTTAGAAATCGAAGAAACATCCTCTTGGACGTCTGTTCCATAAAGCTGAGATTCGTGAATGGAAGCTGCTTGAGTAAAACTTAAATCTCACCAAATGAAGAAGAGAATGTGGTGCTTGGCATATCGGGTCTTAATAGTCAAATCAGGACTGTTGGAATTAAGTATTGTTGTTCGTCTCGGCATAAAAATAGGAACAAAGCAGTGAAACGTTTACGATGTTTCGTCTGTGACAAAAGGGTTTGCAGGGTGTAAGATAATTCATTACCCACAGGGATGCAGAAATTCTTTTGGACTCTATCGAGACAAAAAATGAAGACTGAACAGCTCTTGTCCACATATGGCAGCCGGACACCAGTTTCGCCTGTTCTGGCTCTTGTAAAGGTAGAGAAAGGTAGTGATTTACTTACTGGATTTATACAGGGAACAAACCATTTTCCTGTATATATAACATTCTAATGTTAAACTGAAATTTGAATATTGAATATGTCATATTTTTGTATCAATCATTTGCCAATAGTATTTATGGCTGTGGTCGGCATTTAGAAACGTGAAACGACTATAATATATCATTAAATAGATATTTCCTTTTTGCAACGGCTATAAACTTCGTTCCGTGAATCGGATTTTTTGACTTGAAAAATGGGTTCAGGTCGTATTATAATAAAAGAGCGTACTGATGGCACAAGCTCTACAGAGTTGTAACTTTGTGTGACCTGAACATTTGGCCATAGTCTCAAACATTATCTGTGGATTTTCGAATGTTAATAGTCGCCTTCCTACATGCCAGTGAATACTGGACAATCAGGACTTGAAGCAACAGAAATGTGTTTCTACAGAAGGCTGATTAGAAAAAAAATGGAAATAAAAAATACATACTTAACATCAGGAAGAGAAACTTGAAATTTCTAGGTCACATAATGAAGAAAGAAGGCTTGGAAAATTTGATACTCAGAGGACAGATTAAAGGCAACCGGGGCAGAGGAGGACAACGGATAATCTACCGAGAGAGCTTGGGTACATGAATGAAGGACTAAGGTTTAGAATAACAAAAACACAAAATTTTATTAAGAGCAACAAAGGAATGAAAATTGTGCATATGGAAGAAGAAAAATAGCCACCTATGCGGAATGTTTATAGTGGTTGATCTGAAGTAATTAAATGTTTATTTCTAATGTGTAGTTATTGATCCTGATTTCGTAAGTAGTTCGAATTTACTGTCATATTGTTTGAAAGCCTAGTGCATAGGAGCGTAAAGATAATTTGTTCTTCTGGAAGTTGTTAGTTCAATCTGGGTTGAGCAGTGAGGAAACCTATGTAGGATCACATGTAGTATATCGTTGCTGGGCTCAAATAAGGCAACAGACACGCACAGAGAGACGCACACAGACACAGACAGACAGACAGACACAGACAGACAGACAGACACACACACACACACATATATATATATATATATATATATATATATTGTTAGAGCTGCGGCGATTGGGTAGAGTAAGGGAGAATCACAGAGGTTATGATTGTTCGGACAGGAATTGATGGAGACAAATGTTCGGTGAATCTCTGACTAGCCTCTCTGGCAAGAGTAAGAATCGAACCGGTTAAGTAACATTTTGACACTTACACAACTTCACGTGGCTATGCCTACTTCCGGTATGCCGCCTACGCAACTTGGTATAGCCTCGCCTCTTCCGGCATGTTCCCACGCAAACACGCATTTCTTTCCTCTCATGACTCCTATGCGCCCTGTTTAATCAAGGCTGAGGATACCTGTGAGTTCTGTTTATTTTAGCCACCGGATCCATTTCTTGTTTATGCTATCAACAATTCCGATTTCTGCCCACACACTGATGCAGCGGAAGTAAGGACAAAGGTTTTTCCTCAAACGATGTCCAACACACAGAGTAAACCATATATGTTATGAAATGAAACCGGATAAAAAAAAGGGGAAAAAACGAAAAAACATAACAGAATGAAAAAATACGTATGTTCCAATAGATTAAATTAGAAGTTCCCTTTGAAATTCTCGGACCCAAACCAGGCCGAAGATCTCAGACTCCGAACGACCAGAGACTCCGTTAGGATAACAAGGCGGGAAATGCTTCGAAACCATTATTATATAATAGTATAAGGGTAAGGAAAGTTAGTGGGTACAGCTGAAAAGAAAAAAAATTATATGTTGTATTACAGTAAAAACAAAAACAAAGGCCAGTAATTATAGAGGCCGATCTTTTGTGAGGGGGAGAACAGCGTAAAAAAAAATAAAAAAACTGACCAGAATAGAGTGAGACATTATACTATTCGAAAAGAAATCTAATAGTACCAACATAGAAGATAACCGAAGATTACTGTGGTCGACATATGATGCATACAACAAAGATAAAGCAAATGTCCGGAGAAATTGTTATATAATATTAGCACAAAACGACGGAATGAGATAAAGACAACAAAGGCAAAGAGAATGATAATAAATTATTTTTATGCAACAGTAAAAAAAAAATAAAAAAAATAAAAAAAATAGGGGAAGCCAGAGGATAAAACTGCGGGTTTGTTATGGTCCGGTTCCTTGTACCACGGTGATGGTCCAAGGTAGAACGAATAAAGAAGAACTCGAACACGGATATGGAATAACACAGATATATTACAAACAGGAATATATACAGAGAAGTAGAAAAGTGTTAGTACGAACAATCAGGTTTAGTAGTAATTGTCTGAACGCGACTCTGTTTCGGACTGCCTCTGATTCGACTGACTGACTGACTGGCTCGCTCTGACTGACTGACAGACTCCTGACGGACTTCATTCCAGACTTCAGACTCAACGGTATTTAGTCAGCCTCCCCCCCCACGAGGGCATCATGTGGCACAAGGCCGGTTTAAAGTGGGATCTCCGAGCCCGTGGCCTCGGCCAAAAATACGCCCTTTGAACCCGTATAAACGGGTTCAGGGTCGGTTTACCTCCCTGAAAGAGACTCCACCCTTCAGCGTAGCCTCGTTCGGGTTCCTTCCCGCCCGAAGGTAAAAGTTCAACTGGTCAGCCAGTCAGCCGGTCACCCGACTTCGGACTGAACGGTATTTAGTCACCCCCCCCACGAGTGCATCATGTGGCACAAGGCCGGTTTAGTGTGTGATCTCCGAGCCCGTGGCATCGGCCAAAAATATGCCCTTTGAACCCATATAAACGGGTTTACCTCCCTGAAAGAGACTCCTCCCTTCAGCGTAGACTCGTTAGGGTTCTTTCCCGCCCGAAGGCAGAAAGTTCAAACGATCAGCCGATTATCCGGTCGCCTGGCTTCGGACTGAACGGTATTTAGTCACCCCCGCACACCACGAGGGCATCATGGGGCACAAGGTCGGTTTAACGTGGGATCTCCGAGCCCGTGGGCTCGGCCAAAAATATGCCCTTTGAACCCGTATAAACGGTTTAGCTCCTCGAAAGAGACTCCTCCCTTCGGCGTAGCCTCGTTCGGGTGGGGAAGTAAGGTGGGAGAGAAGATAACCCACTCATATCTTATCTTTTCTCCCACCTTACTTCCTCACTTCGTTAATTTTACATATGCTTGATGAGGTCCATCAAAAACGTGTGAATTTCTTTTCATTTTTCATTTCAACCTTTGGAAGTAAAGTCTGATGATCCATAGCCCTGTTAAAGGGGTTGTGGTGAAATAACTTATTACATGGAACCTTAAAGTGGTCTGTTTTTATTCAAACATATCTGCTCTGAATCTTACATTGAGCTCTCTGGATATCATCCTCCTTGGGTCTACCCATGCGGATTACCTACTTTTCCATAAACTATATATATATATATATATATATATATATATATATATATATATATATATACATACCTTAATTTGGCATTAAATGACCCACAGTGGTTGATATGCCATAAAACCCAACCAACCAACCATCAGGACGTGAGCGATCATAGCTCTCCACAATTTCCTGCCATTTTGGGTCTTAGTAAAATGTGTTTGTTTAATATCTCTTCTAATCCGTTATAGAAATCATTTACACAAGCAGGCAAGGGTAGATTATACGCTCCTTTTCTCTGTCGTTTTTACCGTCCATATGTCCTATGAGTGTAAAGTTTTCCGTCTCACTTTTCTCATTTAGGGCGCTAGAAGTTTCAGCTCTCTCTCTTTCAGATGTTATGTGTAAGTCTTTTTTTTTTCTTTCCGTTTTCTCTAAAACTTCGTCATGGGCCAAATATGCAGTTCATTGTATTCACAGCATCCTTCTGTAATGACACATTCCTGTTCAATCAAGTGTCTTCATCTGTGAGCAGATTGTCCATCATTAAGCGCCACACAGCAGGGCTGATATTATGTAACAGTTCAGTGCTCTTTCTGATGTTTACAAAAGGAGAACCGGGGAGTGTGCAGTAATTGAAATTCTGGCGATAAGGAGAGCAAAGATGAGAAAACTGACCCGGAAGAATCAATATAAAGTATATTGTTAAGAACAGCACTTCAGACACAAAAATAAAACGCTTACGTATTTTTATAATCCTTTTGAATGGATAAATTCTGACATTTTATTTACTAGGCCATGTCGACATTTTCATTGTTCAAGTAAATCGGAAAATCGTCTCTCACTTTTTTGCTTTTAGACAAAACAATATTTACTGTTTTTTCCCCCGTTTAACAAGATAGACATTCACGCAGAAAAACAGCCAGATTAGCCAGTTTTGTTTTATTTTACAATATACGGATGATCTACTTTATCAGAGGTTTAACAATATGACACAAGCTTCGCTAGGCTTTCGATTCTTTAAAAGATTACTCTCTGTGGGGAGAGATAAGCTTTTCTTGACCTTTCGTTCATAGAATATAAATGTTATCCGAATAACAATTCAAAGTCCCCGGGTCTTTCTGTTTTTATTTATCTAATACGATATAATAACGTTTCTTTTTTGTATGTCGAAAACGGGTTCAATTTTGGTTGATTCTATAAGACAATTAATGCCGCATTATTAGGTTATATTATAAATAATTTCCGATTTGGTTTATCGACTTTATTCTTCAACAAATAAAGTACAACTTACCCTCATCTAAGTAAATACTCACCATTATTTGTCTTGACTTGTTGCTACTCATCAGGCAGCTCTTCCATACGTCGATTTGTTTGATTTTATTTAGCGGCATATCACCATTTCTATGGGTTATTTAATGGCGAAATCTAAATATTTTGAACATTATTGCATGCTAAATATATTTTAAACGTAATTGTATGAGTTCAACTACATATAAAATGTATTGCTGGCCTTTTTGCATTAAAAATATAATGCTGGTGTCTTTACTATAAAAAGGTACTTTTATTCTTTCATATTGTTTTGTTTATGCTTGGGGTTTCGCTATTTGCTCGTAGCTGGGGCCCTAACAGGTGTTACTACGCCGGGTCTGAGTGGGTTTGGGAACAACAGCAATTAAAAGGCGGTTCCATTATCCTCAAAACCTCCAATCTCCCGATCAGAAGCCTTACTGCCGGATGAAGTTTATCGTCATACCCAAGACTGATACGTCGTGAGTAAAATTGCACCGGTTTTGATGAGAAATGTTTTACGACGATCTCTCTTATCTGGTTTTAATCAGAAAAAAAGTTTTTCCCTATCGAGGTGCTTTCTAGCGATCGAAAATCGGTTATAATCAGTTGATCCAATGGCAGGTGAATATGTGGGTCGGGGGTAAAACGAATTAACCGAATTCCAAATTTTTCCTGTTTTATTCTGACTGTAAGTGACTTTCTGTTGTCATTGATGAGTACAACAATATTCCTAGTGAGGAGCTTAGAAAACTTTCAGTTAAAACTTTTATGGACATGTTCGTTGTAGCTGCTGAGCGTTTAAATGTACATTGAGTGTTTTATTACATTTTAAGAATTCCTGACGATTTTGTTAGATTCACTTGCGCACAAATACCGTATATATATATGCCATTCATAAATTATTCATCATAATTAATTTCCATTTGGGGAAGCCAATATTTTTTTTATTCCCGTAGTTATTTTTTTCGATTTCTTTTGGGATTTGTAGGTCTGATTTATTGTATCGTAATTCCAATTCCAATGTAATAAATTATAACCATGGAATATTAGTGTTTGAGCCTTTTTATTATATTTTTACTCTGTCCTGTTCTACCTCGATTCTATCCTCTTGGAAATTTTATATATCTATATATGTATGTGTATGTCTGCATGTATGAATGTATATAGATTTATATATTTTATATATATATATATATATATATATATATATATATATATATATATATATATATATTTGTGTGTGTGTGTGTGTGTATGTTAACCAATAATATTATATATATATATATATATATATATATGAAGAAATATAGTTTTAAGGTGTGCTATATTTATGGGGTAAAGTGCTCAATATCAGAGATAGAGCCTATGTAAATATAAATATAAAAGTGAACATTGAAGTCAGCACTCAGAAGCGACAGGCTGTTTCATACTGGACGCAAACGTCCAGCCGATATTTAACAGTCCCCCGACGAGGAATGTATGTGGCACAAGGCCGAGTTTAACGTGCGTTACTCCGAGCCGGTAGGCTCGGCCCAAAAATATTCCCTTAGAACCCGCATAAGTAGGTTCGAGATCTCTCTATCTCTCCAGACAAAACTTTGCCCTTCGGCAAAGCTTCGCCCGGGTTCCTCTCTGCCAAAGCAGAGAGTACGACAGAAGTCGCACATAGTCAGAGACTGCCTGTCGACTGACTCAACGCAATCGTCAAGCCGCGAATGCTGGATATTTCCTCGGCTATTTATATATATGGGTCAGTGGTGCATTGTGGGTAATCTATTCTGGCGGTTATTTTTGCGGGAGTGGCTTGTTTGTTTATTTATTTATTTGTTTGAATTAATTTATTTTACTTATTTTTCATTTTGTATTATTTATTCTTGTCGGTTTTTGATATTTTATTTACGTAGTAAAATCAATTGGGCGGATTTGCTTAGGTCGCTTATTTAATAGTCTTGGTCTGGGAAGATAATTAAGGCTTTTTATTTGTTCAATGTTTAGATTTTTTACTATAGACTATACCGTTATTGTGCAGGGGAGCAGTTTTAATTTATTTATTTGCATTTATTATATATATATATATATATATATATATATATATATATATATATATATATATATATATATATATATATATATAGAGAGAGAGAGAGAGAGAGAGAGAGAGAGAGAGAGAGAGATAGATAGATACTAAACAGCGATAATGTTTCATCCTTGAACACAAACTTTAGTTCATTTAACAAAACATTGAATATATATATATATATATATATATATATATATATATGGTGGGATAGATGTGAGCTTGTGACCCTGGGTTTCACGCTTTAGCGATCGTCAGACAAACTGATTAATTTTTTAAAATTTTGATTTTATGTAGATTGCATGTATTGGTGTTATTGTGGAAGTGGTGGGGGAAACTTCGTCGTTTTTTCATCGTACTGACGCAAACATCGATGTATGCAGACACATATACATACTTGGTCGTCCGTCGGGACTCATACATATATAAACATATGTGGGCAGTTTCGGATATGACATATGTATGTATACGGGTGGTGTTGTGTCTATACATACGCATTTGTATGTTGAAATTTAAAGATTGGAAGTGTGGCGGAAATGTCTCGTGAATGTCACGTGAATGTATACATGTCATTTTTTTTCTCTGGTGAATAATATTTCCTCGCATGTATGTATAGACGTGTGGTGGGGTTTGTGTGAAATTATGATAGGTAAAAATTATTATTATTTATATTTATTTTTAAATTTAAAAAAAATGGCGGTTTATTTGTTATATTTAAAGCTGGTTATTTATTTGTTTTTGACTGTGTATATGTAACAGGTAGTAATTTGTAATCCTTATTGGTTATTTATATGGTGATGTTTAATATTTAATATGCTGGATGAGAGGGTAGTTTTATTTAATAACGGGTCTATATGATATGATGTGATAGTAATGTTGCAAGGGATTGGAGACAATGATAATATAATTAGCTAATAGTTATTGTAAATTGGTAGAAATTGTAAATTGGTAGAAATGATTAGTAACGGTGGTGGGAGAATGAAACCATGAACGTAGTTATAGTGGTGGTATATATATATATATATATATATATATATATATATATATATATATATATATATATATAATTAGGTTGGTGCAAAAATAATGACGTAATAATGTCGTTTTTTTGACCTATTATTTAACATCAAAAAACGACATTATTACGTCATTATTTTTGCACCAGTCTAATATATACATGTGAACATTGAAGTCAACATTCAGACGCGACAGGCTGTTTCATGCTTGACGCAATCGACACGCCGCGAATGTTGGATTTTTCCTCGACTATTTATATATATGTGTCAGTAGTGCATTGTGGGTAATCTATTCTGGCGGTTATTTTTTGGGAGTGGCTTGATTATTTATTTATTTGGGTTAATTTATTTTACTTGTTTTGCATTTTCATTTTGTGTTATTTATTCTTTTCGGTTTTTGATATTTTATTAACGTAGTAAAAAATTTCGTGGGGTTGGATTTGCTTAGGTCGCTTATTTAATAGTTTGTTTTAGTCTGAGAAGATAATTAAGGCTATTTATTACTCTAATATTAAGATTTCTTGGCGTAGTCTAATCTGTTATTTTGGTGGATGGACAGTTTTTATTTTATTTATTTGGATTGATCAAGTTTACTTGTTTTTGCTTATTTGCTTATTTTTATTAGTTATTTTATTGGGGGGGGGGCGATTTCTTAATTTGTTCATTTGTTTATGTATTAGTTTTTTTATTTACTTACTTTTTTGTATATTTCTATTTATTCTATTTGCTTACCAAATAATAAAGCAAAAAATAAAGAAACCATATAAATAAACAATAAATAGATATTAATAAATAAAGCATATAAATAAATAAATAAATAAACCAAATATTATATATATATATATATATATATATATACATACACATATATATATATATATATATATATATATATATATATATATATATATATATATATACGTATGTATCAATCTGTGCTGAAACCAACGTTTTTGGCTAATTCTTTCCAACCATTCCTATTTGTAGCAACACTTTCTTTCTGATTGCGTTTTCATTTATGATTATTTTTTTGCAATATATCGTTTTCCATATAAAAATTTCATACCTATTTTTTGTTTTCTCTTCCAGTAATAGCCACCGATGCATTATAAGTTGTGGTGTAATGGATAAAGAAAGAGAATTCGGAAAGCTGAGATCCAATGCCCTCGTGAAAGCTATAAATCCAGCTCATCTCCTCTCCAGCTATGATTTCAATCACAGGATATACCTGACTCCATAGCTTTGGGTAGCGACGGCCATCTACTGTGGGAATATCTACTGTCTAGTCAGCGTATTTGTGCTTAAATATCGCCTTTCTTCTTCCGGTGACTTTGGCAAACTCCCTCTTTTCTTGTCCTATCTCCGGTCTGATTTTGCTGCGCTCTACTGATCAGAATTCAGATGATGAGTTTTCTTATGTGGCTTATTAGGTTGATTGTCTCATGGAGACATGGTCGCCCAAGCGAGTATCACGTATGGCACTGGATAGCCACTATAAAGCATTTGCCTTTCACAGATGGTGACGATAATATTTGTTAGGTTCCTATATAGTTCTTCACAGGACGAATGTTGTTTCCAGCTGACATTTCGTACTGCACTCCACAGTTGAGGAGGGCAGCATTAAACTAGTATTATCTAGTTTTTTTTTTACGTCTTTTCACTTATAAGAAAACTTTCTGCTGTTGACCTAAAGAATTGCCCTTTCAGACTTTTCGATGGGTTTCCTTTTCAATACCATTGTATTTCTAACGTTCATGTCTTTTTGGAAGGAGTTCAACCATGATTTCAGGAAATGGATGTGGTTTTGCACCATGTTGGATACAATAGCTTGATTATCTGCAAGTTCTCTGTCTGCCTTGATGAATTCAGTGTATCAACAAACTTTGGCTACTTTTAGCAGCGGCGACAGATTTAGCGGTGATTCAATATAAAACATTCTCTTTTTATGTGCCGTGTGCATTCAGGACGTAGTCGATCATGGCTCTCCACTTCTCCATATCCTTTGTAGCTTTCAATAAGTTTCTTCCATCTGTCACCCCCACAAACCATGTTCTGTCATCCACTTGCTTAAGTCTGCCAGATATGTCAGGCGTTGCTTTCCTTTGTCTCTCTTTCTCTTTATTCGACCTGTGAGTATCAGATTCTCAAGGGCTTCTTTTCTCATTACGTGCCGCAGAAATTTCATATGCCTCTTCCTTATGTTATGTATAAGCTTCTTCTAAGTTTGCACCCTCTTCAAAACCTCGTCATTGCCCACACGCTCGGTCCATGGTATCCTTACCATCCTTCTGTAGGACCATATCGCCGTTGCCTCGAGCCTCTTCTTCATCTTTGAGGGGTCAATCCAACATTTGCTGCCGTAAAGAAGGACAGATGTAGTAGCTCAGTACTTTTTTTCTTTGTTACCAAAGAAATCCTCCTGTCTCGCAATTCACTATCCAGCTGTTGGAATGTGTCCTTGGCCATCCCAATTCGTATTGGGATCTCAGCGTCGCACTTACCGTCCTCTGTCAAAACACTTCCCAGATATTTAAATTTCCGCACCTGCTTGATTTTAGTGTCCCCGACCTGTAAATCACATTTCGGGCTCATCCTTTTACTGATGATCATGCATTCTGTCTTCTTGTAGTTTATGTTTAGACCCATCTTCTCGCTTTTCTTCATTACCTTCTGTAGGGAGGTTTTGTACTTTCTTTTCCGTGTCTGCTATCAAATGAATTCGATAGTAGGGAAGTCATATTAGTACAAATACATGAAATCAGGTCGGTGCTTTCTATGTTGAGTACATAGAAAGCGTTTTTAAAGTCTACAAGGCTCGTAAACTTAGTCACGGTTTTAATGAAGGATGCTATATTTTCGCAATATATATTTGGAATCTAACCACCTTCATACGGATAGAAACTGAGTAAATACATAAAAGTACAAATGGGCGTAAGACTAGGATGGGTCCTCTCACCAGATTTATTTAATCCTTAGAGAAAAGCTATCGTAAGAGTACTGGACGTCTTACCATTCTTAAGTAACATAAGATACGCAGATCACATCGTGTTGATTATGGTATGAACTTCGAGATAATTTCACAAAGGAAAGCGAGAAACGCGATCTAATAATTAATTTTAAAAACACAAAATATATGATCATTGGCAGTAAAAAAAAAGAATAGTCAAAGATACGAGATACGAGTTTCAAACATCAAATCAAGCAACTGTCTATATTTCTGAGATGGGGTATTATGTACACTGTTTACATTATTCGGGCTATCATCCTCATCTCTGTTGCCATATTTATCACAACGTTTCGGCCGTTGTATGTTCCGGTCTTCTTCAGGTGGTTGGAATGTCGAACTGAATCCTTTATTTCGCTTGCTGGGGTATACTGCTCTAGTTCCACGTGCCATGTCTAATGGATGTCAGTTATCGGTTACCTCCTGTTAATTCACCTCTACAAGTTCTACACAGATGTCTTTAAGGACATATGGCACGGTGGATAAAGACGTTCCTTAAGTTTATGAATTTTCCAATGATGTTCTATGATCTCAACTTGATCCCACAGAGGGCGGTGATCTCCCTTTTCTCTCCATATATGGTCTGCCACGCCTGATTGTTCCACTTCCCATCGTGTTATAGTTTTCTGATGTTCTTGAAGCCTTACCTTAAGGGGGCGGCTAGTCTTCCATTTATATTTCCGCAGCGATAATAACAACAAATATTGCATTGTGAGCTCTGATAAAAAATCATCCAATGATATCGCTGAAGAAGGCTGGAGCATACAACCGCCGAAAAGTTGTGATAAACATGGTGACAAATATGAGGACAATAGCCTGAATAATGTAAATAGTGAAAACTAGCAGCATGGCCCAGCATTGCCTGTGCTTGATTAAAAAATAGTATGACTCATACAGCAATCGCTATCACTTGACTTAAAATATTTTTGCACTTAATTTCCGTTAAAAGAGTGCCCTTTGCCATGCTGATGTTGCTACATGCCTTACTTCTTGCCTATCTCATACTGCGAATTTTTTCTAAGCTCTATACTAAACATTAAATCTGTTATGAAAAAAGAACTAAACAAAATCAACACAAAACGATCAGCTTTAAAAAAGGACTCGTAACTGGAAAAACCAAATGAAAAAAGAATGTTAACAACAAATACCTTTTTACACCCAACCTAGTTCTGCGGAATTAGAATCACCGTTGAGTTTAAGCAAGCGAATGAGCCAATTGGAGTAAAGTGCCATGCAGATTTAAATTTTTCCCACTTGTGACGAATGCAGCTATCGATATTTTTTTGCATGCTAGCATGGTAGTTAACATTCGTGCTAGTCAGCTGTTGGCTCTCACGCTGGCCAATAGAATCTTCCTTCCTATTCATGGCAGCCAGCTATAGGCTCTCACTCTGGCCAGTAGAAAATGGCCGCAAACTACATGAAAACTGCCGTAGAAGCATGAAAAAATCGATTATTTCAACTATCCATGGTAGTTGGGAAATGCAAAGTCGGTCTTGGCCTTCCCGCTAACATTTGCATGTAAATTTTGGTGCAAATCCGTCGAAAATTGCGGTCGTGCATTCGTTACACACACGGACGCACACACACTCACACACACACACACACACTCACACACACACACACACATACACATACATCCTGCCTTTTATAGATAAAGATTACTCCTCTCGAAAATGAAGTACAACATTTATTAAAAAACGAAAATGCCTTTGATACAAGATATTCTTGTCTTACATATTATCACGATGTTTTCGCACACAATAAGGATTGATTCCACGACAGTATCTATCGTTTAACGGCGAGCTTACTTTACTCTAGGCGCCATTGTTTGGAATAAGTATATATGTATCTATTTAGTGATCCATAGAATTTTGTTAGATCTACCTTAACCAATCAACAAAGAACTCAAGTGGCATTTCACAATTACTCTTTCAGCTTCACCGACACAGAGGCAAAGTTAAAAAAAGGGAAAAAATATCAGTAAGTGCCGAGTATTTGTATATGTTAGAGCAAAACGAAGTAAAACGTAAGAGACGCCCTCTAGTGGCTCGTAATTCAGCTACGCCGAATGCTTTTATCAATCCAGCTTACCAGACAATCCTATTACGACATTGGTGGCGACTGATACTGTAAAAAACCCAAACTGATGTTACTTTCCAACGGGATGTTGCACTCATTCGTTATTGTGAATGTTGTTGTCGATGTAGCTTACGTTAATCTGATTGTTTGGTGGGACATCTGCCACCTCAATTGCGCTTATAGCAGTTAACTGAGTACGCAAAGAATGAAGGAAGGAAGAAATTAGGGAGAGAATGAGGATAAAAAACGAGAGAAGGAAATAGAAAGAAAGGAAGAATGAATGAATGAATAAAAGCAAAGAAAGAAATGAACGAATAAGTAAATAAAGCGGAGTGAGAATGAATGATGAGAGATAAGAGAGTAAAGTAAATGTGAGAGGAGAATTAAAAAATGAATGAAAAAGAATGAGATTAAAAACTCGAGAGGAAGACAGAAAGAGTTGAAATGAATGAAGAAATAAATAGAGACAGAAAGAAA
>OZ010583.1:93823110-93838110 GCA_963932145.1 Acanthosepion lycidas
AAAAAACGACATTATTACGTCATTATTTTTGCACCAACCTAATAAAAACATAAAGCCAAGCGTAGGACTTTGGTAAAAGAATGAAATAATAATAATGGGGTTAAACAGGTCAGACTGAGCCGAACCCAGGATTTCTCCCCACATTTTGGGGCCCACAAAAACTTCGAAAAGTGAAAAAAAAAAAAAAAGCCCTAAAATTTAGTTCAATAATTTTTTGTTTTAACACGTAATCATTTTTGATGGAAGGGTTTTTTTGTTATTTGCAGCTGGGGCCTCTTGTTAACGAAATCCTTTTATTGATAAAGAGCTTTAATAATTAGCGGAAAGCGATATCCTGCTGAGCCTTGACATGTGGGATGTATGCAACCGACATATTCTAAATATGTCGGCTGCATACATCCCACAGAGACCACTTTATCTTGTTGACTCTATATCAAGAGGACCTTTTTCGAGCTTGTTGATTCTAGTACAAAACAACTTGTGGATAGCTTTCTTGAGTCTAGTACAAATCAGACCGATGTCTACTTTTGTTTCTAGTTTAAATAAGTTGTTATAGTGGAAAACACCTATTCTATAGTTAATAGACTCTCCCACCTATAATAAGTAGGAGTAGTAAGAGTAACGAGTCAGTCACTGAGTCAGTCGACTGGCTGATCGGTTGAACTCTCTGCCTTTGGGCGGGAGGAACTCGAAAGAGGCTACGCCGAAGGGCGGATTCTCTTTCGGGGAGGTAAACCGACCCTGAACCCGTTTACACGGGTTCAATGGGCATATTTTTTGCCGTACCCACGGGCTCGGAGAGCCCACGTTAAAAAGGCCTTGTGCCACATGACGCCCTCGTGGAGGTTGGTGACTGAATATCGTCAGTCAGTGAGTCAGTCGACTAGCTGATCGGTTGAACTCTTTGCCTTCGGGTGGGAGGAACCCGAACGAGGCTACGCCGAAGGGCAAATTCTCTTTCGGGGAGGTAAACCGACCCTGAACCCGTTTATACGGGTTCAATAGGCATATTTTTGGCTGAGACCACGGGCTCGGAGAGACCACCTTAAAAAAACCTTGTTCTACATGACGCCCTCGGGGGGGGGTGACTGAATATCGTGAGTCAGTCGACTGGCTGATCGGTTGAGCTCTCTGCGTTCAGGCGAGGAGGTACCCGAACGAAGCTACGCCGAAGGTCGGGGTCTCTTTCGGGGAGGTAAACCGACCCTGAACCCGTTCATACGGGTTCAATGTGCATATTTTTGGCCGAGCCCACGGGCTCGGAGATCCCACCTTAAATAACCGCCTTGTGCCACATGATGTCCCAGTGGGGGGGGGACTGAATATCGTCAGTCAGTGAGTCAGTCGATGTTGGACGACAGTTAGTCGAATACTAAAGTATCAGCGACCACAACTAGATTACTCTGCGTAATACCTATTATATCAAGTTCCTAAAGTTTTGTACGTCGAACCTATTTTAGGACCGACTTAGTACAAATATAAGTCTCCACTGAGAAATCACTCCACAACAGAAATCTACATTTTGAATCACGTGCGAACAAGCATTATATCTACCATTTTGACTCTTCTCTAAAGCGGACCTGTTAACATTTCGTGAGTTCAATACGATGGATGGGCAGTGAAGGCCGGGAAATAATTGAACGATAGTTAATATTAGGTTGGTGCAAAAATAATGACGTAATAATGTCATTTTTTGACGTATTTTTTAACGTCAAAAAACGACATTATTACGTCATTATTTTTGCACCAACCTAATATAAAGACGAAGTATCCCTAGACATGGTCAGCGTAGATTAAATAAAAAGGTCAGTTAGAAATTCCTTGAAGGTCATTGGTTCCGCAAACACCTGATGAAGGTGCCAGATGGTACATAGGTCGAAACATTGCGATATTAACAAAGATGATAACAATAATGATAACAATAATCATTCCAGAAATTCCTACAGAAATTATCTTGATATTCTGGTCTCCAAAGCAAAACATTAAAAAAATGCCATTCTAAAGTCGTGGCTCATTATTGATAAAAAAATAGAAGACATATGACTGGATGGGTTCGATTTAAATTTTGCTGGCCTTAAATTCGGATATTACTCATCAGATAACTTGATACTATGTTTGTCTCGCGTATCGTCCGACACTCAAATTTTCACTTATAAAAAATGATTTTATCATGTATCTCGTATATTAAGATTTCCTTTTTTTGAGAGGACAAATTACAAAAGACTAACCTCTTTTCTTCTATCTCTTTATCCCATCTTCTAGTTAAATAAGTTAAAAGAAAATGATAAAATTATCGTTAGTAACACTCTACTTGTTGCGTAAACGCGTACAGCCGTAAACAACCGAACGAGAAACGGCTAAACATCTTATAAACGTAAACAATGGAAAAAAAAGCATATTCGCTATGTTTGTATTTTATATGATATTAATTTGTGAATATTACATGCATTATTATTGGATACAGTTAAGTAAAACATCAGTTTTATCAAAAGCATGTTTATTTTATATTCAGCTGTACTTTTTGACTACAGTAAATAGATATATAATTTGGTAAACGGCGTAGCCAGAGCCAGCAATATATACGCTAATTTTATACTTCGTGTATGATGCGACCCTCTTAAAATTAGCTTCAAAATTAGGTCTTCAAAAGTTGCATTATACGCAAGTATATATGGTACATATTTGGTAAAGGTTTCTCGTATATTCCCATGATTAAAGTGGATATAACAAAGATTAGAATCGAAATTTGAAAATACTATTATTTTAGATCTTGAATTGCAATTATATAATAGTTCAACGCTATATCAATGTCTCTTGCGTTATATAATTTCAAATAGGATAAGCAACGCAACGAATTATCAAAGATGACAGACATTATTGGTTGCATAAGAGTGAAAACTAGTAGACATACGTTGGTTTGCACAGAAGTCAAGAAGGTTGGCTTATGTTTGGTATGTGCAAAAGTTAAAATCTTAGAAACAGTAGCAGTCTGAACGGGTGTCAAAATGGTAGTAAAACGTTTTTTTGAAAAATCGTGCATACGTTTTTAATCCGTTAATCTTACGCAGGCAATAAAGTCAATAAAACGTTACTGCATGTTAAAGAATATGAGAAATAATAATAAAAAAATCTTTTAAGGCCGGAATACAATAAAAAAACACGGATTATGTAGACAGACAATAACGATTGGCATTACATTTAAATTTTTGAGAGGGAAGCAAGAAGCCGGAAGAGAATTCCACAAGCTAGAAGTGCGATAGATGACATTGTTAGGATAGAACTTACGGATCCATTTAGCAATTTCAACTGTAAAATGATGCTACCCTACTGCAAATCTAGTACTGTGATTATATTCATAAAGTTTAAATTCCATACAAGAAAGTTAATCCAAGAAATTAGCATAAAAGTAATTATAGAAAAGGGAGAAGGAAACTACCTTACACCGAATAGAATGTGAATGAACCCGAGATCCCAGGTCAAAACGAATAACATTTGATATATATATATATATATATATATATATATATATATATATATGAAGAGCACTCGATCAGATGTGGCAGCAATATTCAAATCAAGGACGAGTGGTAGACTTATAAATGTGCGTGATAGATTCTGTGGAGACACGGCGAACCAACTTCCGCTGACAATTGTCTCACGGGAAAATAGCCTCATGCATTAATGAGTTGGTTTGTGAATATGCAGACATGTTAATTGTGAGTTCGATCCCTGAGCCACGCACTTGGATTTTCTGCTAATATGGCGAGCAATAAAGGAATAGAATAAAAAAAAAAAAATAAAAATAAAATCAAAACGAGATATGGACAGATAACGAAAAAAAAACAAAAAAAAAAACAACAACAAAAAACAAAAAAAAAACTACGTCTGTAGCTTAAATAATGGATTCAGTTCGAAATAACCTTGAGGAAGGCCGGAAGCCACTACAGCGGTGTGATAATGACAAAGATCATGAGAATAACCTGATTTTAAATAATGATGACTCATCATCTCAGAAATTCAGAAAGATAATAGAGGTACATAATATATTGTTACGTCGCTTTGACCCAGATAATGAGTGAGCTATAGAATAAAAATGTTTTATTCTGCAATTTGCATTTCACCCATTATGGGCATTATTATATTCCTGATATTTCACGGACTGAACGGAATGCCTGAAAGAAAAATGGATGATAAACATGCTTTGTTTACTGGGAGTTTTATATCACAAATTCATACGTAAAATTATTTGCACGTGTCCTATGCAGAGAAAATATAACACATATCTACACAACAACCAGAGTGAAAGGGAGCTAAAATATAAGATATTAGATCAAATATAGATTTTTACGTGTTTTTTTTTTGAAAAAGCTATATTTAGGATTCCAGCTTCGAGCAGGCCGGATGTATTCTCGAGTTTTGTTTTTTTTTCCCAACATAAGAACGGCGGATCGAAGATTCTATATTTGATGAAGATATATTTCCATAGAAAAACGACCGCCGTATGTTTGTAATCTGCACCACGTGGCTGGAGGAGGCAAATTTAGCTTCATTCCAGGCCAAGGGGGTCGGGTTAAACGATCTACTGCTTATTTTGACACCTTGAAGCTGACTGACTGCAACTTCATAAGATGAAATAATCGCTTTAGGTATCCCTATAAAGATATGGAAATATATTCTCTTTGCATGTTCTGATATGTGACGAAATCAAAGGTTCTAAAAGAAACACAATCGTCATTTCCATTGGAATCGTACATTTATAGAATAACAATGAGACACGCGCTTGTGTAACCAATTCAGACCATTAGCGTCGCTGTAGATTTAGGTCCCTGACTGAATGTGACGTTGTCCGAACAATTAAACTCAAATGCCAAGAGAAATGTCATTACAAGTTCTCATATTTATGTAATTTTAAAATAAACATTTCAGCTTTGGTCATAAAATCAGTATTGTACAGCACTTAATTTTATATTCAACACAGGTTTGCTTCCGTGAGGCATCTTTAGTTTCATTATAAATAGTTTTTGAGTCATAACAATATATATATATATATATATATATATGAAGAAATATAGTTTTACGGTGTGCTATATTTATGGGATAAAGTGCTCAATATGAGAGATAGATCATATGTAAATATAAAAGCGAACATTGAAGTCAACACTCAGAGGCGACAGAGTGTTTAATGGTAGATGGATTAACCAGGCCACATGTTTTGTTTTTTTCTCGACTATTTATATATATGGGTTAGTAGTCCATTGTGGGTAGTACATTCTAATGGTTATTTTGGCGGGAGTGGTTTGTTTATTTATTTATTTGGATTAATTTATTTTGCTTGTTTTTATTTTTTTTTCGTTTTATATATTTATTTATTCTTTTCGGTTTTAGTAATGTAGTAAATGTCTTTTTTTACATTAGCTTTGATCGTCCATTTAATAGTTTGTTTGGGAAGGTAATTAAAGCTATTTTGTCGTCCAATTTTTGCATTGATTGTTGTAGTCTAATCTAACTGTTACTTTGGCGGGAGTGGTTTGTTAATTTGTTTATTATTTTATTTATTTATTTGGATTGATTTTTTTTATTTGTTTTTGCTTATTTATTTTTTTTTTTTATTTATTCTAACGGTTTGTTAATTTATTTATTTAATCTATTTATTTGGGTTAATTTATTTTACTTGTTCTTTCTTAATTATTTTATTATATACATATTATATATATATATATATATATATATATATATTTGCAGTAGGCTAGCATCATTTTACAGTTGAAATTGCTAAATGGATCCGTAAGTTCTATCCTAACAATGTCTTCTATCGCACTTCTAGCTTGTGGAATTTATTATATATATATATATATATATATATATATATATATATATATCCGTCGTCTTAATAATGGCTGGCTTCTCGTATCCAAGGATATCCGTCTAGTAGGGTGGATAGCCAATCCCTGTTATGCTGAGCTGACCTTTGTTGCAGTTTTTAACCTGATCAACAGCCTGAACGCGGACAGCACGCTCAAACCTCCGGTCACGATGATTTCATCGTCTTATTAAATCGATATCGCTCTAACAGAAATATTATCAGAAACAATTTAAGCGCAAACTTTCTTGGGATAACGCCGACTGGATCCACTGCGATGTAGTAAGACTTAAGCTATATGAGAGAGTACTTTTCGGTTGGATATTTGAAGACTCGGGGATAAACCCGCTTAATGCCTACCTTTTGGAGTTTAGTACAGCATGCGGCTGAATTGCCCCCAAAATACCTCCCACATAATCATTAAATATTAGCGAAATGAAGACACCATTATCTCAAATGTTTTACCATCATGTGGGAGGTATGAGTGGGAAATTTTTCTGGCGCACCCTGTACTACGCAGACTTATGTACATATTTGATTCTATTGAAAATCAGACCTATAGATATCTTATTGAATCTAGTTCAAGCCATACAAATGTCTAACATTTTATGTCCAGTGTAAAGCGGACCTCTGTGTACCTTATGAATCGAATGTAAACCGGACCTTTGTCTACCTTTTTGAATCTAATGTAAAAATTACCTCTGTAAACATTTTGACTCCACTATAAACTGAGCCTTTGTCTATATTTCTGACTCTAGTCTAAACCTTACCTTTGTGTACTTTTATGGCACAAGTATCTAAACCCGACTTTTGTCTACCTTTCCGACTCTTATGTGAACCGGACTGTTGTCTGCCTTTCTGACTCTTGTAAATTGGAACTGTGTCTACCTTTTAGGCTACAGTGTAAACCAGGCCTTTGTCTACCTTTTTGATTGTCGTGTAAATCATATGCATATTTACGTTTTCGAATATAACAAACTGGAAATCTGTGTACCTTTTAAAAATAGTTATCAGAATCGAAAATATGGACTTATTTTTATCATTTTAGAAGCACGATCCTGTTTATAATATAAATACATTCTCAAATCGATTTCTGTTATCTGTACTTGTTTTTATTTACAAGTTTCATAGTAGATACATAGTTGAATATAAGTTAAACTGAGCTTTACCCCCAAAAATTCATAATACTCAGATCCATAATTTTAATTTCAGGAATACAAAAAGAAAATAAATAAAAATAAAGACAGACTGACATTTTCCTTTTCTTTTCTACAGGAAACCCATCTGGGGTCAATTGTAAGGTCAAGTGTTGAGTGCAATTTGATCTTGGAGAAACAAAAGATTTCAACATTACTCTCGAACCGTTGTGGTAGAACTTTTAGAAACAAAGAAGTTGAAAACAGTTTTTCAAAATTTTTTCCAAGAAAAACGCAGATTTCTTTAACTGTGGAATCGAAAATTTGCCTTCCCTTAGGCGGCAGTCGTTGAAAACGAGGATGATTAAATTTTTGATGAATAACATTTAAATAAATTCAACATAAAATTGTTTTTATATAATTTCTGACAAAACGCAATTACTTTCCGAACATGTTGATATTTAAATAAATTTAACATAAATTTGTTTTCATATAATTTGTGACAAAAGTTATGTGAGTTTAAATTTCATAAACGTCAATGCGAATTACATTAAATCCGTTTATCAATATCGGAAACCTTTGAATTAGGTGTCTTGTGAAGTTAAAAAAATACCACAATTAGTTTAATGGCAGCTTGTGAACTACGTCCGGCTTACCTTATCTCTTTCAAAATATTACATACCTCTTTCTGAAATATATAGCAAAATTTGACATGGAACAAGGTAAAAGAAAACAGAAAAAAATCTTAATCGTCTGAGAGAACAATTTTACCATCCATCAACATGGCTGATGCTAACCTCTAGAAGACATGAAATAGAAATATTATATGTATTCTTCTAAGTAATATGAGGTTGTTACAGTTAATTAAAAGAATGTAAGAAAAACAAAAGATAAATTCAGTTTCGCTTGTTATGCAAAATTAAAAAAATACTTTTTTTTCTGACATTTTTTAATATAAAAAGATATACTCAAGTTTTTTTATGTTTATAACATAAAAAAACTTGAGTATATCTTTTTATATTAAAAAATGTCAGAAAAAAAAGCAAAAAACAACAAAACTCCAAAACAAAAGGAATAATTTAATATATATATATATATATATATATATATATATATATATATATATATATATATATATATATATATTGTTAGAAAGCGTATTGCAAATTTCCTAGTCAGGCCGAGCACATTTGACCACCCTGTAGTACGGAATGATAGTTCAGACGACATCCTTAAAGTCAGAATTCAGTTAATGTAATGAGGACATCCGTTATCGGTAATGCATATAATATATATATATATATATATATATATATATATATATATATATATATACCGAAATATTTTTGATGTATATTGTCGGCAATGGATGTCTGTTATTAGACGTTAATTGAACCCTAATTTTAAGGATGTTGCCTGAACTTTCACCCTTTAGGACATGGCGGTGAAACTCTCTTCCCAACAAGAAATAAAATTAAAACAAATGTTGATGATTTGATATTTGGAGGTGGAACATGCTGAGAGACAATGATATGTACCATTTCTTTTTAGGAACGGATTTCCCATTTTTATTTTTTTATTGTTCTGTCTGTGATATTAAGGACCTCTTTGGAATTCCTTAGGAACTGTTTTGAAATAATGGTCAAGTGAATTGAAGAATTTCATTACTAGACAACTGGAAGAAAACATACTGCATTGCCATCAGCATAAGAAAATTCTTAAGATGCGAGGTACGAAGTGCAGATACAAACATAAAACAGTTGCAGGAGTTTAAATATCTGAAAAACGTTTTAACAGAGAATGAGAAGTTAATGTCCATCACTTTATATGGCAGTGAATGTTGGACAATCTCCCCATGGATGAGAAGAAAACTAGAGGTAACAGAAATAGGGTTCTACAGAAGGATACTGAGAATTCCATTACGTGACATATTGAGGGCAACTGAGATATAGAAAGGCAGCTAGCCACTTATCTAACAAGCTTTCGTGAATGATTAGCAGAACTTTAATCGGGAGCCCTAGCAAAGGAGAAAAACTGCCAAGGGCCACAAAGGATATGAAATTGTGGAGAGCCATGATCGCATATGTACTTAAGGAACGCTGCAGATCTTTGCGTAACTGACTGGCGAGATCGTAACCTCTTCAAGTCTAGGGTTAACCGTTATCTTTCCTACATATTCTCATAAAGTTCTCTTCTCACTTTCTCCTCTAACGATCATACAACTTGATTTAATAACCCTCTACCTTGAGGGCTTCATGTGCCTTAATTCCTGTGCCTTAATAATTAACATTATTAAAAAAAATCTAATTTTAAAAAGGCTGCAGCTAAATTCTTTTCACGATAGTTCTCCTTCCGCCACTTTCATTTAACTTCTAGGTATCTTCAGTATAGAATATGGGCGACCATGGCTATCCCAACTTTCTGTTTTTTTATTTCTTAACAACTTCTTTCTTGCTACTCTATGTCCCTTTTTGTCTTTAAGATTATTTAGGTTTCGTTCTAATTCTGCATGTCTCTCTTGCCTTCACAAAGTCCGGTGAGTGTCAAATGTTCGTAATCTTCTTACCTCATTATGTTCTTTAGGCATTTCAATTGTCTCTTTCTGATTCTAAACATTTGCATTCTTTTTATTTCCATTTCATTCTCGTTGCTTAAATAGTCTGCGTATGACATTCAGTATCCTACTTTTGTAGAAGCACATTGAGGATTTTATTAAGTGAATACAAAGATTTCTGGGAAAACTTTTGTTTTAATCTGTTTATTTAGTATTTAGATCTTAAAAAGAGATCCCAAAATGAAACAAACATAACAAAAGAAGCAAAAAGAGAAATTGTAACTGTTAGACACAAGCTTCATGTTTTTATAAACATCATACTCATATTTCATGCACTTCCTACTCATATTCCCATACAATTCTTACTCATATTCCTATACACTTCTTACTCATATTCATATAGACTTTCTACACATATTCATATAAACTTCCTCGCCATATTCATATACACTTCCTCGCCATATTCATAAACACTTCCTGGTCATATTCATAAACACTTCCTGGTCATATTCATATACACTTCCTACTCATATTCCTATACACTTCCTACTCATATTCATACACACTTCTTACTCATATTCATATAGACTTCCTCGCCATATTCATATACACTTCCTCGCCATATTCATAAACACTTCCTGGTCATATTCATATACACTTCCTACTCATATTCATACACACTTCTTACTCATATTCATATAGACTTCCTCGCCATATTCATATACACTTCCTCGCCATATTCATAAACACTTCCTGGTCATATTCATATACACTTCCTGGTCATATTCATATACACTTCCTGGTCATATTCATACACACTTCCTACTCATATTCATACACACTTCTTACTCATATTCATATAGACTTCCTCGCCATATTCATATACACTTCCTCGCCATATTCATAAACACTTCCTGGTCATATTCATATACACTTCCTACTCATATTCATACACACTTCTTACTCATATTCATATAGACTTCCTCGCCATATTCATATACACTTCCTCGCCATATTCATAAACACTTCCTGGTCATATTCATAAACACTTCCTGGTCATATTCATATACACTTCCTGGTCATATTCATACACACTTCCTACTCATATTCATACACACTTCTTACTCATATTCATATAGACTTCCTCGCCATATTCATATACACTTCCTCGCCATATTCATAAACACTTCCTGGTCATATTCATATACACTTCCTACTCATATTCATACACACTTCTTACTCATATTCATATAGACTTCCTCGCCATATTCATATACACTTCCTCGCCATATTCATAAACACTTCCTGGTCATATTCATATACACTTCCTGGTCATATTCATATACACTTCCTGGTCATATTCATACACACTTCCTACTCATATTCATACACACTTCTTACTCATATTCATATAGACTTCCTCGCCATATTCATATACACTTCCTCGCCATATTCATAAACACTTCCTGGTCATATTCATATACACTTCCTACTCATATTCATACACACTTCTTACTCATATTCATATAGACTTCCTCGCCATATTCATATACACTTCCTCGCCATATTCATAAACACTTCCTGGTCATATTCATAAACACTTCCTGGTCATATTCATATACACTTCCTGGTCATATTCATACACACTTCCTACTCATATTCATACACACTTCTTACTCATATTCATATAGACTTCCTCGCCATATTCATATACACTTCCTCGCCATATTCATAAACACTTCCTGGTCATATTCATATACACTTCCTACTCATATTCATACACACTTCTTACTCATATTCATATAAACTTCCTCGCCATATTCATATACACTTCCTCGCCATATTCATAAACACTTCCTGGTCATATTCATATACACTTCCTACTCATATTCCTATACACTTCCTACTCATATTCATACACACTTCTTACTCATATTCATATAGACTTCCTCGCCATATTCATATACACTTCCTCGCCATATTCATATACACTTCCTGGTGATATTCATATACACTTCCTACTCATATTCCTATACACTTCCTACTCATATTCATACACACTTCTTACTCATATTCATATACACTTCCTGGTGATATTCATATACACTTCCTACTCATATTCTTATACACTTCCTACTCATATTCATATACACTTCCTCGTCATATTCCTATGCGATTCCCACTCCTATTCACATACACTTTCCATTCCTATCCACATGCACTTCCTACTCATATTCATATACACTTTCTACTCATATTAATATACACTTCCTGGTTCTATTCATATACACTTTCTACTCATATTAATATACACTTCCTGGTTCTATCCACATACACTTTCTACTCATATTAATATACACTTCCTGGTTCTATTCATATACACTTTCTAAACATATTCATATGTGCTTCCCACTCGTATTCACATATACTTCCCATTCATATTGACATACACTTCCCACTTGTATTCATGTACACTTCCTACTCATATTCACATACACTTCATATATGCACTTCATATTCATACACATTTTCGAAGAAACGCTTTCTTTCTTCTCTTCTGCTTGCTTCGTCTTCATCCGATTTGCTTTTCAGAAATATGAGAGTAATGACCAGTATGAGACACATTCATTCATCATATGTAATGGCGCCATAAACAGACTGAAAACAAAGTAGCCGCAGTGCACATAGTTCATCACCCCGTTTTATAAGCGTGTAAAGTAGTTTCTTGAGCCGCCTGTAAATACATTTGTATTTATATCTTTTAATAATACATTCGCTTAACGTGCGTACACCGTTGCTTAGATGTACTAAGCCAGGAATGCACTTTCTCTAATTCGGGCAGCTTTTGGTGATCGTGTCAAAAAATATGGAGGCCTTATCGAATTGACCCTTTGTCTGTTTGATTGTAAATCTGTCAATGTTGTGGAAGTGGAAATTGTGTGATCTCCAGACGTGAAAAAGCAGCACTAAGACATTTTTGGTCTGATATAGATTCTTGTAAATACAAAGCATTGTAGAAGGAATTGGATACTTTCGGGAGCGGTAAAAAGAAACGGACCACTTTTCCAGCATCAGATTTCTCGGGCTGACAGACTTCCCAAACTTTAACAGAACAACGTTATGCAATTGCCCCAGACAGACTCCATTAGTATTGTAATGTCCTCGATCATTCTTGGTTATCTACAAAGATAATCTAAACTTAGACAATATTCCTTATTATACTAATCTAATGAATACACGTGAATTTCGAATAAATCATGTGCTTGGAATAAAAGGTGTCGCTGGAAATTTTTAATAATTTAAAAAAAATTTCTGTAATGAAACACTTTGACCTAGAATGTGAAAATCCTAAATTAAAGGTGCAGAAGGAATTTCCATGATTTAATAAAAGGGATAATTAGAATAAGGATATCCCTGGTATTTTTTTTTTTAGATTTTAATAATCGTCCCAGCCCGTACTTTCGAAACTCAAAGTTTATTTGGTTTGATTTGTTTTACTGCATATGAAACTCAGTGGGTTATTTAATGTCGACAATTTTTTCCCAGTAATATTTTTTCTTTCAAAAATCTATTTCTGGTAATACTTTTTCTTTCAAAAATCTATTTCTGGTAATATTTTTTCTTTCAAAAATCTATTTCTGGTAATATTTCTTTCTTTCAAAAATCTATTTCTGGTAATATTTTTTCTTTCAAAAATCTGTTTCTGGTAATATTTCTTTCTTTCAAAAATCTATTTCTGGTAATATTTTTTCTTTCAAAAATCTATTTCTGGTAATACTTTTTCTTTCAAAAATCTATTTCTGGTAATACTTTTTCTTTCAAAAATCTATTTCTGGTAATATTTTTTCTTCCAAAAATTATTGCTGGTAATATTTCTTTCTTTTCCAAAATGTATTGGTGGTAATAATATTTTCTCTTTTTTTCAAAAAGTATTGCTGGTAATATTTTTTCCTCAAAAATATATTGCTGGTAATTTTTTTTTCAAAAACGTATTGTCGGTCATGTTTTTTGTCAAAAATGTATTGCTGGTAATAGTTTTTTTCTTCAAAAATTTATTTCTGGTAATAATTTTAAAAAAAATAATTTCTGGTATTAAAATCATAGTGTTTTTACACCAGTTTCTGGGTTAAGCATTTGCCCATAGCTGGGACCCTAATAGGTGCTACCACCCCGGGTCAGACTTGGGAACACCAGCAATTAAGATGTGGTTCCATGCTCCTCAAAACCTCCTGATCACAGACTTGCTGTTGGATGTAGTTTATCCTCTTACCTAGGAGGCAGGTGTAGTTTATCGGCTTATCTATAGCGATGTAAATGTTAAACAAATATGCATTAGTTTCATATGCGAAAAAGTAATAAAAATGTTTTTCTATTGGATGTCAGCTTACGTTAAGCAACGTCGAACTTGCTGATTATCTGCACACTTATGCAAATAAATTGAAAAAAAAAAAACCGAATAATTCCGTTATTTAATTTTTTTTGTATTTTTCAATGAAACATTACCCATTGCAAATATTAGTACCTTTCTCCTTACCACAAAGTCATTCCTTGCAGATTTAGCACAGATTCTCGATAGGATTCAAATCAGGAAAGTTTCCAAGCCAGTCGATAGAACTTTAACTTACTCACTGGTAAGGCTTGCCATTGGGTTTGTGCAGTGTTACAATTTTCGTACGCTCCCTTGGAATAACGTCCATCGCAGACAATAATCGACAATCCAGTGTCTGGGCGTGATGAAAATCTGATGTAATCACGGATAATGCAATATTTTTCAAGGCCAAACAAATTTCATTATACACCCGAAAATAGATTCATATTAGTGCACAACACTGCAAATGGCCTAACCTGAGGAAAAAATAGAAATCGATTACACCCTATCACTTCAGGGGTCTAAAACTGACCGTATGGTGAAAGAAAGGAAACTAAAGCAGTTTCAATTAATTTGCACAAGGGTGTAGATCGGTTACCGCTTGGAAATCTTAGGTGTGGTAAGTTTAGATGTGTGGTTGGTGTAATGAAACGGTGGGATTTAGATGCAGACCTAGTAGTACACTTAAATTAATGCAGTTTGGGAACCAACGAAAGTAGCTCGTCGGAGTAATTACCGTGAAAGTACTTGTAGAAAAGACAGAAGGAAGCGACGGCACGTCTGTGAAATGCTATAAAGAAAGAAACCCAGGGAACTGTTTTAGTAATGAAAAGGTATAAGAACATCGCAAAGTGATCTGCGCATTATCAGTTCCTCAAGAACTTATTTGATAGCGTGAAATTCTATTACGCAACCCGCGTGTTTTTCATTATATTGCAAATTATGTTTAATTTCAGATGAATAAAGTTTGCCGCGAGTCGTAAGGAAATTATAACCTCAAAAGAGAAACACGATATTGTAAAGTTATTCAGGAGCGGACTGGTCAGCGGGTTAGATTACCTGATGGAAAGAGAGCCGCTGA
>OZ010583.1:93843110-93875610 GCA_963932145.1 Acanthosepion lycidas
GTACATATTTCCTTGTTGCTTTCCCGTGTTTACTAAACTGGGACGGAAGCTGAAAAGCGGAATCTTTGTGGTACTGGACAACCGTCAGGAATATGACATCTTTAGGGGTTTTCAGGCATGAAAGTGGTGCTGATATGGTTGTGAACATTTCCAAAGGCGCTAATTTAATAATATTTGAAATATATTATTTACCGTAGAAATGGTACTGTTTGAGCGGGGTGGGTGGGTGACTTGGGGTCTTGAATTTCGAAATTTGCTTCAACGGCTAGAATATTCTAAAAGCTTATCGGAATGAAAAGAGGAAAACTCTAAAATTGGTTATCAATGATTAAGATAAAAACAGTTTAAAAAAAAACAAACAAATATATAACAAAGTTAATGTTGCTCTTAAATTGGTTTTTGATGGACCACCTGATATCCAAAGCCGCTTAGTTTTGAGAAAAAAAAAAATAAATAAATAAATAAATAAAAGAAACGTGTAAAACTCTAATTAGTCCGCTATAAGAAATTATATTTAGATGCTACGAAAATCCGGGAATAGAATTACTTTGCTACCGGTAAGATATTTTCCCTATAAAATCCATTCGCCGCGGGTGTTTAATATACATTGATGTAGATTTTATGGGAGTACGCATTCGACAACGTACGTAAATTATGTCAACACGGTTGATTGATAAAATGCAACGGTCTTTTGTGTTATTACATTTATTTGCCAATCGGGAGCAATAATTTCACCTTTCATAGTTTTGTGTGTCCAAAAGTTCGATCTATTAATGTATTTGTGGCAAACAAGTATATTTTTTCTGTATTTTTCTTTTAAACAACGCCAGGAGCCAGCCGTGGAGAATTAGAAAACTAGATGATTCATACTCGAGTAAAAGGCTGCAACTAGATCAAGGCAACGTATAAAAATGTAACGTGGCTCTAACAACATATCTTGTAATTTAAACTAAGTAATAATAAATTAATAGAAAGGGGTGTAAGACAACGATGTGTCTTTTCGTCGGATTTATTCGACCCTTAAGGCGAGTTAGTTTTGAGAAAATTAGAAGTCCTACCGGGATTCATTATCGGTGGTCACAGTCTTACAGAAGTTAATGAAAGAAAGACAGAAGAAAGGACTAAGTATAAACTACAAGAAAACAGAATGAATGGTTATCAGCAAAAGGATGAGCCCAAAATGCAAATTAGAAATCGGGAATACTAAAATCAAACAAGAACAACAATTTAAATATCTGAGAAGTGTTCTAAGAGAACGATTAGTGCAGCAGTGAGATCCGAAGATGTATTGGGATAGTTAAAGATGCCTTCAAAAAGCTAAGCAGAGTATTAAGAGACAGACGAATTTCGTTAGAAACAAAGAGAAAGTATTGAAATGTTACATGATATTTGTCCTTCCTGTATGGAAGCGAATGGTGGACAATCTCCTCGAAGATGAAGAAGAGACTTGAAGCAACAGAAATGTGGTTACAGAAAGATGCTGAGCATACCATGGACCGAACATGTGAGCAATGATGAGATTTTGGAGAAAATGGAAACAAGAAAGGAAACTTATACCTAACACCAGGAAGAGGCAGTTAAAATTTCTGGGGCACCTAATGAAAGAGGGCTTGGAATATCTAATACTCACAGGGCAGATTGAGGGAAATACGGGCAGAAGAATGCAGCGCGCAACGTATTTGTTGAGAATGAGTTATTGGATGGGAGAACACGTTTTGTGAGAAAGAACAAAAAGACAAAGTTTATTAAGATCTACAAGAGACAGGAAGATATGGAGTACCGTGATCGCCCACGTCTTAAAGGCAAATGGCACATAAAACAGAATAATAAATTAAAGATCACCATTGATAACGATAGCAACAGCAGTAATCTAAATCATTCGATGTATATTAACTTATCGTGACCAGAGAAAAAAATCACACATCATAGCAAGGTTCTTTTTTACTAGCCCAATTCCATCAAATGGTTCTATTTTGAAAAACAAAGAAACTTAATCTCTCAGGACAATTTGTAACTTAATAAAATATAGTCTCTTCTTAGGTGATTCTATTTATCAAGGGAGATAAATCCAGATATACTGATGCTAATCAACATGTACTTACATTTATTTATGTATTGATTTACAGATAATTTTCTGTGTTATGATGTGGCGATTCCTACTGGACAGTTAAGTGCCATTCATGTCTTTATCCCTCTTTCGATTTATTACGGACTAGGCAAAAGATTTTTCCGTAGAAGGCTGCCGTTTCTTTCTGCGGTCGACTGTAGGACTCGGTCTGTACTGCTATTCACCCTATAAGTGGAGGAAGAAGAGATGATTTTATACCTTTCCCCAGGATATTTGTACGTAATTGTATGTAACGAGCCCGACTGGAATTCGAATTTGAATAATCATAAAAGCTCTCGTGGCATCAGCTAACTCAATTTGGAAATCAGAGTTGTTTTCCGAAATGGGTCGCTTGCCACAGCTAGAGAGCAGAGTATGTCCGTTCATTTAATCCACATTTGTAAAGAGAAGAAATGAATAAATATCTTTCCCTAGGGTATTTGCGCTTAAGTGAACGTAACGAACAAGACTAGGATTCGAACTCGGCTCAGCAAGTTCTAATTCCGAGATGTCAGCCATTACACGACGGAGCGCATGTACACTCTCTACATGATAACTACGGATTTATTAAATACTATTTATCGAGTACTTTATCTCTTTATTTAGCACTTGTCACTTGTGGAACTCTCTTTCAGTTCCATGCTTTCTGGGCCAAGTTTGATCATCAAAAATTTAAATGCAGTGTCAATCGTTATCTTCTGACTTATTAATACTTGTTCTTTTATTGTCCTTTCTCTGTAATAGTATTTTTTTCAATTTCTCTTACACTCAGTAACCACTTGTGTCGTAGATGCTCTTTTGCATTGCTCGGGGTGAATAAAATGATCCTATGTAGTTAAATGTCGTTCTTTCACGGTACTGAATTTGTTTTATATTGACAAAAGAAAAATCGTTATCTTCTGTCTTAATAATGTTTCTATTTCTTCTTATTTCTTAACCGGATTCATCCCATATATTCCAGTAAATCCACTAAAACACAAGAGTTTACTGAATGTGAGAGAATTAGAAAACAGAAGTATTCTCGAAGAGCGAGAACAATAGAAGAATATTATGAATATTATAGACCCTAGAGAACGACTGACATTGCGTTTATATTTTTGAAGATTAAACTTGGCCGGAAAGTCGGAAGATAGTTCCACAAGCGAGAAGTGCGATGAGAAAATGACGGAAGTCGAGATGCCACGTCAGGACTGATAATATTGCAGATTTGTCTTTGGATTTTATCAAATCTCTAAATATAAAACAGAAGCACCTAATCATATGTGGCAGCAATATTCGAGGCTTCGGTGAATGATGTAGAATTAGATAGATATGTAAGATAGATTCAGGAGAGAAAAAAATTGTCTTGCAATATTCTTTCATACTCAGTAACCGCTTGTGTCTTAGGAGCTTTATTGCCTTAGATAGGGTGACATGATTAAAAAAATAATGTGGCGTCTCAAGACAATAACAGTAATAAACTGTATAATTCGTCAACTTAGGACAACACGATTACTCATTGCTATTGGGTCTTTGGCAATAAAATGAAAAGCAGCAAATATATATGTTGATTAAATTCCTAGCAGCTCTAACACACGTGAATTGAAAAAAAAATCAGATTGACTTTACTTTTCATATTTTACGTAGATTTCTTTCTATGAAGTGGCGACAATTTTCTTCTTTCTGCATATCACTTCATCTCTTTGAATTTTCTAATGCAAAAACCTGTTTTCTCTAGAAGTCTCTAGTTGAGACTTGGGGTCTGCACATATTGCACAAAGCAAAAGCAAAATAGCAACATCAACAACAACAATAATAATAATAATAATAATAATAATAATAATAATAATAATAATAACTAGCGGTACCCGCGGAAATTCCACAGTGTTACTGTTTTTCATTGAATTTAATATTAGGTTGGTGCAAAAACAATGACGTAATAATGTCGTTTTTTGACGTATTTTTTAACGTCAAAAAACGACATTATTACGTCATTATTTTTGCACCAACCTAATAGTTTTGAGGGCTCCTAGCTGAACGAAATACAAACATTTTGAAAGATTGCTTGAAAGCAATTACAAATAATTACAATTATATTATTTCGTAGTTATATCTCATAGATGTTTTGACAGCAGGGCCAGCAATGCCATACTAATGGCAAAGCGTAACGGTCGTGCGAACTAAGTAACTAACTAACGAAGGGAGACCAAGGTTTTCCTATTTGAATTTTTTGTTCAATCTTATGTTAATGGTTGTATAAAATGATGGCGAGTTCTATGCGTAGAAATTCCCCTATCGTATCGTTAAATATTTGTGTTTAACAACTTTTACAATACATGATAAGATTTAAAACTGAAACATTTTTCCATTACACTGAAACAGACTTCAAACATTTCGATGTTCACTTTTTCTTTTTTTCTTATTGAAACCGAGTAACGTCTTTGATGTTATAGAATAACTAGTCACCCCCAGGAATGATTGCACTACAGCTAGTAGGTTCCTATAGAGTCAACTGCCTACGAGAGACTCGAGGAAGAATGAGAAAGGGAACACGCAAGCACGTCCTGCCTTCCAATTAGTGACACTCACTACTAGATTGACCTGTGTGTATAACTGTACCGTATTTCATACTGTACTGGTTGTGTACAATAAAGGTTTCTTCTAGTATCCACCTGGTGTTAAGTATTTATTTCCTTAGCACGGAATATAACAGTCTTTGATGTATCTTTCCACGCAATCAAAATGGAATTGTCCATTATTCATGAGTTATTGGTAGGAGACGTTAAACACGATTATCTCCCCTTTTTTCTTTCTTTAATTTTTATATTGAAACCAAGTAGTATAAATTTAAAAGCACGAGGGCCACTCAAATTAGAGTATTACGTTAGGAAGCAGTTTGTAGGGATAGGAGAGTTAAGTAACGGTTAACCCTAGACTTGAACTGGTTAAAATTTTAGAAGTCTGGTCCATTCGCTGGATGATGCTGTTCGAGTGGAAATAACTTCTCACCGATGGAATACGGAGGGAATGTGAGTGATTTGCTAATATGTAAATGGCATGACAGGTCCTTGCAAGTATCAGGGAATGTAGTTTGTCCAAGCACTTCCCGTGAAAATAGCAGCAGAGCAGCGGGAAGCTCGCCACATCCCGCCTGTGAGAGAGATTGCAGGGTAGAAAATAATTCGTCACCCACAAGAACTCTTTTGAACTCTACCAAGGTTCAAAGTGCGGTCTGTGCAAATATGACAATAGTTCACCATTGTTGACCTGATCTGGCTCTTGTAAAGGGAGAGGAGTCAGGTACTTACTGGAGCGGTACAGCAAGTACCTGACTCTGATATGTGATTTCCGTCATTTCACGCGATCAAAACTGAATAGTCCGTTATTTATGAGGTATTGGCAGGGGGTAACGGTCGTGATAACTAAAAAAAGAACTTACTAACGAATGGATGGACGAGTAGAATAATAATAATAATAATAATAATTACGTTTGAAGAAAATAATATTACTATAGATTTGGTCTAATTAGAAGTCACGAGTAGCATGGCCCAGCGTTTTCCCGTGCTTGATTCAAAAATCGTACGACTCATACAGTAATCGCTATCACTTGACTTAAAATATTTTTGCCCTTCCTTGCCTTTAAAGGAGTGCCCATTGCCGTGCTGATGTTGCTACATACCTTACTTCTTGCCTATCTCACACTGAGAATTTTTTTTAAGCTCTATACTAAACATTAAATCTGTTACGAAAAAAGAACTAAACAAAATGAACACAAAACGATCAGCTTTAAAAAAGGACTCGTAACTGGAAAAATCGAATGAAAAAAGAATGTTAACAACAAATACTTTTTCACAACTAACCCAGTTCTGCGGAATCAGAATCAACGTTAAGTTTAAGCAAGCGAATGAGCCAATTGGAGTAAAGTGCCATGCAGATTTAAATTTTTCCCACTTGTGACGAATGCAGATATCGATTTTTTTGCATACTAGCATGGTAGTTAACATTCGTGTCAGTCAGCTGTTGGCTCTTACACTAGCCAATAGAATCTTCGTGCCTATTCGTGGCAGCCAGCTATAGGCTCTCCTTCTGGCCAGTAGAAAATGGCCGCAAACTACATGAAAACTGCCGTAGTAGCATGAAGTTATTTCCACTATCGACGGGAGTTGGGAAATACCTTTCCGCTAACTTGGAGCATGTGCATGTAAATTTTGGTGCAAATCCGTCGAAATTGCGACCGTGCATTCGTTACACACACACACACACACACACACACACACACACACACACACACACACATCCTGCCTTTTATAGATAGAGATTATTTGAGAAAAAATTACAGTCTACGGTAGTGAGCGTTGGCGGCCTCGAATATATATGAGAGTGCGATTTGTTAACAATTTTTTGAAAAAGTATCTCTACTGTGATGTAAAATATTATTTTAAATTTTATAAATACAAAGTGAAATGATATAGAGCCTCCTGGCAGACGATAGTGAATTTTATGCCCGCGATATGCTATTCATTATGAAGAGAAATGAATAATAAATTATAGAGAAAAAATAATGCAATTGTATTAATACCATAAAATCAGTCGTAATTAAACGAGACAAATGAAAACAGTAGTTGTCAATGAGAAAAGAAACAAATGAAAACTGAAAAAATAACGCTATAGAATTTATTTAACCGGTTATCGCTCCTCATTTGTCAGAACTCGATCGGCGAAATTAAAATATTCTGCACATCGAAAAATGTTGAAATCAATTCCTAAAATGACCTACCTCTCTGTCAAACAAGTTCCGTATTTTACCAATTTAAGTATCATTGTGAAGCTGGCTATATAGGTCGTACCACTGAAATCTTAGAGAAGAGAATGGCCCAACATGTACCAGCGTGTTTTAGGAAAGTTCGACTAAAAAATGCATGAATGTTCTGTTACATCCTGGTCTGTTATCTAAGCACATCTTATTAAAAATTATGAATGTGTAGCATCCTACCTTGAGGATATTTTCTCATGTGTTTCGGTCAAATTCCAACTATCAAATGAAAATATTCGAGAAACTTTATATTAAATAAAGACAACCGTCGTTTTGCAAAGAAAAATGATTGGCGGTTAGGACTTATGATTTGTCTTTTGATATACACGTGTGCATATTATGTTATTGATACGTGTGTATTTTCTTTCATCATATTTCCTTTATTAGTCGGTGTGCACGGTATTTTTAATTTCATCGATCGAGTGAAGTGCGAACACCGGTTGAGCTCATTCTATGATAGTCTTCTATTTTACTCTTTTCATTTTTTTTATTTTATTTTCGTGTTATCAACTACTATAGTTGAAGTTTTCCTCTTGTCCTTTTTAATTATATTTATATTTATTGCATTCAATAATACAACTCGGGTTAACGTTCTCTGCTGTCATGAAGTTGAAATATTATATTGAATTTATTGCTAGATCTGCTGCTAGAAAAGTTGTTTCACTATGTAGTGTTAGACATTTTTTCCACTCTATAATCTATCTTGCATATTTATAAGTCTAGCATTCGTCCATGATTCGAATATTGCTGCCACGTATGGTCTGGTGTTCCTACTCTATATTTAGAAATTCTTGATTCAAAGAAGAATCTGCAATATTATTGATCCTGAGCGGACATCCCGGGTTCAACCACATTCTCATCTCTTATAATGTAGCTTTTCTGTACCATTTCTATAAAAGATTTCATGATAATTATTCTGATAAGCTTTACTCTAGGGTACTTATACTTTATGAATTTAAGCATAGTAGGAGATTGACAACAGGGTCTCATCATTTTACATTTGAAATGGCTAGATGTAACAATAAGTACTTTGCTAACAGTTTCATTTCTCATACTTCTCGTCTGTGAAACTCTCTTCCAGCTTGTAACTTCACAGTCACAATTTACAAAAAATTAAATGCAACGCCAAACTTTATCTATGGGCTTCTTGATTCCTCCTCTTTCATTGTTCTCGCCCCTTAATAAAGCTTTTTTCTTGAATAATGAGATAGGTTAGAAGAAATAAAAACTGCTCATAGAAAAAAAGGATGAATTTCAAATACATCTCTTATGGGTTTTGTGTTAATTATAAGAATAATGATGTGCTGGGACAGTTCCGTAGAATCATATAAATCGGTTGTAAAATTTGCAAATATGCATGGCAGGTCTGGAAGGGGAATTCCGTATGAATTATACAAATGACTGAGATTTGTTCAAACAATTCAAACTAGAACCCGACGTAAAACAAGAAAAAAACAAAAAAACAAATGCCTTCAAAAAATGTTTATGTTAAAACATATGACTAAATCTAGCTCAGAATATTACACCTTCTCTTTCTTCCCAATGTCTCCATGTGACGTGTTCCTTCATACGCGGGTGATTATCTCTCTCAACTGCTTCTTCTATTTTGTTGCTTTCAGCAATGCTTTGTCATTTATGACATAAGAGACTAAAGCCGTTCCATCCAGCTAGGAGAAGGAAACCTTTTCCTAAAAAAACAAAACAAAACCGCAGTAGCTTACTACAAATGACTTAATGTTGCTGAGCCATGACATAGTGGTCGCAATCACATTAGCCGCTTCCCTACAATGGATTAGAAACGAGGTTAGCAACCCAGAAGGAAGCAAAGTAAGATTTATCAAAGGGTGAATAGAAGTATAACATTTGGTTCCTTGAGTTCAACTCCCTTTTCATAGCTAACTAGAGACAGTGGCGCGATAAAATCACCGTGGTGAATGCAACAGGAAAGTACTCAACTATCTCTTTCAAGAAAAACATAACAATTCTAAGCTTACATGATATGTAGTCATTGTGAGAATGGGTAATAGATTCTGGATGCTGATGTTCTAGCAGATCAAACAGTAGAATCGAAAAAAAAGGTGAACATTCGAAAAATATTTTGAAAAGTTGTTGATCAGAAAAGCGAGATTTGACTTATTTATTATCAACTTTCTATTGGGATTTCTTCATCTAAAGTGAAACTCGTAACTCAATCCAGACGAAGAAACAGAATCTCGCCATCATGAACATAGAATAGTCCCACAAGGTTTTCTCCTCGACTGCTTATATCGTTTTACTGCTTTATATTAACGTTTTACCTTAGAACATTCTCAGATCATTAGTAAATATCTATGCAGATGATACCACAGTTTATATATGCACGTTCAAAAATCTAGACGACCGGAGGCTGGCAAGTGATATATTCTTAGAACTTGCTCGCACAGCTTAATAGCAGAAGAATTTCAATGCTTCCAAAACCAAGCTGCTAATAATTCAGACCCAGTCTTTTCAATTCATGGTGAATGGTTGCACTCTTAACGAAGCTCTTAATCTCGGACATCTATTAGAACTAAAGCTCTGTCGAGGCCTCAAATGAAACTCGCATCGCTAAGTTGCTGGAAAAATGATGGGCACCTTTATACTGCACCAGAAAGTAGCTGACATCTGCTACGCTTTATCTTTAAAAGAAATAGATCACACCCAAAATAGAATATTAGTAACTTATCTGACTGTAGCTGAATAATTCTACCTTTCTAGCCTTGATAGTTCAAAACCGACGACACGGCTTTGTGGGATTATTATTTCCCATCCCACAACCCTTTTCTCATAAAAAGTTGTTAGACTCAAGATATTGGGTTGGTGCACAATTATCAGGCGTTTTAAAAGAATATTCATTATGAAAAAAAGAAACATAGCATTTCAACAATAACGTTTTTAAACGGTTGTTTCGGAGCGTATAATTATCGACGCACATTTTTATAACCTAAAAATAAAATAATATTTTTTTTTAATAACATTTTTATTAAAAAAAAGTAAACAAAACAGTAATTTTTATTAAGAAATAACTCGCCTACAAAAACGCCTGATAATTATGCACCAACCCAATATTTTCATGTTGAATGTGCAAACGTGCTACATTTCCTAGTTTCATCGGTTTAGAATTTTACAGACCACGCATTGCTCCGTACACAGGGTCAAATATTCCTCATTCCCTTCTTACCCCATTTATGAAGTTTTATTCAAATAGCTTATTCGCCGTAAATGATACGTTGTGGAAAAGACTCCTGGGAGGATGCTTCCGCGATTACTACGATCTTAACTGAAGTCTAATGTTAACCGTTATTTATCCTACATATCCCTGTAATATGAACCTCTTGTCCGATTTTACAACAACTTAATTTACTTGTGTTGGGTGAACAATCTTAATAAAAATTGATGATGCTGTTCGAAATGACCAACAGAATATAATTGAAATTGTGTGAACAACTGCATCTCAATCGACACAGGCTACTTATAATTGTAGAGTTCAAAAGTACCAATTGCACTCGTCATTCTCAGCGTGCTTGCAACTGTTCCGAAGATTATTGCAAACAGACTAACATAAAATAAAACCAAAGCAAGAAATGATACGATTTACATTTCAGAAATGCATGCATTCCAGTCAATTTTAACCTTCAAAAATGTAAATGCAATGTAAATCGCTAACTCCTGTGCTCCTGATTATTTTTCTTTTGTTCTCGCCCCTAAGTAATATTTCTGTTCTAATTATCATACACATAATAATAGCTTATGTCTTAGTGGCTTTACTGCCTGCGTAAACTCGATTTAAAAAAGGCAGTAATAAAAATTAAAATTAGTTATTGAGATCTGAAAGGAAATTTCGTCTCTATATCGTGACTACTAGTTATTTCTGGGGTAAAAATACATGAAACAATAAATATTCCTCAGGTTGATTGTTTAATGTATGGGTTAGAGTCTTTGATTACCCGATGAAAGTGTTAATCCAGACTTGCACAACAGCCATTTCTTGAAAAGGAAATGAAGTATGTACTGCGACAGAAACGCTGAAAAATTAAATACAGAGTGTTCCAGAAGTCTTAAGGAACTTTCAAGTCCTCATTTCTGCTGAACTATGAATGGCAATAACGATTTTCCAAGCGTAGCTTAGATGTGGCACAGGGCCGAAAGTACGGGGCACCCAGTGAGAATCGAACTCACTACTTTATTCGTAACTGTGTTAGCAAGACAAGCTCGCTAACCATTACACCGCCTCGAGGTGTCCAAGCTATGAATGGTAGTAAGATGAAACTGGTACCATTTTAAAGCTAAATTCATTAAGTGTTTTGTAATGCTAATGATTTTTTTCATATTTTTTTTAGATCCAGTAATGGCGTTCACTCAACCAGTAAAGGCGTTTTGCGTTCTTGAATCTGCAAAAATTGAATCACAGACACTTGTTCAAAGTGCATTTCACACAAAATTCCGAAAGGAGGTACCAGAAAGGAAGTCCATATTGAGATGGCTTGGTAAATTCATGAAGGATGGGTGTTTGTGCTCAGCTAAGAGAACAGGACACCCTTCAACTTCAGATAATACGGTTGATCCCCCGTAAATCGATCAGAAGAGGTAGTGATGACCTTCAGCTTACTACGACAACTGTTAGGCGAGTCTTAAAAAAACGACTGCACATGATACCTTACAAGCTACAGTTAACCCAACACTTGCAGGACACTGATAAACCAGCTTGTCATGACTTTTGCATTGCAATGCAAGAGAAGTTGGAAGTTGAAAGATTTGATTTGTGCCGTGTGACCAATGATGCTCACATTGAACATCTTCGAACATTCCATGGAAAACTTGAGATTAAATTCTTTCAGGATATGTCAGGCACGTTTTTTATATCCTTAATATTTTTAGAGATATTCAATGTCAAAATGTGCCCAAGACTTTTGGAACACCCGCTATATATAAAGTTAGTGTGTGCTTGTGTGTGTAAATATGTAAAATATTATGCATAACTTTGACATCAAATAAACTCGGTCTTATAATTTTTATCTATAAGCATGTTTGTAACAGTTTACGCAATTTTGCAGAATTTGCTTACTAGAGGAACTTAATATGCATATTCAGTTTTGCAAAACCACAAGTCAAAATGATCAAATATTTCATATCAAAACAACAAAATAAAAATTATAGATTTCGATATTTACACAATCAAGGGAAATACATTGAACTTACTTTTAAGCTCCTCTGTAGGGATGAAAATGACAATTATCTCCCTTTGCTTGCGATGAAATCACGAGCGTCACGTGGCGACCGTTGAGTGCCGTCAAGTCATGCAGTGACATGACATCAGTTGCTTATGTAGTTTGAGGAGAAGCCGGGGGTCATAAGCCGCAGCGGTATTGCATACATAGAAAACCAGATAGTCTCAGCTGGTATATGGAGAAGAACGCCAGATTTCCCGTTTTTCCATTGGTGTATAAGTTAGTAGTATTAGGTTGGTGCAAAAATAATGTCGATTTTTGACGTATTTTTTACCGTCAAAAACCGACATTATTTTTGCACCAACCTAATAGTAATAGTAGTAGTAGTAGTAGTAGTAGTAGTAGTAGTATATATATATATATATATATATATATATATATATATATATATATATATATATATATACATATAAAACACTCTTTAAGAATATAGTATATTTGTCATTCCATTTTTTCAGCTGTTCTGTTACTTCCGTGTATGAAGATGTAATTATATGAATATAATAATAAGTATAGTGGTTGAAAATACAACTGGGAATATTCCTTTTTCGAAAAAATATTCTTTAATATGAAGGATTTGAGCTCTTTGCTTTCGAAATGTATCACCACCCATCGAGGATAAAATAAGAAGAAAAATGAAGATTTTGTTCCCGATCTTGAAAGACCTTTGTGCTATCACAACAGTGCCATGTTCGGATATCTTGTTGATCATACCGTCTTCATTTAGTATCTAACGAAATATTAGTTTGGTGCAAAAATAATGTCGTTTTTCTTTTGAAGTTGAACGTCAAAAAACGACATTATTTTTGCACCAACCTGTAACTATAAACGTTATTTTAGTGTTTTAGTGGACATACTTGCAATTTTCAAACATTGAAATTAATGTCAACCAGCCTAGGAATAGAGAGATCTTACTAAAATCCAACTTTATAATGATAATTTCCTGTAACCTAATTGTTAGGACACATTTCACGTGTATTATAAAAGTAGATCCCATTCTCCATGAGTGGAACTTTGCAGCCCCATATGTAATGTAGGTCGGACCAAAGTTGGAATCGTGTCGGAGATTGCATATTGTTCGCTAATAAGATTTCTCGAATATTCAGGCTTGTAGACGAAAGTAAATAAATATACTGTTTAATAAATTAACGGAGCGTCTACTCAAATCAGAGTTTCCACTAAAAATGATGTTTAAAGTGATATAATCTGTCGGATTAATAAATTAAACAAACAATACATCACTTCTTTAGAAATTGGTTTGTTTACGTCCGGATATGAAACTGAGGAGATATGAGAAGTTCCAGAGTCTATGGCGAGAAGACGATTAACGACGGTCCCCCCACCCCTGTCAAGTGCGGGATAGGGGATGCAGTTTCGATATTGCGTCTGTGTGAATTGTACCCTTTTTATGTACAGAACAGGACATGTACACGCACATACACACAATTTGATTTTCCTCCCTACTCTGTCTGGATAACTCTGTCCGAGTAATGATATCATAGATTTGAAGACAAGAAAAATAAATGTAACTGTAGAAGTTCAGAAAATTATAAGATTTTATTCAACTTTTCGGAAATTATTCAATAATATTTAGAATTATTTTCATAACAAAATAAAAAGCGGAAATATTTTAGGCTTGTCATTGAATAAAAAATAAAAGGCACTCACACGCACACATACACTACACACACATACACGTGCACACACACGCACACACACACACACATATGAAAGAAATTTACGTACGCACGTGTTTGCCGAGGGCTGAATTCTGGTTGATTGATTGATTAATTGAGTTCTTTTTTACGGCTTATCAGCCGTTTGCAGGTTATTTAAAAGCCAGAAAGTATCATTAGATTTTAAGAATTTGGTGGTGGGCTAATAATGAGTTAGTGATACAAATAATACTAATTAACCCATAGCTGGAGAAGAGGAAGAGGATTCATACCTTTTCCAATGATATTTGCGCATAAGTGAATATAAGGGACTCAATGAGAATTTGAACACGCCTCTGCGATTAACAATTCCGAGCCCTAAAACATTACACCACCCACACATCCAAGCTTACAGCATCTGGTATTCCGAAGTGCTTAACCATCTAGGTACTGACCAAGCTCGAAATTCGGTGTTCGTACAGGAACCAAACGTGATGTAGGCCTAATTTCTAGGTAACAGGAAAAAGTGAAGGACTTTATGGCTGTTTCTGCATTTAGATTGAATATAAATCCTAATAAATATACAGTTTTAAAGGGATAAATATTTTAGATTTTAAGTTTGTTTGTCTTGCTCTTAGCAAAACGACAAATACCGAATTTGTAAACTTTGAATTGACGCTTTTATGAAATTAGGCCAATATATTTTTAAACTGTTTATACCAAGTGGTAAGTTGTTTAATTCAAAATTAACCACTCCTTCACTTTTCAATTATTTCACCCCAGGTAAGGGGATGAATTCCACTAAGATGCAAGGGGTTACTGAGAGCGAAAGAAACGGAGAGCACAATAAACAGAACAGGATTCACGGAAACAAACTGGTAACCTTACATCTATGTGTATTGTGTTTCTTTTTATCATTTTAAAAATAAGTTAATGTTCAGGATATGAATACAGTTAAATCGATCACTAACTTCTTAAAGAGTTATCTGTATTTTGGTTTTATTTACAAATAAAAATAAACTCGTCGATGGATGTGAAATCATAACTATGAATCAAAAAGTGTAAAATAAACATTACAGATATAGGCTGGTTCGCTAGTAAAAAATAGGGTAAATGTATTTTTTGGGAGAGGATATTGTTTAGATTAGCTCTCCTAAGACCATAACTTACCTACGACAATTGTCGTAGGTAAGTTATGGGCTTAGGAGAACAGATATAACATTGCTCTATCGAACAGATATAACATTGCTTTACAGAAAAGATATAATATTGCTCTGTCGAACAGATACAACATTGCTCTATAGAACAGATATAACATTGCTCTACGGAAAAGATATAACATTGTTCTATCGAACAAATATAACATTGCTCTATCGAACAGATATAACATTGTTCTACAGAAAAGATATAACATTGCTCTATCGAACTAATATAACATTGCTCTACAGAAAAGATATAATATTGCTCTGCCCAACAGATATAACATTGCTCTATAGAACAGATATAACATTGCTCTACGGAAAAGATATAACATTGCTCTATCGAACTGATATAACATTGCTCTACAGAAAAGATATAATATTGCTCTGTCGAACAGATATAACATTGCTCTATAGAACAGATATAACATTGCTCTATCGAACAGATATAACATTGCTCTACGGAAAAGATATAACATTGCTCTATCGAACAGATATAACATTGCTCTATCGAACAGATATAACATTGCTCGCATGATATTGAGTTTCTTTTTACCATTTTGAAAGGGGACCGTGTTCATAATATAAATACAGTGACAAATCGATGCCTGCTTCTTTAAAGAATCATCAGTTGTTTTGTTTTTATTTACAAATCTCAATTATGAAAAATTGGTAAGTGCTTACAAATACTGAATTTGAAAAAGACATCAGAATTATGGAAGTATTAAAGATGCAATCATAACTTCAAACTTAACATTTGAAATAAATTAAAAAAATGTATACACAATTGTTTAAAAATTCAGGACTATTTGTCACTTTATTTAAAGTATAAACAGGACCCTCTTCAAAAATGAGAAATTTGAGTAAAGTGTAATAAACTAGAATCTCCGCAGTATTTAAAATAGATACAGGATTTAAACTTAAAGAAAGTATATGTAGAAAACAATATTGCATTTTTATTAAATAAGTATTTGTTAGAGACTGTCTATATTTCTGTGGGATCATGTTGAGATCATAGACAAGGAACACCATTGGAAAATTCGTAAACCTAAGGAATCAGCACATATGCTAGGCCACAAAAATCTCCTGAGCCGACCAAGCAGAGAAATAAATACAATATGGGAACCAGTAATAAGGAGTGCCAGAGAAAAGCAATGATAACAAAAAAACAAAAAACAAAAAAAACAAAAAAAACAAAATGAAATGATAACAGCAAAATTGCAATATGAGCACTGGTAAAAATGGTTACTGAAGACATTAAGTTTATAATACCCAGAAACTCATACCCAGATGTCCTCAAGGATAGATGGCACAGTGGATAAAGGCGTTGGTGAGATTGTGAGTTCAATACCCGGTTAAGGCATTAGAGAACTTTCAGAGGGAAATTAGCAGGAGATAACTGATAAGTGACATCCATCAAATGATGTAACTAGAACAGTCTACCCCGGTGAGCGAAATACGGGGTTCAGTTCGACATTCCAACCACCTGAAGAAGCTCGGAGCGTACAACGGCCGAAACGTTGTGATAAATATGCCGGCAAAGGATGAGGACAATAGTCCGAATAAAGTATTTGTTATTTTAATCATTAAATTGTTTTTTTAAAAAGTGAGAGTATTTTGCATATTAAATAATAAAACTTTTAATTTTTCTAAAAAGATTAACGACTTATTGCACTAAGCTACACACCCCATTATCACCAACTGTAGTTAGTACCCCTTACCTGTTTGCACTTCAAAAATCTGATGGCTGTTTAAGAGAGTGTGATGGAAACGCGGACTAACGGAAATCACAGAATTTTATATATAGAAGCTAATCTACAATTTTCTTTCTATTTTTTACGATCGGATCAGTTAACTTGAAAAGTGCCTGAAAAAATAAGATTGATTTTATTTTGTTTCTGTTCTGTAACATTGAGTTCAACATGCCCTACTCGTTAAATATCTGCAGTATCTGCTCAGTATGGAATTATTTCACTGCTAACAGAGGTTCATTTATTTTTCCCTCACTAGCATCAAATATGAATCATTAAATATCCATTAGGCGTACTTAATATTCTCTTGAGATGAGTCGGCCATTATCACCGTGACCTCTTGATAAGCACTTCCGATGTAAGTGAAGCGGCGGCTGTGTTTTCTGAACTTATCGCCATTTTAACGAAACATGAGGAGGTCAGAGGACAGCAGTCTCTTGAAGCTGTGTAGTACAAACCGAAGACTGTTTTCTTTCAATCTAAAGAAATCCACCCAGGAACGCGAAAAAAGCTGCTTTGTCTTAGTTCCTGTATTAAATAACGGAACTAAATTAATCATCTTGGGACTTTTGACCAAAGGCGTTTAATTCAAGAAAAGAAAAAAAATTATCTATATATTTTTTTCGCTTTATCTGCTAAGTTTAACCAAAAGCAGCCAGCATAGCGTGAGAAGCTTACGAGTAGGATATTTTTGTGATGTCAGCTAACACACGTTGCCACTTTTTTGATATCAATGAATACTCAATGTCACTTTTGTAATGCTCGTTGTAGTAGAGACTGTGTAATCGCAGATGCAACTATAGTACGCAGTTGAACAATGCTGGTGTCAGACGCCTTCGAATATCACACGCACTAATAGTACTTACTCGATAATATTCGCTCGAATAGTAATCCGTATAATGATTCAAATAGAGAAATAGTATAGTGAATAGAGTAGAGAATAGCGGTCCGAATAGTAATAGATGATAGAATAGAAATACGTTCTGAATAGTAATAGAGAATAAACTAGAAATGACGATCCGTATAGTAATAGAGGATGGACTAGGAATGGTGAAACATTCACTAACAGCTCCACGCGGTCGGATGTGGCACAGGGTAGAGTTTATTATGGGCTATCCGAGCAGGTTAGCCCGGCCAAAAATTCCCCGTAGACCCCTTAAAAAACGAGTTCGGGTAGCTGTCTCCCGAGACGAGACTCTGGCCTTCGACATAGTCTCGTCTTGGATTCCTCTCTGCCTCCGGGCAGTTTGATCAGCAGACTTCCGAAACAATCCGGATAGTGATCCGAATAGAGAAATAATATTGTGAATAGAGTAGAGAATATCGGTCCGAATAATAATAGAGGATAGAATAGAAATGCAGATCCGAATAGTAATAGAAGATAGACTAGGAATGATGATCAATTAGACACACAATACCTTCCATATATGTGTTTCCTCTATAGCCACGGTGGTCTACTTAATTCAATAATGGGATCGCCTGCGTTTGCTCACTGGCGATCTGTGTTCAAACTAAAGTGTCGGCAGTGACACTTTATTCCTATATAACAGATATTTAATTGATTGATTTAATTTTTACGGCTTATGAACCTTTTGCAGGTTACTTAAATTCAGAAAAAATATTTTTAAATGGCAATAATTTTTTTGAGATAATAACGATTTACTGATACAAATCCTAATTAACCTATAAGTTCGGAGTGAATTGCGTGTAAGTGAATATAATGAACATATGCATTCCTTAAGAATGGAATTTATAAAACATGTTGATATAATATAGCGTGTTTGACGTGCGTTTATAAAGGGTAAGAGATTTATCCGGGTCAATGTTATGTTAATTTGTAATGATAGCGACATTATATAACAATAAAGTATCGCTGCCGATATTTGAATTTGAACGTAGATGGCCAATGCGAAAAATAAATCTCGAGAGCTCAATGTAGTAAACAGATCAAGTAATAAGTAAATAACAAATAGGAGACTTCAGAAAGCCATGGTAATATTTTATATTTCACGAGACCGTTAAAAATCGATTTCGCTTCCTCAGACCTTGCGGTTTCAAAACAATGAGTGGATTCAAAAAGTCTTTTAAGATAGTTACACAGCGTAGGAAGGGAAGGCGGGAGATATATGTCTTTAGGAGATACGATGGTTGTAGAGTTGACCTCTCATTCACCAGACAAGAGAAAGGATTAAAAGACAGACATAATAAAGAGGGTAATTAATTCATTTGAGAGAGAGAGAGAGAGAGAGAGAGAGAGAGAGAGAGATAGAGAGTGAGAGAGAGAGAGAGGGGGCAGGGAACGGAAGCGAGGAAGGGAAAAACCGGAGATTGTTCACAAGTCCCTATACCTACATACATATACATTTTTCTATATACACATATAATTACACTTACAAATATGTCTCTACATCCATACACACATTCATATCCATCTACAAATACATGTTTTCACCTAAATATGTCCACCCATACGTATGTATACACACATATGTACACCTATACTCATCTGTTTGTATTCATAAACACTCATGCACATATTTGACTAGTATATTTCCAAATCCGTACTTAGATAACATGTAAGATGTCCCCAGATACATTACTAATCGTGTAGCTATAAAGGGGCACTTAAGAGTGTTTTCCATCAAGTGACCCCATATATATACACAACGCTTAATCTATGCACCTACTTATGAGAGAACACAACATATAGCACAAGAGTACACACCTGAACCTATATACAAAGATGGAGGCACATAAATTATGTCCCAACACAGATGCAAAAAAGTACCACAGTATGCTTGTACATACCCGTGCATGAAGAAGAGAGATATGTGAGCTTTTGATGCCCAGGTAAGAGGGTTTTTGTGAATTGAGGTGACATGCGATGAATGGAGAGTGATTTCCATGAAAGATCATAGTCTTGGTTGAAGCCAATGGCGAATTTATTGAATAAATTTACTCTTTAGTATTTCAAAATATTTTCTGTAATTTTGTTAAGTATATCTGTTAAAATGAGATGTTAGTGCTATTTTCATTTTTGCATAATTTAGACGACATTTTTTTCATCGCACTCTGTATCTAAAAACATACGTTTTTCCTGAAACTATAAAATTATGTACGAAATATCTGTAGTTGAAGACATAAAATTGCATTAAAAATAGATTTCGGCATTTAATTAACCCATAGAGTTTGATATGCTGCTAGACATAATCGTTCAGTCAACCAGCCTATGATTAACCCTAGCTATAAATTTAACACTCACCTTACCCCGATCCATATCTCTAAACCTAGCCCTAGCCATAAACATAGTCCTAATCCTAAATCTTAACATAAGCGTAACACTAAGCCTGACTTTAAGCGTAATCCTAAATCTTATCTGAACTGTAAGTCTAATTTTGACTACGCGTGATTGTACATATCAAAAGGGATTATCATTATGCATATATACTCATTACAAAAGAAATAAACGAAAAAGACAAATCGTAATAGCGACATCTTAAGAATTTATTTACTAAACATAGCTAAATTTTGGCACAAGGTCACAAGTAGTGGGCGCTCGTATTTCCTACTAATGCTCTACAACACCAACCGATCATGAGACAGTGATTAGCCACCCAGCACTTTAGCATTTGGTAATTTTTCCATAAAAGTCTAAGGAGTGTTGTTATTTGTCTTCACTAAAGGAGTGGCAGATTTCTATTGAGCACATGAAACGAAGTCTCTATTTCCGACAACGGCCGTGTTTTGACAAGAGCTTGGTGGCAGTTATGTTGGACATTCAATAACACAAAAATCATATTCCTTGTCCATATTCTGTTTCGTGGTCTTTCTGTTTTCGTTTCTTTTCGTCTGAAGCTAGACGTATCGTGGACGCCTGCAGTTCTTGTGGGATTGTATAGTCGATTGCAGTAAAGAAAGAGGAGAGCTGTTCTGACGGTGACATTGGCAATGGCATAGTATTATTTATAAAGATTGTATAAGGAACAAGGAGAAACTATACGCACATTGCTACTAAACAACAGATTCATGTTTTGTCCAAGGCAAATTTCGAAGTTTTTTTTCTTGTGAAAGCAGGAAATGAGGTAGTTAGTTACTCAATCATATTAATAAAGAATACGTTAACTTAATTCAGACGGCATTAATTCTTGCGTAATTAGATTATATATATATATATATATATATATATATATATATATATATATATATATATGTATGTATGTATGTATGTATGTATTGTTTATACAGTCTTTTTATAGATACAAATATTTAAGTAAACGCTCTGTTTATAATGAACAGTAATAAACAACATTTACCGGCCTGAATGTACGAGAAATTTTCATAGAAAATAATCGTCCTCCGTCAAGATTCGAACAGGTATCTTATACGGAACCGTCATATAGCCGGTAAATGTTTAATACTGTTTATTATAAACAGAGCATTTACTAAAATATTTGTATCTATAAAAAGAATGTATAAACATAAAATGTCTTAAAATAATTGTCGGACTTTGTCCATTTCATAATATTTGGCGTCATTTGTTTACGCCATGAGCAGATATGAATGTACGTGAGAAATTCATGGATGATTGAAGTTTAAAAGTATTAAATTCGACCTTGCTAAGCCGAATCGGTTAAAAGGTACGTCAGGCTAAATGACGGTTCCGTATAGGATACAGGTTCGAATCCTGTCGGCGGACGAAAATTTTCTATGAAAATTTCTCGGACATTCAGGTTGTTTAATGCTGTTTATTATAAACAGAGCATTTACTTAAATATTTGTTTCTATGAAAAGAATGTATTAACATAAAATGTCTTAAAATAATTGTCGGATTTTGTTCATTTCATTATATATATATATATATATATATATATATATATATATATATATATATATATATATATATATATATATGAATAAAAGGAGACAAAAGCAAAAACTATTCTTAACCGTCGTGTTTTGTTTTTTGGGTGGCCTATCAAGGCAATGTAGGATTTATTTTTTGCACGTATTCATATACAAAAGCCAGGATTACATTGGCTTAATAATAATAATAATAATAATAATAATAATAATAATATATATATATATATATATATATATATATATATATATATATATATATATATGAAAATTTCTCCGAATTAACCAGTAGAGTGACAATATTTATGAATAAAAATGACAATAGGAAAACTGGTAATTGCTGACGCGTTTCGTCCAATGTGGACTTTATCAAAGCAAAATACGAAAATGAAATTAAATGAACAAAGTAACTAATAAAAACAAAAACAGAATGTACCTAGCAACTGGAATGTAGAGAAACGCTATTTTCATATTTTTAACTGAAAAATAACGTCAGTAATTGTCACATGTGGAAATTATTGTCATTATATGTGTTGATTTATTCAACCATTTTCTTTTGATTTTATGAATCTGTTGTGTATATTTGTTTGTAAAAGCATTAATTTTGTTAAGAAAGGTGTGCGTAGATTAATATTTGGGTAATTTTCTATGGCGGCACTCTCCAGAATTTTCCTTCTGAGTGAGTTATTTTCTTTTTTTATGAGTGTTGATTTTAAAAATGCTACACTCATAAAAAAAGAAAATAACTCACTCAGAAGGAAAATTCTGGAGAGTGCCGCCATAGAAAATTACCCAAATATTAATCTACGCCCAGGTTTTTTCCCTATTTCACCTTTCTTAACAAAATTAATGCTCTTACAAACAAATATACATAACAGATTCATAAAATCAAAAAAAAATTGTTGAATAAATCAACACATATAATGACAATATTCTCCACACGTGACAATTACTGACGTTATTTTTCAGTTAAAAATATGAAAATAGCGTTTCTCTACATTCCAGTTGCAGCAATTACCAGTTTTCCTATTGTCATTTTTATTCATATATATATATATATATATATATATATATATATATATATATATATATATATATATATATAGTGTATTGAGGCAGGAGATCATTATTTAAACATATATTATTAAATATAACAGACAATAAATGTATATTATATATGATCATGAGCCGTTCTAATGTTGCAATGCTTGCTCTAATTTCTGGTGAAAATAAAGACAAAAATTGTCCAAAATTTGTAAATTTTTTTCATTAGGTTTATCCTAAGCTTTCGACTCACATGAGCCATCCTCAGAGTGGTTATACAGACATGAAACAAAGATATCCAGCGTCAAAGATGATATTTTGTTATTTTGACATAGAAAATTGCTATGCGACGATAACGGTTGCGGAGCAGCAGACGCGGTCGTAAGTTCAATATGCAGTTCTGTGATGTCATACCACGCAATAGCTCGAAGTATTACGACAAAACCAATGTCTAGATAATCTTACCTGGATATATATATATATATAGCAAGAGAGAGAGAGAGAGAGAGAGAGAGAGAGAGAGAGAGAGAGAGAGAGAGAGAGAGAGAGAGAGAAAGGAGGCAAGGGGGAGACTCGGATTGAGGAATCGGAAACTCCAGTCGAATTCATTACATTTACTTATGTGATAATACCCTTTGGAAAGGTATAAGTCCTCTTCTTCTTCCTCCAACTATGGGTAAAGAGCAGGACAGACTGGGTTCTATATCCTTTGATGTCAACTCTTCTAGGAGAAGGACAACTATGAATTCAAAACCTGCGGAGGGTCGTTTGGGGATCTTGTGGCATGTAGTGTACCAGGTCTCTGTATTCGGCCCTTCAAAAAGTGTGGTTAGTTCTGCACAAAGCCCTCCCCACTATAATCAAATCGCACTTGCTGGTGTCTGGCTCTCGGTTCCTGAGTTGCTTGAAAAATCATACGTCGAATGCGACGGGAGAGTCCACTATATACATATATATATATATGAAATATGAAAGTGGACACATCGAGCGGCTACAGTTTGTTTCCTGTTTGAAGGCAATCTTCAGGCTATGTGTTTTGTCGCGACTATTTATATATGATTGTCAATAGTGAATTATTGGTTATACGGTCTATTGTATTATCTTGTTATTTGGTAGGTCGTAACAATTACGTTTCAAATTATTCTAGAGGCTACTGAGTGGGAATAATTGTGTATCCGAATGAGGTTATTTGCAGCGAATTGATAGTGTTGTTAACTTTTTACACATTATTAATAAGGAATCAAGTCTAGAATGCGTTCAAGCATGAAGCAAACATTCGTTGTTGGCTTTCAGTGTTCACTTTTATACTTTAATACACTCTGTCACTGATATTATGTACTTTTACTCAGAAATATAACATATCTAAAAACTATATTTTTATTATATATATATATATATATATATATATATGTATGATCACACATGAGAATATATATATATATATATAAATATAATAAATATATATCATATATATATATATATATATATATATATATATATATATATATATATATATATATATATGTTTACATATCAGAAAAGTTTTCTTAAGGGCATATGAGGCTAGGTAAAAAATCTTAATTTACTCCCCACCCCAATCGAGTCATTTACACTAACTTTGCTTTCCTTCTCTAATCTCTTCTTTTTCTACTTCTTTCGTCTTCACATAGCTCGTCGTCCGATATTTTTTAATTATTTTTGAAAATAATTATGTAGCATTCTTTCGTTTAAAAAAAAGCGTAATGTGGTGATTTGATAAATCATCGCCTGAGGATAGCTTAAAATGACCCACTGTATATATATATATATATGTGTGTGTGTCTGTGTATATATATATGTGTGTGTGTGTGTGTATTAGGAAATAGATTATATTCGACAGATTTTTTTAATTTGTTTAAACGTTAGAAAGGATACTCGTATTTAAATAGATGCTCTTTATATATATATATATATATATATATATATATATATATATATATATATATATATATATATATATTTACTACTGCCCTGGACTTTGCTTCTGTGTACTCCAACCTGACAAAGGAAGAAACAGATATAATCCTCAGCGCAAAAAAAATCTCTCCTCCTTCATAATTGTGACCAATGGATAAAAAACAATAATGACCTGTTTGACATCAATATTGGGATCATTATACTCTGCAGAGTCTTCTGACCTTGTTGGTCTTTTATTGCTGTACAATTTAACCGCGCACCGCGAAATTGATATTAAGGACATCGGACTGTATAGAGATGATGCACTCAGGGTGGTGAGGAGTTCTACTAATTTTAAAATAGAAAAAATCAGAAAAATTATATTTAGTGAATTTAAAAATCTAAACTTAAACTTAGTCTGTACTAAATTGAAAAGGGTAAACTTCCTCGCCGTAACTCTAGATTTAACAAACAACACATACTAACCTTATAGAAAACCAAATACTAACCCCTTATATATACACCCGAAATCAAACCACTCTTCATCAATAATTAAACATATACCCTCATCAATAGAAAATAGAGTCAGCATTAACTTCGCTAACAAAGAAATATTCCAACAACACAATAGCTTTTATAACGCTGCCCTAAAAAATAGTGGATACAAGAATGCAAACATTAATTATAGAAACAATTGCACTAACCAGAAGGAAAAAACAGGAAAAGAAAAATCAAATGGTTAGTATTAAACTAGGACATAAATTTCTAGCTTTAATTGAAAAACACTTCCCCACCAATAGTAGGCTTAGTAATATATTTAATAAGAACACCCTAAAATTGAGTTACAGCTGCACTGAAAATCTAGAAAGTATAATAAAAAAACACAATAATAAAATCCTGAAAAAACCCCATACCTGAATAGTATTAATAAAAACCCTACACTTAAATTAGACAATAACAGTGAAAAATTGTGTGATTGTAGAAACCCAGAACGTAAATGCTGCGTCAAATCTGTGGTATATCAATGTACTATCTCATCCACGGAGAGTCCTAATACTAATATGATATACATTCGGTCTACGAAGAATGAATTTAAAGCCAGATGGAGGCAGAATAAGTGCTCTTTCAACAATATAAATAAAAGAAATCAGACTTCTCTATCTAAATATTTTTGGCATTTGAATGAAATAAATAGGACACCTAAAGTAAAATGGAAAATTATAAACAGGACTAGACCTTGTAAAACTTGGGATGACCCATGCCCTTTGTGCCTCCATGAGAAACTGCACATTATTAAGTTTTAAAATCATAAAAATCTATTAAACAATAGACATGAGTTAACGTTTTATCCGACATCATCAAATTTTTGCATTGAATGATTAGCTTAAAAACAAACATACAATAAAATAATTTTTATAATCCATAGCCCTAATAAATAGTTTAAATACCCTACAAAAAAAGATAACCCCTTATAAAGTCGTCAAAAAACAAATGTTACGGCAGTTTTTATATACACAAAACCCTTTCATAAAGAAATAAAATAAAAAAATAAATAAATCTCCATAGACACGTAAACCAGACTAGGCGAAAACATCTTCCGTTTTAAATTTAGACACCCACCTTACCCTGACTTGACATCTATGAATGTAACTCTATACTGATACAAATTATTAACACGCATCACCCTCCCAACTTAAACAATCGCCCTGGCTGTTACCATGGAAATTTTGATTTCAATTATGAATATGCTATTAAAACACGTAAATTTCAGAAATAAGTTATTCCAAAAAAAATTCGCTTGAAGATGGAACAGAGCTTACTTTAATTCAATTTAATTCAAATAATTATATTGAAGTTTTCGTCTCTTGTTTTGAAACATGAGATCTCTTATCTAGCGTGTTGGAATCATATTTTTAAATTAATAATTATATATATATATATATATATATATATATATATATATATATATATATATGTATATGTGTGTGTGTGTGTGTGTGTGTGTGTGTGTGTGCTGGGTGTAACGGCAAAATTCTCCAAATCGCGGAACAGCATGAGATAATTTTCTATCCCATAAAATGCTTAATTTCTACAAAACCATTAAACCGAGTTTCTTTTTTCAAGTTTTTCAGATAAGACATTTAGCCATCTTGTCGCTATTTATCATAAGAATCACTGTAAAACAGAGAATAGGTTAAAATCGTTTTTTGTCAGCCCCGCTATGTCTTGCGAATAATGGTGAGAGGAGAAAGATCATTCAGACCTTCAGTAATGGTACCAACATGCATACTCTGGCTTTCATCTTTAAAGCCCCTTTCAAGAACCATGAATAGGACGGTGAACAAGTTTAAAAAAGAGCGAACAGTAGACAGGAAATCCGAATCAATTGGTCACAAGAGGAATAGGGATCATCATTTCAACTTAATGCTTAGAAAGAATTTAGTTCTTAGAAAGAACTACTTAGAAAGAAAAAATGATTGTTGTCAAAATCATATGACACCTCTTTCAAAAAATGGCTGCTTATGAAAAAACTTCTGAAAATCATTTCTGGGTCATTTTAATCTTCACCACTTCTGGCAGGTTAACCATTATATTTTGATTTAGTTACTTTTGTTTAGGGACATAATAAACTCTATTTGCCATTGATCGCCGTAATCTATATATTCTGAACTTAATTTTATGGCTTCTGGTACACAGTTTCATAGTTTCAAGGTAAACGTATGGTTTATAGATATATAGTTTGTAGATGATCTATTGTAGGTGTTATATGTTTTGGTATAAACCTATTTCTTTAAGGCAGGATATTATTTTGATGTTTTTCAGTCATTTTAAATAGTTTTCTCATGTTTGTTCAGACGGAACACTGCTTCCTCTTGAAGGCGCAGTATTTATTACGTATGGAATAGTCCATTATGTTATTATGGGTAAGGTCCCATAACATTTACCTAAAATGTAATTATGAAAATCTTATGACTGAAGTTAGATTTAAGGCGCACTTCTAGTACAATGGTGTCTTTTTGTTTTTTGTTCTTTTTTGGTCATAACAAAATTGGAGGAAATATTAAAACAGCCCCAAAATAAAGTCCACGTTTACTTATCACGATGTACAGCCATTTTCGCCCCCCAGGTACGAGAGTGTTCTTAACGAAGCGTATCGCCTGATGTCAAAACACACCTTGCTTTTCAATCGTAACTGTTGGGTCTTCCGGCAAAAATAGTACACGCTGAGGAGATGTCTGTTCTCTGAATTATTATTGTCCTTTTTTTGTTGGGTGTGGGGGTGCGTATTCAACTATCTGGAGACAGATTTTGTCCTTTCCATCTTTCAGACTAAATAATCTTTATGTAAAATTTAAGAATTGCTCTGAGCATAATTCACTTTGAGTAGAATATTTTAATATCATAATGCCATTTTGGTCTGTCGAGGTGATCAACCGGTCTATGTACGTTACAGATGTCAGTATCGAAATAATAAATTTGGCTTACGGACATCAATAGCTTTTATCGCCTTCTAAATACCTTTGTGATTGAATAATTAAGAAAGTTATAGCTAGTCGTGTAATACTTACTTGGAATAGATTTATGTGCAGCAACAAGACTGTTTCTACTAAGCACTACTAAAAAACAAGGATTTTATCTTTTGGCAAAATGTACAAGCCGCAATAAAAAATCCTATTAAAAATCTTCTGAACAAAATTACATAATTTTATCGCATAACTAGCCGAGGTACCCGGCGTTTCACGGGTGTACATGGCTGCATTTGTATAACCGCACCCTTGTATACACGCACCTACAGTCTAGAAATGTCCTCCTGCGTTCCCACTCGCATGCATCACCCGTTGCAATACTAAGCTACTCCTCACTCATCGTTTTTACGGTATGTCCATCGCAAGTGTTTGATTGTTCTTAATAAAGGAATTCCATAGATAAAACCTTCTTGTGTGGTGATTGTTCGGGCTTGAATTGTTTCAATGCTTTAGATATTCAGTAAATTTCCTATGGCCGTAATAACTTTCAAATAGTATAGCATTGTTCACAAATCTAATAATCAAACAAAAACAGGGACGAAACGTCAGAGCTTGATTCAACTGCAAATGCAAACGCATGAACACTCCTCACTCCTTCTTTGTGTTAGAAGTTTTGGGTACCCTGGTGTACTAGTGAGCCAGCCAAAATGAGCTGACTCATTTTATAGTTCACCAATAGAAGAGTTAACCAATCAGAAGGCTCAAAATATTCAATGTGACGTGTATAAAGTCGGCCGTGTTTTTCCCGAATATGCACTGCCAGCCTTTATATCGAAGACTAAAGAATTACGGAAGAGCTGCTGGTGGTATTGGCGATATAGTCAGATTCAGTAGAGTGTCTGACACGTGAGTGTTAATCTTTAACTTTGTTTCATCGAACAGATTACGTACTGCGCTGAATTCTATATTCATAGACTATGGTGAACATTGTTAAAAGTTTACACGTGTACTGTAAAGCTTCAATAATCCTTCTCAAACAATCTTTGCATGAAAGAATGGTCGAATGCCAATTTAGGATGGCATCATATGAAGAAACTATTAGCTAAATGGCAAAAGCGGATTTTGGAACAAGTTTATTGCAGATTTCGTCAACTTATCTGAGATAATTTAAACCAAACAATTACAGAAGTAAAATTGTGTGTCATATGTATTTTACATGACAAATTTGTAAAGCATCGGATAAAATTCATGCCGGAAAACGTAATTTTCAAACAGTTTTTCTTGGTTTTTCATTATAAGCCGTGATGCGAACAGGACTACACTATCTTATTTCCAGCACGATGGCACATTTTGTGTGACATGTTTGAAAAAAATCGGATAAAAATGAGGAAGTTATTCAAGTTTGTATATTAAGTAGTACGAAAAACCCGATTTCGTTCACGAGTTTTTGCAATTTTTTGTGTGAAGCCAGTGTCGACAGAAATCTATCAAACACTCTCTTCATAAACCTCGTAAAATGAGCTTTGTTTTGAATTAAATGCAAAGAATATCATCACATGCAGTAAAATTTTTTTTGCAAAAGTCGTACCCACTTTCAGTTTTATCGACGCTTCTGCCCCCATCACCACCGGGTGGGGGTCTGGAAATTGAAAACTTGGATTTTATTTAATTTAGCAAATTTGCAAAGTGTGTGTATAATTTCATCGAATTCGATCGAGAAATGTGGGCATGCATGAATAGCATACGCACACAAAGAAACACAGACAGACACACAAACATACATTTATTTTAAGGATATAGAATATGTAAGTTGTCGCAATGGTTATTAAGAAATTAGATGGAACTGACGAAGCAAATTACATTCCCGGGGGGAGGGGTAATTATATTCATTTAGAATAGTGTTTTCCAACCTGTTTAAGCAAAAGCACACTTAGGAGCAAATGAAGATATCACAGAACAAAATTTTAAAAAAAGGGATACATTTACATGTTATGAAAGAAAAACAGAGATTTAAAAAAGTACAGAAACGTAAAGATTTTTAAAAATACACACAGAAATAAGAACTTATTTTATTTTAATGTTTCTATTTAACTATTTGTGCACTTGAACCTGGTGTTTTTTCGCGATGTCTTGCATGTTTGGTCGAATGTGCGATAAGCAGACCAATATTTCACGGCACACTTAAGAGGTGTGCGCAACACACAGATGATGAGAACGATTGATTTAGAATAAATAACCTCACGAAAAGCATGTCTCTCGTCTTTCCTTTCTCGATTAGTTATTTTTGTTGCCAGAGGATTTTTTAATAACAGATTTAACCTAATACATAGCTCGAGAGTCACTCAAGGTAGAAATATACTGTTAAAATCATATACTGTTGGGTTTGTTTTGATTTACGGCATATCAACCTCAATGCGTCATTTAATGCCGACAACTCTTTTTTCCAGGTAATATGTTTGTTTTATCCAAAATCTATTTATGTTAATATTTTTTTCCTCAAAAACGTATAGCTGGTAATATTGTTTTTTCAAAAACGTATTGCTGGTAATATTTTTTTTTCTTCAAAAATTTATTTCTGATACTAATTTTTTACAAAGTATTTCTGGTATTAAAACCTATTTTTACACTTTTATAATGCTTTTTACCTCAGTTTCGGGGTTAACAATTTGCCCATAACTAGGACCCTAACAGGTGCTACCACCCGGGGTCAGGGTGGACCTGGGAACACCAGCAATTAAGAGGTGGTTCCACGCTCCTCAAAGCCTCCTGATCAGAGGCCTTGCTGTTGGACGTAGTTTATCGTCTTAACCTGGACGCGTATGTAGTTTGTCATCATACTCAGGACGCGAGTGTAGTTTATCGTCATACCCAGGACAGAATGATGAATGAAGTGTGCGAAAAGAATTGAAGAAGACGTCATAGGAAATAAAGATTGTAAAGTTAAAGAGGATACATAAAGATTGACCCTTGACTTGAAGAAGTTAAGATTGCAGTTTCTATAGAAGCATTCTAACCAGTGTTTGTTTCCCCAAGTGACAGTTCTTGGGGAAAAATCTATTTGAATAGAACTATCTTTCTTAAATTGTTACCCTTGAGGAAATATAAATGTTTCAAATCCGTGTAAGTATGCAGGAGTTGTCTAAGTTGTAAAGATCTGAATTGGTGGAACAAAACAATGGTCCTCATTTGAACATTAGCCATGGAAATAGCGATAGAATATCAATAGATTTGCAACGTTGCAAGGTGCTGCAAAAGAAAGAATGCTTCTTTTCCAGCAAGACAGTGGAAACGATACTGGACACTAACAAGGCTGGAAGGTGATAATTTGTAGCTCCAGCCCATATATAGCAACAATACTCCATTTTTGTCTCTTTTGGCTGAAGACATAAAATCAGTTCACCCCAAGGAAGGTGATAATCCTCACACGACGCAAGAGGCTATTTAAATTGAGAGAATGAGAAGACTTTAGAACGAACCGGAAATCCAATTCTAAACAGGAAACAAGGAACAAACCTTTTCTGTTCATAAAACCTGGTAGGAGTATGAACCAGGCGATAGACGAAGCTATAACTAGAGAGATTGCATGTGGCGCCATTTTTTCCATTATTTTTGACAATGAATTGCATTATAGGTTTGCAACTGATACGGCAGAAATACAGAAAATACAAAAAAATGTGGGTGTGCGTTGAAATAGAACAGCAACTTTTTTATTTATCACTGTATATATTGTCACTCTTGACAGGTGGATGCAATGATAACATGCCTATAAGATATCGACTTTTCTAAATCTTAACGTGATTATATCATACGTGTAATAGATTAGCAAAAAACGCTCTGAGCCACAGATCATTTATACAGTTTTACACACGTTTAGAAAAGAAATCATTTGTCTAAATGCAAGAAAAAATTAATCAAATGCTTAATCACAGTACCTTGTATAAAAGAGGGATTTCTGATCAAATACACAATTATATATATATATATATATATATATATATATATATATATATAAACCAAAAGATCCAGATAAACCTACCAAGGAGCCAGTGTTCCCTGACTATCCGCGTAGGTGAAACCTTGGTAGGTTTGTCTGGCTCTTAAGGTTTAATTAGGTTTGCTCTACTTAGCGTATTGAGCAATTTACTTAGTTATTTTACTTACTCGTATCGTTTTTTTTTGGACTCTGAACTTGGATGCTAGACGATTGTCTTCGGCTGACGTACATATTCTCTGTACTGTCTTTTTTTGTACCTTTTTTTCAGTTGCATATTGGTCTGTTTATTTACATATCAAACTACCCAGGGTTTTTCGGGCGAGTATAATTTCTTACATTTATAAGATTAGTACAAATATATATATATATATATATATATATATATATATATATATATATATATATATATATTATTTTATATTTTTTTTCTAAAGCAGTGATGGACTTTCT
>OZ010583.1:93878110-93942242 GCA_963932145.1 Acanthosepion lycidas
AGCATAAACCCTTTTGAAAATAGTTGCTTCTTTGGACACAGGTAGATTTCAAAGAGGTAATCATAGAATTTCTATTTTAGGAGATGATAATATGCACAGGAGGCCCGTGGGTGTAAGCGCGGTAAGGAAATTGGTCTGTAGAATTCATGGCTATCACAGAGGGAGTGGTGAGAAACTGATATAGAAGCTGGTGCTGATTGTTACTGTGAGTGAGAATAAGTTCAAAACAGGCTTCCATCACTGCTGTTGAATCCCCGTGACAGACTCTTTGAAAGATTTCAAGAGAATACTCAAATGTACATTGCAAGTTGTTGCCGAGAATGTTGACTGGCTGTCAGAAAGATCGGAGGGTAGTTGTTGAAGAAAAGCGTCTGGTGTTCTTTTATACGAATAGTAATCAGAGGGCAGTGACTCTCCATTATTTTTTGAAATAATTTCCCACCAAGCATTTCAATAAAACCACTAAGTCGCAAGTGGTGACTAAATGAGAAAGAATATGAGAAAAAGAAGAACATTATTAAAGAGAGTGAACAATAAAAGAACAGGAATTAAGAAGAAAAAAAATAACGATTTATATTATATTTAAATCTTTGAGGATTAATCTTGACTGGAAATCAAGATTTATTGACTGACTGAATCGTTTTTTACGGTTCATCAACCCATTGCACGTTACTTAAATACTTAAATATTTTCAGGTGCTAAGAATTATTTTAGTGCTAATAATGGATTAGTGACACTAATTAACCCATAGCTGGGGGACGTGTTGGATTCATTATTTTCCCAACGGTAATTGCGCGTAAGTAAATATAACGGGCCCAACTGTAATTGCAATTCTTTCTCTTAGGTTAACAAATCCGAGCCATTCTCCATTAAACTACCTGCACATCCATGCTTGCAGCACCTGGTATTCTCAAGCGGTCACCCATCTACGTAGTGACCAGCCTCAACATTGCTTAACTTCTCTGATCGTACAGTAATCATTTTTTTCAACGTGAGGTGGCCGTATACCTGGAAGACAAGTAGCCCGAAGTGAGTCCCACATTTAAGAAGTGCGAGAAAAGACATTATTAACATAGAACTTACAATTATATTTAGCCATTTCTACTTGTTGCCAATCTACTACAGCTCTTAAATTCCTAAAGTCTAAGTAAAATAGGGAAAGGGTTCATAAGAATAATTACCATTAAAGTATTGATAGAAAAGACATAATGAACTACATTACGGTAGGAAAGTGAATGAATCCGATAGGCCAGATCAGAGCCACTAATATTGCAGATTCGTATTTGGAATTATAAAGGTAGTTTCAATATACAATGATAGAGTAATGGATAGTGGATCGGATTGAGAAACTGGAGAGCCGAGTTCGAATTACAGTCAGATCCATTGCATTCACTTACGTGCTAATAACCTTGCGAAAGGTATGAATCCTCATCTTCTCCCCTCAGCTATGGGTAAATAGCAGAACAGATCGGGTTCTATAGCCTTGGATGGCAACTGGTCGACGGAAGAAAGAAATAGCAACCTACTGCGGGGAAAAAGTCTGCATTGTCAGTCATCTATCGATAGATATATGATCGCCTAAGTGTGTATGGCATGGCACATAAGGTGCGATGGATAAATTGTCGTCTAAATTACACGAAAATGAAAATAATACCGACATCTCATTTTGACAGATATATTTAGCAAAATTGCACAAAATTATTTTAAAATATTAGGTTGGTGCAAACATAATGACGTAATAATGTCGTTTTTTGACGTTAAAAAATACGTCGAAAACGACATTATTACGTCATTATTTTTGCACCAACCTGATACTAGAGTAAATTTATCCAATAAAATCGCCATAGGCTTCAACCATGGCCTCCAGACGATTTCGGAATCTCCTGCATCTGTTCTGGACGGTCTCGTTGTTTAAATTGGTGAATTCTGCTATAATCCTTGCCTTCAGTTCATCTTTAGTGTTACAAGGAGTTTTCTTGGTCTCTTGATCAACTGCATTTCATACATAATTACGATGGGAGTTGCAGTTTGCGGAGTTAAGTGGGGAGATGTAAGGGGTGCCGTGGTTGTAGAAAGTGTTCCACAGCCATGACTAGGTTCTCCTGCTTCTGTGGCATGCTGAAAAGTCTTGTTGCTAGACACAGAGTCTTCCAGCAGTCACCTTCTTGAACCAGGACGGCACAACTTTCTCAAGGCACTTTATGTAGGCTTCCCTGTTGAGCCTAAGGCCCTGTGATAAGATTAATGTAGGCATGAGGTTTGCATCATTAGTTATCACTTCAAACATCTTCGTAATCACCATTAGACTCATCCAACTCTCAACGAATACTTTGCACTTTCCTGAGATTGACACCCAAACACTCTTATATATTCGCATTGGTGCTTCCGGCGCGAAGACCAAGCAGTACAGTACGCCGTTTCCAACATTTCTGGCGGAGTAAATCGCATCATTGTGCACATTTTCTCACAGACGGTGCACAACTGACCCTAATATACTGTGTAGTTGACAAAATCAAACACAAAAACGCGCAGGCGTGTAATTAAAAGTATAAAATGGCGACAATTAACCCATTGCACTCTATATAGCAAGAGTAGCAGTATTCTAACCAAGGACATTTATCAGGCGAAAGAAGCCATTTGCAAATGGTTACATGAGCTGAAAATGCTTTTAGAGGTGAGAATAGAAGTAATATAGCACATCTGAGGAGAAGAGAGACTATGTTGAGGACTATCTAGGAAATGCTAACTTTTTTTCTCTTCGCTGATACTTCATGCGAGTCCACGATAATGTCTGCCATAATAAAAGCAAAACGTGGTTATTTGTTTGTACGTCAGAATTATTTTTTTGAATTACAGTAATGAATAGTGGCTGGGAATGAGAATTACGAATGCCGAGTTCGAATTCTAGTCCAGTTATATTACTTTACGCGCGCATAACTTTGGTAGGTATAAATCGATCTATTCTCCCCCTCTCCAGCTATGGGAAAATAACAGGAAAGACTGAGCCATATCGCCTTATTTGACAGCTAGTCTCGGATAAAGAAACATTTTGCTTTTATTTAATCTGTTCCTGTACGCATGAATTAATGTATATCTTTGTACATCTCAGTGGTTTCCTAACTGCCTGCCTGTGTCTGGTTTTCCTTGTTCAGATTAATTTGCGTATATGAAAAGAAAAAATAAAATAAAATAAAATCAGTACGTAAATTTCAAAAGCTGAATTCGAATCATTTTGACTCGAGGACAATCAGTTCTTATTTCAATTATTTTATTTATTTTATTTTCTTCGTTTATTTATTTTTTAAAGTCTTTTATTTTCAAGAAGTATCGTGGTGCTATTTTATTCGGTTTTCTCTTACGTATTCTTTCTCATCTCATATTCTCGTATTTTCTAAAATTATTTCGACAAGAGACCAAATAGACAAACGTGAATAAGGTAGCTTTTAATGCACTGGTTTAAGTTATTTTTCGAAAAAAAAAATCAACATGGGGAATTATTTTTGCTTATTTACGTTTTTTACTTAAACAAAAAAGTTTTCATTTTAAACTATAGTGGAATTGGAGTGCCGAGTTCAAATCTCGGTCAAGTTCGTTACATTTATGTTTGCGCCAACCGCATTCGGAATGTGTGTAGTAGTTAAATAACAAGGTAGACTAAGATTTCTACCCTTGATTAGCAGTCAGTCTAACAAAATGAAAACGCTGATTTCAGATCGATGTGGATATGCAGCTGACAGTTCCACCCGGTAAAACGTTATGGAACCGACAGAAGCAACACCTTGCTTTGTGGTGCTGTCACTCTAATCTAAATGCACAAATAATGTGGAAAGGACACTAGCCATTAGCATCATTCCCAAGCAAGTCAACCTCCTCTAATATTAACCTCTTTTATGTTTCTACTAGATTTAAATAGTTTAATATCGTCTAGCAGCAAATATGTGTTGTGTCATCCGTCTACGAGTGTCGACTGGAAAATTCAAATTGTGACCAAGGTATAAATGTAAGTCGAAATGCAAGTCTGACAAAATACAGCAGGTAATCGATCAGTTGTATTCTCGAATACTTGCATGTCTTTCAGTCTAACTACTTTTCTAGACGACACTGCTAAATGAGAAGTATCTACAAGATTGCATTGAAAATCAAATTTTGAAGTCTTGTCTTTTTTTCGAAGCTCAAATTCCAACATCCGGAAACAATGTATCTTAGCCTAGAACGACATGGTGCTAAATAGCATGGGAAAAAATCCCTGCTATTCTTCAAAATTACCTTTAAAAGCCTAAAATTTACCAAGAATCCAAACCGGTAATTGCTACATTTACAACGCTTGTTGTTCATAACTGTGATCAATAACTTACCTGTAATTTCTCAACTTGGTATCTAAGCTGAAGACACAACCATTTACTCTTGTTTCATTAGTAAGTCTGATCAGTTCGATGAAGTTAAAAAGGCAGATGATCTCAAAAAGGACCTACAGTCTGCCATTGACTAGTGCAAGGAGCGGCTTGTTGATTTTAACTCCTCCAAAACGAAACTACTCTCTATCAATCAATCATCTGAGAATCCCTTCCTGATTTCCATGAGGATTACTGATGCCAACCTCCAGGAGAGTGACTCCTTGTGACTTTTCGGGTTAACATTTTTCGCTAACATGAAGTGGATTATATTGAATCAATTACTAGGTCTGCTGCTAGGAAAGGTGGTTCACTGTGTCTTTCCAGACAAATACTCTTGCCAGAATGTATCTTGCATATTTGTAAATATGCAATTCGTCTGTACTTTGAATATTTCTGTCACATCTAGTCTAATGCTCCTTCTACATATTTAGAGATTCTTAATAAAATCCAAAAAAGAATCTGCGGTGTTATTGATCCTGAACTGGCATCTCGATTTTAGTCACTTTCTCACTGCTGTAATGTAGTATCACTGTACCTTTTCTATAAATACTTTTAAGGTAATTGCTCTGATGAATTTCCCTTTGTCGTACATAGACTTTAGGAACTTCAGCGCAGTACAAGATTGGCGGCAATTTTTCATCATTTTACAGGTGAAATGGCGAGATGTAACCGTAAGTTCTATGCTAAGAGTTTCCTCAATCGCATTTATCGCTTGTGAAAATCTCTTCTGTATTTTAGTGTTCTATCTCCTTAATTGTATTGTAACAAGTGCAAGGGAAAGAAAATAATATTTCTTCTCCCAATTACGTTTATGTGCATTGATATATCCATGATTCAACAACCCCGTAGCACACGGACAGGCCGGAATTGAATGGCTGAAAAAAAAAGAATGAAGAACATCCTTTGTTCTCAGATATACTTTTATATACTACGACATACACAATACATATATATATATATATATATATATATATATATATATGTGTGTGTGTGTGTGTGTGTGTGTGTGTGTGTGTGTCGGGGGGTGTCCCACATGGAGAACTACAGAGCAAAAGCACCTCGAGGCACTATAATGGTTAACAAGATTCTCTCGCTAGAACAATTACGACTTAGTAGTGAGTTCGATCCTCACTGGGTGCCCCATACTTTCGGCCATGTGCCATATCTAAGCTACATTTGGAAAACCACTATATCTACATAGAAAAGCAAAGCATAAGGATGAATAAGATCAAAGGTCTTACATATAATTTGAAGATGTTCCTGACCTGGAGAAGCCATTTTTAGGACTCCAGATTTAAACGGATTCATCTGTGTCCCAAAGGGAAACGGCATTATGTGTTTGTAAGCTGCAGAGGCAGATTTAGCCTCAACCTGGGCCTAAGGTCAAGTCTATAAGAAAACAACCATTTTTTTGGGTTACTCACGGACTGAAAATCGTCTCCCGCTGTTGGTCACTGTATGAAGTGACGTCACAAAGCGGTTGTCATGTGACCACGGGACTTATCTTTGTGCAAAGGGAGAAAAACGCGTTATGTATTCCTATAGTATTTTCTCATATTCTCTAACACTCAGTAAACCTGCGCGTCTCAGTAGCATTATTGTCTTGTACAAGGTGGAATGAAAAAAAAAAAAAATACTGTCGCTGATAGAATACATCTTTTTTCTTTTATTTTAATTTCATTCTTCCCACTTTCTTATCATTATTTTTTTGTTTTTCTTTTTCGTTTCACACTTGGCATTGATTGGAAGTATTTTATCCATGCGCCCACATCACAACTGTGACACAAGGCTGACGTTTAATGAGCGAAGCTTTACGAAATGTCAAAGTCAGTCCCGTCACTTCCCCATTGGCTGGGGGTGCCTCAAGTGCCGGGTAAAGATCTCAGCCCTCTCACGAAAAACAAGTACTTTCTAGAGGGGTGGCTTGCAGGGGCTTGAGCTAGTATATTAATATCAAGCAACCAAAACTAGCCATCAATGAAGACTTTACGATATCACAAAACAGCAAAATGACGTCATTATGATCATTTAAACATCGGTGGAATGGAGACTGGAAGTGGGACAAATTAATAGAGGCCTTAGTAACAGCAGGAAATGAAATGTTTTACTTTGTGCCAGCATTTCATCATGTCGATAATTTCAGCTATCATCCATTCCATTTGTTAAAAAACATGGAGAAAAATTAATGGATGACAGATAGAATTCTCGATATGATGGAATGGTGACAGCAAACAACACCAAGGTATGGTACAGAATTGTTACAGTGGAACACACCTATTCTATAGTTAATAGACTCTCCCACCTATAATAAGTAGGAGTAGTAAGAGTAACAAGTCAGTCGCTCAGTGAGTTGGTCAGTCCGTCGATGTCGGACGACCGTTAGTCGGTTATTATCAGCCACCACAACTAGATTACTGCGTCATTACCTATTATACTAAGTTCCTAACGTTTTGTACGTCGAACCTATTTTTAGAACCGACTTAGTACAAATACAAGCCTCCACTTGAAACCACTACATAACAACTTGGCGACGAGGTATTCGGATTCATACGATGGAAGAAAAACCTTTCGTACTCTACAACAAGAATATAGAAAATTACACAAAGAAACTATAAACAAATGCAGGCGTTCAATGAAGGATTGCTTCAATAAAATATGTACAGAAACAGAATGAATATTCTTTATATATATATATATATATATATATATATATATATATATATAAGAATAAGAGAAATAACATGACTAAAGACATGCTCATAGATAGAATACATAAAAAAAGAGAAGTAACAGACAAAATACAGAAAGATGGAACGAATACATCGGAAAACTCTCACAGTCTCGTCAGATATGAAGAAGAGACGTGAGGAAACATAAATATGGTTCCACAGAAGGATGCTGAGAATACAATCGGGTGAACGCGTGAAAGTTTTAGGGAAAATGTAAAGAAAATATAAATGTCTAGTTAGAATCAGAAAGAGAATTGAAATTTCTAGGGTATATAATAAGGATAGAGGGCTTGGAAAATTTGATACTCACTTGAGATATTGAAGGCAAAGAAGGGCAGAGAAAAGCAAAGCCTAACCTATCTAATGAAATTTTATAAATGGTTGGTAGAACAAGAATTAGTAGAGCTAGCAAAAAAAACTTGTTAAGAGGTACGAAGAACTGAAAGTTTTGGAGGGCCATGATCGCACACGCCCTGAAGGGACGCAGCACATACAAGAAGTTGTTATCTGATACCTTTTAAAGAAAACAACTTCTGAAAAATAAATGGATTATTTTTGGACTGTATTCAAACGTACGCGTATACACTCTCTTAATAAACGCCTTGTGCCGCTTTGGGAACGGATCGCGAGTTGTGTTACATATCTTAATGAAAAGAATTAATTAAAATCTCAGCGAAAAAATGATGAAAAGTATCAGTGTCCGATTCTCTGAGGACTCCGTATTATAGATAGTGTTGTCGGAATGATAGTTGTGTTTATGCAAAAAACACGTGTCGCCCGGCATATTTTCCCGTAACAATTATTGCGGACTCGAATGTGAGTGCAAGTAATAATCGATTTACAGAAAACTATTTATAAAACAAACGACAATGCATGTATTAACAAAAGTATACAGTGAGAATAAAAGAAGAAAACATTTAAACTCGAGAATATTTTTGTGTGTATGAACTTTATGTATTTTATTTTACAACGAGGTTCACTCTTTACAAGGCCGAGCTCCCACTTGAGGTAGAGGGTTACGTTTGGAGGCCATTTCTGGGTAAATGAGTGAAAGATAATAGTTAACCCTAGCCTTGAACAGGTTAAGATTGTAGTACTCGGAGAGACACCCTGTTGGAAGTCGTTTCCACAGGGCGGTGGTTTGCGGGAAGAATCTGCTCGAGTGTAATACAGATGGAATGTCGGTGGTTTGCTATTATGTAAGTGGCATGATATATTCTTGCTGTGAAGTGGCATGAAATATTCTTGCTGTTTGCTTCGGCGGGACAAGGGAATGTTGTTCCTCCGAGAACCTTTCGTGCAAGTAGCGACAGAGCAGTGAGAGGCCTGCCATTATACCGCCTGTTGAAGAGAGGTTGAAGGGTGGAGAATAATTCGCCACCCACAAAAGCTAGAAGACGTCTTTAAAGTCTATCAAGCCTTGAAGGTGATATGAGAATCACCGCTCCAAATCTGACATTTTTCCATTTTTGGCCTGATCAGGTTCCTTTAAAAGTAGAGCATAGCAGGAGGTGTCATGTACATAGGAGTTCCACTTGAGGTGAAGTGTTAGTATGAGACCCAAGTCATTCAAAGCACTGATTCGAGGTCAGATTGGCGATGATGGGTTGTAACTATCTTGGTCTTCGAGACATTGAACGTAACCCGCCAGTTGTTAAGCCATTGGATAGTTTGCGCAAGATCGGAAAAGAGCCCGTTCGCCAATCTCCGACCATCAACAGTTTCAGAGGTGCGTCTGCATTTTGAGTATATTCTTATGAAGATCAAAAAAAGAGTTTGTCCGAGGAATGACCTCTGGGGCCCCAGAGAACTGACAACTGATAACCACCTTTAATGATCTACCTGTTAAAAAGGAATTTATGATCAAGAAGTCCCTTCCAGTGATTCCATAACTGGAGTAGTAAGATTTGGGCCACACCTTGTCGTAGGCCTTTGAGATATCTAGTGCAATGGTTCTCGAGGCGTATTTTTCGTCAGGAGCCTCACTAATTCTGTACATGATGTTAAGTAGGATGTCGGCAGTGAATGGGGCCGACCGAAACCCATACTGCCCGTCGCTGAAGAGCTTGTTATTTTCTAGTTGCTCGATGAACCTCATATTGATTATGGCCTTAAACAGTTTGCTGATATTACTGAGGCGGCTGATGGGTCTGTAGTGGGGGTTGGAAGATCGCAATCTTGCATTCTTGAACATTGGACACACGCTTAGAACTTTCCACAGGCTTGGTAAAGATTTCTTCAAGCAGCAGTTGAATAACTTTTCAAAGATTAGGGATAATTCTAGCTTGATGTTCTTAAGGACATCTACTGGAATTTTGTCCGGACAAGTGGATTTCTTAGGGTCAAGGCCTTTGATAAGTCTGAATATTCCACTGCTGCGATGGTATTAGGTTGGTGCAAAAATAATGTCGTTTTTTGACGTTAAAAATACGTCAAAAATCGACATTATTACGTCATTATTTTTGCACCAACCTAATAATAATCGTTGTAAAAAGCAGCAGATAATAATAAAACCTTCCGTTGTTGTTCTTCCTTTCTTTTTTTATAGAACGTGTTTGTTTATATTCTCTACACATTGTATTTAATGATTTATTTGCCATTATTTTTAACGCTCCGCTAACAATGTAACCTTTTCGCTTTAGGAAGCTACTTCTTTGGTGAAGGATATTTGAATTGTTGATTTGTTTTGCTAGTGAATTTTACTTATTCAGGAATTTATTTCCACATTCTTCGCAAGTTTTCCTTGATTCTTAAACATTAATTTTGCCATTTTCTTTTCATTACTGAATTGTAAATTTATAATTTTTTTGGTGTGTGTAAACCATTCTTCGAAAATTCCATAGAATTCACGTTGATTTTTGGTGTTATACGATTTTCGCCGACAGCATTTAATTGTCTTCAGAAGTTGGAAATTCAGAATCAAATAAACCGAATGTACGCATGCATTCTTCCTTCTCTAGACTTCTTTCTCTCCAATCTCCTCAACTCTTTCTCTCTCAGACACAAACATACATACATACATAAATACATGCATACACACAAACACACTCACACTCATATATATATATATATATATATATATATATATATATATATATATATATATAAGTGTGCATTTCAACATCAGTGTACACATTATATGTATATATATATATATATATATATATATATATATATATAAGTATATATATATTTGACAATATATATATATATATATATATATATATATATAATCATATGAATCTAAGAAAGCTTATAGATTGATAAACGTTTCGTATTTGTTTAACATATCATTCTGTCTGATACCGATCATTATTTGATCTGTATTTGATCTCAACACATACACAGATACATATATATATATATATATATATATATATATATATATATATATATATATATATATATATATAAAATGCGTGTATTGATATTATAAATATATAATCAATATCTCATATATATATATATATATATATATATATACATATATATATAATCCGTGAATTTATATATATATATATATATATATATATATATATATATATATATATATATTTGTATATATATATATATATATATATATATATATATTGGTATCATTTTGGAATCAGGTCAACTACATGAGGTAATTTTAAAAATTGCGAGATGGATGCGGACCCACAATCCTGAAATTTTGGATTCCCATTTTTTCATTACTCTAATTTTCAGATTCCACCATCTTGGCTGATAAGAACAATTAAATGCACACAACTCTGTAGCTTTCAATAGCTCATGTTCAAATGAAAAATTAGTGTTTCAAAATAAAACTGCCCGTATTTTCCACTTACTCCTATATACCGACATATCATACAATTTTTGAATCAAGTCGACTCCCTGAGCAAAATAAAAACATTCCGGGCAAGATCAGAATCCGCAATCATCAAATTTTGGTCTCCCAAATTTTCATTACTGTGATTACTAAGTTTTTAGTACGATGACAATTTTTGTAACTTTGAATTAATTAATTAATTAATCAGAATTAATTGCGAAATCCAGCGAAAGTCACACATGAAATAAAACTAATTGCTTGTATGGAAAGTAAGGATATACGTACATCAAATTTTCTTTAAATTAAGTGGACGCAGAAGAATTATAGTTTAACTTTTAAAAGGTAACCTTAAATGTTAATGAAGCGACTAATTTTGAGGTCTTCTGTAGTTTATTGTTGCCTATCGCATCTAATTCTCTCTCATGCGATAGGTCGGCTTTTAAGCTAGTTTTATATAAAATGTTTTGTTGGTATTTCTACTGTAAAACTATTTTTATAATTTTATAATCTTTTGTTTTTGTTTGGAGATTCACTATTTGTCCATAGTCTGGCGTCTAACAGGTGCTACCACCCCCGGAAAGGGTGGACCTTGGAACAACAGCAATTAAGAGTTGATTGCATACTCCTCAAGACGTCCAATCTCCAGATTAGGGATCTTCCTGTCGGATGTAGTTTATCATCATAGCCAGAACTAGTAGCAGAAGGATACTGAAAGGACCATGAACCGAACATGTGAGCAAAGACGGAGAAAATAAAAATAAAATGAAACTTATACTTAACATCAGGTACAGAGAGGTTAGTCACAGGGCAGAGTGATTGGTTGTTTTGTTTAGTGGCATATCAACACCTCTATGGGTTATTTAATGCCGAAATCTAAATATTGTGAACACGGTTGTATGACTTCAACTACAAATAATTGTAAATTTATAATTTTTTGGTGCGTGTAAATCATTCTTCGAAAATTCTATAGAATTCACGTTGATTTTTGGTGTTGTAAGATTGATTGAGGGTCATTTTGCTATAAAATGTCTTGTTACTAAATTTACTATAAATAGGTATTGTTGGTAATTTTACTATAATTTCTCGCACATTTGTTTAATATAAAATTGTATTACTGCTATTTTTACTATAAAAATTTATTTTTTTTATTTCTATAGTGTTTTCTTGTTGCTTGGGCGTTCACCATTTGCCCATAGCTGCTCTCTTAACAGGAGTTACCACCCCTGGACAGACCGAAGACTACAGGTAAACAAACATAACATATTTAGGGAGCTTGACTAAATGGATGGTAGAAGAAGATTTAGGAGAAATACAAAAATATTTATTAAGAGCTACGAAAGTCAGGAGATTTTGTAGAACCATGATCGTCTACCTGCTGAATGGACACATCACATAATAAAGAAGAGGACTGTTCCTAATCGGAATGATTAAAGGTAACCATTGATGAAAAGCGTTCAGGGTTTTACCATTCGGTAGGGTTTTGTATCCTCCAGGACCACGCGTGACATCACACTTATTTGCAGACCCAGCAGAAATAGATGTGTCTTGGCTAGGATTGCTTAGTATTAGGTTGGTGCAAAAATAATGACGTAATAATGTCGTTTTTTGACGTATTTTTTAACGTCAAAAAACGACATTATTATGTCATTATTTTTGCTCCAACCTAATACAACTACCGTCCTAATCTTATGATTGACACTGCTTTCGATACCTAAAGAAATATAATCATGAATGGAGAGAATTACAATTCTTTGGAAACCTGTAAAAAAACACATAGAGGTGGAATCATGTTGCTGCCTGAAAGAGGTCGAAAGATATTGGAATAAAACGATGCATATGTTGATGAATAAATATTAGAATATTGTCTTTGAAATTATTTTCGATTGCCAAATAATGACCTGGGTATAATGATACACTACATCCAGCAGCAATATCTCTGATCGGGAGAATAGAGATTTTGAGGAGCGTAGAATCACCATTGTTGTCGTTCCCAGGTCCATAGTGACTAGGAATGATAGAAGTCCCAGTACTGGGCAAACAAATACAAAATATCATGTAAGTAAAAAAATACACTTGTATATAAATACCAACAATACCGCTTATAGTAAAACTCTGACACACGAAGTTAACACTAAAAGTTATTTTGCAAATTGCAAAAATATACTGCCACGTTGGAGTCACATATTTGTTAGTATGGTGGTATCTACCACACAGAGTCTGCCGACTATTTTGTGTTAGGAAGAATAACGTGTTTTAGCCTTCCAGTAGCACACCGATACTAATATTAGCATTAGTGTAGCCATTGATATACTAACACTGAATACGAATATAGAAAGACGAAATACGTGAGCGTAACAAACAAAACATTTAATAAAGCAAACACCGTACCTACATATATTCAAAAGATTTACATATGTCCCAAAACAAATGATTGTCCATATTGTCCCAAAGGAACGAGGAGGTTCGCAGGACGAGAAAAAAAAATAACATACCAGCTATACGGCCTTTGATAGTCCGCAGATAAGTGAATAGAAATTACTTTTTTCTTTCGCTAGGCCGTGCACATGTTAACCAGTTTCCACGTTTGTGGACACTGGTGGTCAGGAAGTTAAAGAGGCCGTTCCTGCCAAAAACGGAAGCAAAGAGAAAAAAGTACAGAAGAGTTCTACTCTCTAAAGGGGCCAAAACTCCCATGAGCTCAACCCAAGGGAAAACAACTGTGGTCTCCCTACATTAACAACAATACCTATTTATAATAAAAATACTAACAATGTCTTTTTGTAATAAAATTATCAGCAATAACTATTTATGATAAAATTGGCAACAATATCTATTTATATTTCTCCCCGGAATCGAGCCTTCAAATCTATAAATCAACCATTCGCCCTTGCATGGAGTATTGCTGCCATATTTGGTCTGGAGCCGCTAGTTTTTGCCTCGGGGTTCTTGATAAGATCCAGAGACGGATATGCAATATAATTGTCCCCAATCTGGGATCTCGTCTGCAGTCGCTCTCTCACAGACGCCTTTCTCTGTCTTTTTTTACAAATACTTTCATGGTAATTGCTCCGATGAGGTGCTTTCGCTGGTTACCAGACTTCGCGAATTCAAGTGGCCTATGAGGCTGGCATCCCGTTCTCACCTTTTCACTGTTGAAACTGTTAAATGTAGCCGCCTCTTCTACTCCAATAGCTTCATATTTCGCACCTCTCACCTGTGGAACTTCCTTCCCTATTCCTGTTTCCCTGATAGCTATAATTTCCAACTATTCAAATGTAATGTCAATCGACATCTCCAGTTGCCTTGATCTATCCACTATCCTTCTTCTCATCCTTTCCCCTATGATTCCTATCTGCTCTCGCTCCAAATCCTCTGCTCTCGCTCCAAATCCTCTGCCCTCGCTCCAAATCCTCTGCAACCCCTTGCGTGCTAGTGGCTTTCCGCCTTGCTAGTGGTGAATTGCTTAAAAAAATATTTAGTTGGAGCCATAAAATTGTGTTCAAAATAATTAGTTTTCGGTATTAAATGTCCAAAAGAGGTTGATATGCCGCTAAATAAAATCAAGCAATGTTACTAGGTTGTCCAACATTTTTACTGCCGAAACAGTTAAATGTAACCGTCTACTCAAACAGCTTCTTCTCTCGCACTTCCCGACAGTGGAACTCCCTTCCTCTTACTTACTTCCCTGATAACTATAATCTTCAAAAATTTAAATCAATCGACGTCTTCTGATGTCTTGATCTTGATCTCCGTCCTTCTCTTTATCCTTTCCTCAAACACCTATCTTTATTCAAATTTCACTTTCCGTAACCCCTTGCGTGCTAGTGGCCACTCCCACCTTGCTTGGGTTAATGCTTAAAAAAGAATTTTAAAAATATTATATAAAGATTTCGATGTCTTTCTGCAATTCGATCATATTACAGGATCTGTAAACAGATATGTTTGCGAATAAATCATACAAAGAAAGTATCCTCTTTTTAAAAGTTTAAATAATGAAAAGATTCGAATATTCGATTGCTTACTACTGTTGCATATATTTTTTCTGTCTGATAATACAACGCTAAAAAGTAACATTAAAGTTAGTTGTTTCCCCCTCAAGTGATTTAATTTCAAATTGTAATTACAAACTTTTTTCTCTTCTCAGTTTTCGAAGAATGTTATTTTAAACAAATAAGCAATAAACACGCTAAGCAACGGATTCTTGGATTAGCGCAATGAAAACTGTTAATTTGTTTCAATGAAAATATTTTTTTCCTGTCCAATAGAGACTTTTGTTTAGTGACTTTGCAATAGAGCTAAAATTGCTGGCTGTCTATAGAACTGTTATCTAGATAATTAAAACAAACAAGTATCGTTTTTTGATTATCTATCGTGACGCATTTGCAGTTCGAAAAGGATTCTGAAATCTCGTTTTCCAAATCCCGTAGCATCGAAAAAAGACATTTTAATCTAGTTTTTAATATATCACGTCGAAATACTTAATTATTTTGTAGCGTCTGAAGAATGAAACTGTATGTAATCTATATCTATCTATCTGTCAGGGGAAAAAAGCCCGAATATATTTGAATATATTTATGCGATATTTAAAGGAATTTAAATTACGTAATGACATGTATTTACATATAAGCATTACTGGAATATATGGTCTCGAGCTGCACAATCCTTACTCGCCTATCCAAAACGGTCTACACGGACTTATAAGTGATGAATTATTTACCGCTCTACAAGCCTTTCCAAAGACGAAACGCCGCGAATCTCTCTATATCTATTTCCATGGCATATGTTCTGACAAGCTTAGATCCCTAAACTTTGACATTTACCACTGCGACGTGTCATGCCATCTATACAAGTGTCAATCATCCCAATTCCCATTTTATTCCATTAGTAAGGAGTAAGTTTCACACGAGGACAGCTTCTTCCCAAGAAAGGCTGCTTCATGGAAGAGACAACCGGCAGGATGTTTTCCCAATTACTACAATATTGATCTCTTCAAGCTGGGGTCAACCGTTATTTTTTCTGCATAAACTCATGAACTTCATTTCTAATTAAAGTGATCATTGGGATTTGAATTGGGTGAAGATAAGTATAAAAAATAACGCGCATGCGCGCACACAAACACATACATAGACACATAGACACGCACACGCAATTATGTCTACAAATGTGTTATAATTAAATAAGAAATAATTTTTTTGTTCTGGTAGCACGAAGCTTGTTAGATTCGAGTGGCGCCAAGTATGCCTAATGTTACCATAACAGCGGATTTTCTCATTAGTTTACTGGAGACTCTGTTATTATGCTCAGAAAATCTAAAGAACGGAAAATCTCATATATATATATATATATATATATATATATATATATATATATATGGGGGAAATATATGACAAAGTGTACAAAGTTTTCATGTTACTCGTTTCATCCTTTTCAGAATAAATTTGTTACAATCGTGCGACTACACATGGTTACGAAGGAGGGATGCTGGGAGTTTTAAAATATATTATATATTATATAATATAGCCGATGAATAAGAAAAAGAATGCAAATGGAATCGGCTAGATTACATAAAAATATTTTTAAATTTCCAGCATATATATATATATATATATATGACAGATGTTACTATGTGAGAAAACGACATTATTTTTGCGCCAACCTAATATATATATATATATATATATATATATATATATATATATATATATATAGTGTGTGTGTGTAATCGCACCACTTTGTCATACAGTTTTTCCTCCAATAATGTTCTTGATGTACAACAATTTGCATATCCTTATATCATATATATATATATATATATATATATATATATATATATATATATATATATATATATATATATGGTAGGTGTTAAATAATTACAGGATTTATCCTATGCACAAAATATGATCAAATGTCGCAAAATTTCATTAAAAGTTTGGTCTATACATTGGGGCGAAACATTATGTTGCTGCTTAGGTTACATACAGATATTGAAAATAAAGTTCAAATCGCTCAGAAAAATTTGAATTTTCGCATTAGGAGAAATATTACATAAAAAAGGCTTCCATCAAACCTTTATAAAAGAAAATTTGCTTTTGCAAAGCAACTTGTCAGCAGTCAATATATCACATAACACCCTTGAGCGCTTAGTTTTCGAGAGGGTAGAATGGAGATCAACGTGTTTTAGTGGACTCAGCAATTTTCAATATGCTTGTCTGAGTCATCTTCAAGAAGCGAGAGCAAGATCTAAAAGGTCACCCAATCTAACAGTGATCTCATTTCACAATCCTCACACTTGCTGCATATGTATCCTCCTTTGTAAATCACTATGCCACTTAAGATTATCACACAAACTTTCATAATTGAATCAATAACCTGTCAGATCCTCATATGTCGAAACCGACGGGAGAGTCCATTATTATTATTATTATTATTATTATTATTATTATTATATATAGCAAGATGTATGACTGTGTCATGATTTGGTTCAGATCAACAATTTTTCCGTTTGATATATATTTAAAATATAATCAAATTGCTTTCTTATGATCACGTGATCAGACGTAGTAATATTTGCGCCAAAAAGTGATTTTCGTAAACTTTTGTTGTGAAGGATTGGAAGTGTCAATGGCTGTGGCAAATGACAACAAAATGGTAAATAGTTCAAGTGTCAGGAATTCTTTTTTATTGGCAATCATACAAGTTTTTCTCATATTTTTACCCGTTATTTTCAGACACACAGACGACAAGGAAAATGACTGAAATAAAAACTAATTGTAATATTTTTTTTGTTAAATTCTCGATAAAAGATACCGTCCTGCATTACAAACTATTAAAACTATTGATGATAAAATGTGGAATAATTTAAAAAAAATTACTAATAAAAATGACAACAAATCTAATAAAAGGCTGAATTAATATATATACAGAAAACAGAAAGTCTGTCCAAATAGTGTAACAGTAAAACTGTCCAATAATTAAATTAAGCTTCGAACAGTTGTATCTTAGAAATAATTAAAGCTATCTTACTGAAAATTTCCGAGGTTGTTATAAGGCTATTGGACTCTATCATAGGCAATAAGAATGTATAATTACTCTCCAAACTTAACAGAATAATCGTGATTAACTCGATCATAAACGAAAATGACATCTTCATCATTAATTAATCATAGCTAAAGATCGGAAGCACATGAATGATTGAAATAAAGTTAATATATATATATATATATATATATATATATATATATATATATTATTCCAGGATCATTTTTGTTGGAAGTTAGGAAAGGTTATTTAAGTTAGAAATTAAATGGTAATCTTTATAACATCAACAAAATACAATACTCGCCAGCGGCATGAAGTAGGTAAACAACTGCTAGTGGTGCGCTACTTAGACAGCGTCATTACTCTCGCTTACAATAGTGTCCAAAGTATTTATGAGGATTTGGACATACACGTTAGTGTTCATATGTACGGTATATAACAATTTTACAACTTCTTCAAGATGATCTCCGTCCTCTCCAACCTTCTAACTCTCTATCACAGGTTTCACGCAGGATTCCATTTTCAAGTCTTTTTTCACTGCTCTTTGGACTGTCGTAAGTGAAACTAGTCTCTCACATGCCAAACGTCTTACGGATTGAGTTGGATCTTTTCTAATTGATCTCTTTATTTTTAAGTTGAATTGATGATCCCTGTTGCAATTGTGACCTCCTGATCCAGTTTTCCTCTTTGCTGTGGATATCGGTACTATTAGAGAAGGCATGAATCGATCTTTTTCCTTTCAACATTGCCTAATTGGGAAAACAGAGGGACTGACGGAAAAAGATTTTAACCTGTTCTCTTTCTATAACTCGAAAGGTTTTTTTCAGTGAATATTAAAACAAACAGCGTCAAGATCTCTAAACGTCTTATCTGAAAACCTGGGAAAAAAGAAACTCAGTCAGTTCAGTGTTTTTTTAGATATTAAACACTGTGTGGGATGGACAATTATGCTGTTACACGATGCGGACAATTTTGCTGTTACAGTCGGTATATATATATATATATATATATATATATATATATATATATATATATATATATAAGTATAAAAGTGAACATAGAAGTCAACCCTCAGAGGCAACAGTCTGTTTCATGCTAGATGCAATCGTCAGGCCACGACAATTGCATCTAGCATGAAACAGCCCGCCACCTGTACTTACACATGCTTTATTTCTGATATTAAGCACTTTATCCCATAAATATAGCACGCCTTAAGACTATATTTCTTCATATATATATATATATATATATATATATATATATATATATATATATATATATATATATATATATATGCATTCTTTGAATTCAAATGAATCTTAATAATATAAAATATTAAAGCTGATCCAGAAAAAGAGCTCAGTGTATTTATTAAAACAGAGCAAATATAAATTTATATGTAATATTTTTCTACCCAGAATCTATCCTCCATATCTACAAATCAACAATTCGACCTTGCATGGAGTATTGCTGCCATATATGGTCTGGAGCCCCTTCTGTTTGCCTCGGGGTTCTTGATAGGCTCCAGAGGCGGATATGCAATATAATTGGCCCTGTTATGGCATCTCGTCTACAGTCACTCTCTCACAGACGCGCCGTCGCCTCTCTCTGTCTTTTTTACAAATACTTTCATGGCAATTGCTCCGAGGAGATGCATTCGCTGGTTCCCAGACTTCATCCCGCTCTCACCGTCTCACCGTCGAAACTCCTAAATGTAGCCGTCTCTTATACGCCAATAGATTCGTGTCTCACACCTCTCGCCTGTGGAACTCTCTTCCCTATTCCAGTTTCCATGAGAGCTATAATCTCCAACTATTCAAATGTAATATCAATCGACATCTCCAGTTGCCTTGATTCTACCCTTCTTCTCATCCTTTCCGCTATCACTCCTATCTGATCTTGCTCCAAATCTTCTTTAACCCCTTTCGTCCTAGTGGCTTCCCGCCTTGCTTGGGGCGAAACGCTTAATATATATATATATATATATATATATGTATTTTAATTCAGCCTTTTGTTAAGTTTGTTGTTAATCCTCATTTTGTCAACAGTGCTTTAATAGTTTCGTATGTAATACACAACATTACTGAACGTTTTTTTTAGTCTAGAAAGTTATCAAAAAATCTCTTACGCCACCTGCCACTTATTTTGCCAAGATTTGTATTTATTTTAGTCATTTTCTTCGTCGTCTGTGTGTCTGTAAACAGTCATTGTTATCAAGAGACCTTCGACACATCGGCACAATCCATAAATATATTAGCAAAGGCGCCTTGCTTTGGGGTAATGTTTACCGATCTCGTCTCGGAGACAATTACTTATGTGTAGTGGGATGGATTCTCTTTGAATGACTTGTGAGCTTTTGTCAACACTGCGAAATTCATTCAATACCAATAAATATCTTAATAATGGCAAAATTTGTTTCATCGGCGTTGATAATCAACAGTTAGAAAAATCGTAAGTATAAATGATTTTTGTGAAAGATCAATGATTAAAATAACATCCTGTAAAACTTAAAGAAGATTATATTGAATCAGACACAGAAAAAAGAAATATACCAACTAACAAAACTAACGCATTACTTGAACCTTTCCAACAGCAGCAACAATAAAAATGGGTTGAATACGTATTGAGAAGAGAAAATAATATAATCAAGCAGGTAATTTTTCAGATTGCCAAATCAGAACGACTGATAGAGAAAACACATTTGTAGTAGCAAGAACTATAACAGCTAGTGGGATTGAGAAGTGTTATTTCTTGGAAAAAAACATTTGGGAAATTTTTTAAAATATTTCTGTCGAATTAAAAGAGCCTGGTTTACTATAGCTTTGTGTCATTTTGTTCTCATATATTTTATGTATTTCTGCCTAAGAATATGCTCAGGTCATTTGTAAATATTTATGCCGATGATACACCTATATAGGGGAGCACCTCTGAAACTGTCGATGGTTAGAGATTGGGGACTGACCTCTCTTCCGATCTTCTGCAACCTACACAATGTCGTAAGAACTGGCTTGTTGCATTCAATGCCTCGGAGACTAAGCTAGTTATATTACATCACCACCGATCTGACATCGAACTACCACCAATCAGGATGAACGGAGGTCCTCTCGGGAAAAGCACCGTACCTCAAAAGTATGTTGGTCCTCAAATTCAAACTCGACCTCTAGCAGAAATCGTACATATGATCCATTGCTAGGAATGTAGGTAAAATGGTCGGCTCTCTGTACCGCTCCAGGAAGTATATGACTCCTTCTATTCTCTACTTTTACAAAAACAAGATCAGGCCAAAATGGAGTACTGTTTTCATATTTGGGATGGTGCTTCCAAGATCTCATTCTCTGAGCCTTGATATAGTTTAAAACCGTCCCTGTGGCCTTGTAGGTGACGAAATATTGTCCACCCTTCAAACTCTCTTAAACAGACGGGACGTGGCAAGCCTCTCACCGCTCTACAAATACCTCCACGGAAGGTGAACAGACGAACTACATTCCCTGGTACCCCCTCGTCAAACCTTCACAGCAAGAACACGACATGTCACTTACATGGTACCAAACCACCCACATTCCATCCGTATTCGGTGAGAAATAAGTTCCACTCAAGCAGATTCTTCCCGAGAACCTGTGGAACCGACTTTGAACAGGATGTTTCCCCGATTACTATAATCTTAACCTGTTCAAGGCCAGGGTTAAATGTTATCTTCCACTCCTATAAACACAAATGGCCCTAAACGTAACCCTCTACTTCAAGTGCCACCCCGGGCTTTGTAAAAAGCGAACCTAACACTAAAAAAAATCCCAGCACCCATCTGCTTGTGTAATCGTAACAAATTTAGTCCGATGAAGTCCTAAAGGACCAAACGCGTTATAAGTAAATTTTTATCGTTTTCTCTTACAGTTTTCCCAATAATGTAATTTATATATGAAAATATATATCGTTATCTCATTTATTTATATATATTTATTACAATTATATCATATTTTGGTTTGGTTTGGGTTGTTTTGTTTTGTTTTACGGCATATCAACCTCAATGCCGAAAACTTCTTCCTTTGTCAAAAATCTATTTCTTGTAATATTTTTTCCCCAAAAATGTATAGCTGGTAATAAGACTTTTAAAAAATGTATAGCGGGTAATATTATTTTTTTAAAAATGTATTGCTGGTAATATTATTTAAAAAAAATGTATAGCTGGTAATAAGATTTTTAAAAAATGTATAGCGGGTAATATTATTTTTTTAAAAATGTATTGCTAGTAATATTATTTAAAAAAAATGTATAGCTGGTAATATTATTTTTAAAAAATATATTGGTGGTAATATTATTTTTAAAAAATGTATATCTGGTAATATTATTTTTAAAAAGTATTGCTGGTTATATTATTTTAAAAAATGTATTGGTGGTATTATTATTTTTAAAAAATGTATTGCTGTTTATATTATTTTAAAAAATGTATTTCTGGTAATATTATTTTAAAAAAATGTATTGGTGGTATTATTATTTTAAAAAAATGTATACCTGGTAATATTATTTTTTAAAAAATGTATTGGTGGTATTATTATTTTTTTAAAATGTATTGCTGGTTATATTATTTAAAAAAAATGTATTAATGGTTATATTATTTTAAAAAAATGTATAGCTGGTCATATTATTTTAAAAAAATGTATAGCTGGTATTATTATTTTTTAAAAAATGTATTGCTGTTTATATTATTTAAAAAATGTATTGCTAGTATTATTATTTTTAAAAAATGTATAGCTGGTAATATTATTTTAAAAAAATGTATTGGTGGTAATATTATTTTTAAAAAGATGTATTGGTGGTATTATTATTTTTTAAAATATATTGGTGGTAATATTATTTTAAAAAATGTATTGGTGGTAATATTATTTTTTAAAAATGTATTGCTGGTTATATTATTTTAAAAAAATGTATTAATGGTAAGATTATTTTTAGAAAATGTATTGCTGGTTATATTATATTCAAAAAATGTATAGCTTGTCATATTATTTTAAAAAAATGTATAGCTGGTATTATTATTTTTAAAAAATGTATAGCTGGTAATATTATTTTAAAAAATGTATTTTCGGTAATATTATTTTAAAAAAATGTATTGCTGGTAATATTATTTTAAAAAAATGTATAGATGGTAATATTATTTTCAAAAAATGTATTGGTGGTAATATTATTTTTAAAAAATGTATTCCTGGTATTATTATTTTTAAAAAATGTATAGCTGGTAATATTATTTTTAAAAAATGTATTGTGGTAATATTATTTAAAAAATATATAGCTGGTAATATTATTTTTTAAAAATGTATTGCTGGTAATATTATTTAAAAAAAATGTATAGCTGGTCATATTATTTTAAAAAAATGTATAACTGGTAATATTATTTTTAAAAAATGTACTGGTTTTAATATTATTTTAAAAAAATAAATTGCTGGTTATATTATTTTAAAAAAATGTATTGCTGGTATTATTATTTTTTTAAAATGTACAGCTGGTAATATTATTTTAAAAAATGTATTGCTGGTAATATTATTTTAAAAAATATATTGCTGGTAATATATTTTTAAACAAATTGCTGTGAATAGATTGTTTTTTCTTCAAAAATATTTTTTTACAAAGTTTTTGTGGTATTAAAACCTATTTTTACACTTTGATAATGCTTCTTTACCTCAGTTTTAGGGCTAACTATTTGTCCATCGCTGGGATGCTAACAGATGCTACCACCCCGGGTCAGGGTGGACCTGGGAACATCAGCAATTAAGAGGAGGTTCCACGCTTCTCAAAGCCTTCTGAACAGAGGCCTTGCTGTTAGACGTAGTTTATCGTCTTACCCTGGACCCTGATGTAGTTTATGGCCATACCCAGGATGGATATTATATTTTCGAGCAGGGATTTAAGATGGTATCAATATATATAAGTAACAAGTGAAGGAGTTTTTTACATATTTCTGGACGTCTGTATCAATCATCTACAAATCTTCATGGTACAGTAAGAGATAAGAGGAACACGTTCTCATTTCGAACTTATCATTTCAAATATCTGCTATTGAAAAGCGGAAGAAGAAAAGGAGACGATATAAAAGAGAGGGAAAGAGAAGGAGAGAGGGGGATCAGAAGAAGAACTGCAGTTCACAGCTACATTATACATATACATACTCACAGAGACACAAAAACACACGCACACAGGCACACACACACATATATATAAATAATGCTAATAAATACATATTTGTTTCTTGAATGTTTGACGCAAATCTGAGTTTCATAGACGAGTTTATCGTCAATTACAAATTTTAAAATGTGGCAGACGATTGCAGCGTGCATGAATATCAAAGTGACACGAAACGGTAAAGAAAAAAAATTTTCTATTAGTATAAATTTTATGCTCTTTTAGACATCGTTCCCTTTTCGATTTCCACCAACAATAAAAGTCCGCTATATATATATATATATACTTATATATATATATATATATATATATATATATATATATATATACACACACATAATCGTATATATATAATCGTATATACATATAAAATTATATATAATCGTATATATATAATCGTATACATATATTATCGTATATATATATATATATATATATATATATATATATATATATATATGTATATTTATATATAACCGTATATATACATATATATATATATATATATAACCGTATATATAATCGTATATATATATACATATATATGTATAAGCATTTATATATATATGTGTATAATCGTATATATATATAATCGTATATATATATATATATATATATATATATATATATATATATATATATATATATATATAATTATTTATTTATAAATATGATTCTTCCAACACGCTACATAAGAGTTCTGCGAAAACTTCAATATAATTATACTGAAGTTTTCGGCTCTTGTTTTGAAACATGAGAACTCTTATGTAGCGTGTTGGAAAAATATTTTTAAATAAATAATTATATTTATGCTCTACTTTTGTATCGAGCACTATTTTTTTTTAAAAATATAACAAAAATACTAAAGAACTTCGGATTATTTACCTAACGAGTTCTTTCCAATTTTCAATATACTTACACGCACACACACACACACACACACACACACACACACACACACACATATATATATATATATATATATATATATATATATATGTAATCATTTCACCCCAAGTAAGGCAATAAAGACGCTGTGGTTTGTCTTATCGAATATGTGAAAATAAAAAATAAAAAAAAATAGTGAGTATCGAGTAGAATAAAATGACATATATTTAACATTGCACATTAGGACATTGCATTTACATTCACCAGGAACTCTAGTTAGCGTTAACCACCTGATGAGATGTCTAATTAAATAAATATGCATTTTTGCCACGGTAACTTGCATGTTCCATTGTAACAGTCTATTATATATATATATATATATATATATATATATATATATATATATGTCTGTGTGTGTGTGTGTGTGTGTGTGTGTGTGTGTGTGTGCGTGTGAGCAGATATGTAGAAATATAGGAAAGAACACGTTAGGTAAATAATCCGGAGTTCTTTAGTACTTTTGTTTTTATTTTTTATAAAGCGAATGAACATGCTCATGAAGATGCGTAAATTTCAAGATTGATTATTCCTAAATTTTCGCTTGAGGATGAAACAGGGCTTGATACTTTAATTCAATTTAATTTTAATAATTATATTGAGGTTTTTGGCTCTTGTTTTTGAAAGATGAGAACTCGTATGTAGCGAAGGAATCATAATTTTTTTTAAATAATTATAATATATATTCCCATCTATTAAGGTGTTAGAGAAGACTATATTCCAGTTCCGAAAAGAACCGCTGAATTATCGTTGCAAATCATTCGATTGCAGTGGGGAGGATTTATGAAAGGCATACAAGTATTTATTTATGATATACACGACACGCATAATATAATTATACATATTCGTTTTTGTATGAATTTATATTCATTACTGAGATTGTACTTATCATTACTTTTCGGTTTTAATTCCTTTTAAATATGACAATTGTTTCTTTAACTTTGTGACACTGAGAGGTTTTCTTTATGATAGGAAAAGGGAAAATATTGGGAAAGTAACATTAGAATGACTCGCGTAATTTCTCCATAAAACAAGAAAAACAAAAATAAAAAAAATGGCGAAAACCTGGTTTTCTAACATTTTTTCTCTGACACCCAGTCAGAAATCATTCATCGCTTCATTCCTCATAGGCGTTCATTGGCAGAGTAGTATCTATAATTCAGTGCAAAATGATGACTGTAGCAAGTCGGACGAACCCGGAAACATGTCATGCTTGGCAAGTGGAGATTCATTGCGCATGTCCTGCATAAGAATTTAAAGAAAATGTCAGAATATTGTCATACTAGAACTGTATTTATTTAAAGGTCTTGGAAGCCAGATTATTAGACTGAGGTCATAAATTTTACAATCTAAATATCACCTAACTAGGCGTGACATTTTTTGAAAATGATATTTCAAGTAGCGCGATGGATTGGGGCTAGTTTTGTGGACTCTTATTTCTAAAATACTTACAATGAGTATGGGGTATTGTGATTATTAGGCGTAGACTTTTGACTTTTATAGACTTGTTAAATTTTAGAGTGTGAAATATGGATAAGGTTTTATGCACAAAACAAGCGCAATAATTTGTTAATCTAATGCTGTATTAATACCTTGAGCTAAAATTTCAAAATGTTAGGAAAATTTGTTTTTTATTATAATACTGTTGACCCAAACACTTCCTTTTGGGTGACGAATTAATTTTCACTTTACAATCCCTTTCTCACAGACGGGACGTCGCAAGCCTCTCGCTTTTCTATCGCTATTTCGCTGGAAAGGGTTTAGATGAGCAACACTCCTTAGTTCCACCAGTGCTAACCTCCAAGGCTACGCACATTGTAACGAACGACCCCCATTCTCTTCGTATTACTTTGGTGAGATGCAAGTTCCACTCAAGAAGCATCTTCATACGAACTACTGCTATGTGGAACAGACTCTCAAGAGTATTTTCCCCGGACCACTACAATCTCAACCATTTCCAGTCTAGGCTAAACCGGTATCTTTCACACATCCGCATAAGCTTTGCCTCTTATTCTTTAACCATCTACCTCCAGTGGCTCTCGGGCCTTGTACAGTGTGAATATCATTGGAAAAAATGCAATCTCCAAAAGTCATTTACGGTTGGTAAATGAGTGTCAGTGCGTGTGTTTGAGAGAGAGAGAGAGAGAGAGAGACAGACAGACAGACAGACAGTGACAGAGACAGAGAGAGTGAGTGGAAGGAGAGAGAGAGTGAGTGGGAAGAGACAGAGAGAGACAGAGAGAGTGAGTGGAAGGAGAGAGAGAGTGAGTGGGAAGAGACAGAGAGAGAGAGACAGAGAGAGTGAGTGGGAGGAGAGAGAGAGAGTGAGTGGAAAGAGAGAGAGAGAGAGAGAGCGCTGTCGACTATGCCTTATACTCCACCAATCGAGGGATAATTTGCGCTATGGCGTTTCAATTCTTAATCTTAACAAACTGATTTTAGATTTTTTTAGATTTTTTTTTACTATATGTGATGAAACCCCGATAAATTTATAAGCGTGTCTTGGGACAGACACAATACAGTACACAAACGTGAGAAAACCCGATAATAAGCACAATGGGAGAAGCAAAGCACTCATAATAGTTTATGGTTACTGGATCTTTTATAAATATACTTTTGTTTTTCTGTCAATACCTTGGTTAGATACAGTGACAGGACCCAAAGAATTCTGAGCTCAATACCTGGTTAAGTCTGTAAAGAACATGGAGAGAGAAGAATTAACAGGAGATAACTCATAAATGACGTCCATTAGACATGGTACGTGGAAGTAAAAAAGTCTACCCCAGTGAGCGAAATAAAGGATTGACATTCCAATCACCTGAAGAAGGCCGGAGCGTACAACGGCCGAAACGTTGTGATAAATATGGAATCAAAGATGAGGACAATAGTCCGATTAATGTAAATAGTGTACTTTTGTTGGTTATTTATAATTTATTGCAAAATATTATGATATGTCATATGGATGCATTCTTTTTTAACAAAAAAGAAAACAGTATTGGATTTTAAGTGTTACGAGCTAATAGAACTGCCATATATATATATATATATATATATATATATATATATATATATATATATATATTCCGTTTATACGTTATTTTTATACATATAATTTATTTAAGCAAATGCTATGTTTTTTTAATTGAACAGTATTAATTACATTTATTGAACTGAATGTTCGAGAAATTTCATAGAGAATATGCGCTTCTCCGACAGGAATCGAACCTCTAAACCTTAACGGGAACTATCCTTTGATCTGAGGTGCTGTTAATCTTTCACCCAGAAAGAAGCATATGGTTAGCAAAGTCCGAATTATTGTTTATAAACACACATTATCGACGATAATCGCCAACCATATCTACGTAGGAAATATATGCTGTAAGAATGAATTGCTGGTAATTTTACTATATATATATATATATATATATAATAAATCATAATGGACTCTCCCGTTGGTTTCGACGTATGAGGATCTGACAGCTTATTGATTCATTTATGAAAGTCTGTGCGATAATCTTAAGTGGCATTTAAGTCCCGCTAGTGATTTACAAAGGAGGCCACAAATGGAGCAAGTGTGAGGATTTTGAAATGAGATCACTGTAAGATTGGGTGACCTTTTAGATCTTACTCTCGCTTCTTGAAGATGATTCAGACAAGCATATTGAAAATTGCTGAGTCCACTAAAACACGTTGATCTCCATTCTATCCGCTCCAAAGCTAAGCGCTCAAGGGTGATATGTGGTATATTGACTGCTGACAAGTTGCTTTTCAGCTTATCTTTGTATCTTAGCAATGGGCGTCTACATTCCTGTAGCCCTGATCTAACTGGCTGTATATTAGAATCTTGGGTATCCTGTCATCAAACATTCTCAAGACATGACCAGTCCACCGTAACTGAGACTATATGATAAAAATCTCGATTCCTCCAGTATTACACCTGTTAAACAGGTCTACATTAGATGTCCTATCTTGAAGCTTAACTCCACAGACTGCACGCAGACAGCTTTTATGGAAAACATGTAGTTAGCGTATATGGTACCTGTATGGAGTCCACGACTCTGAGCCATACAAAAGGATGTAAAAAGAAAGAACAGTAAGATATATAATCCGGTATTCTTATAGATATTATTATTTTTACGAAATAGTGCTCAATGTAAATTTACAGAGCATTAATATTATAAATTAATTGATTTAAAATGTTTTGTTCGCTACACAGTTCTAACCATGTTTCAAAAGTTTCCATTTTTGAAACATGTTTAGAACTGTGTAGCGAAAAACATATTTTAAATCAATTAATTTATTATATATATATATATATATATATATATATATATATATATATCGAGAGAGAGAGAGAGAGAGAGAGAGAGAGATCATCTATATTTAAACAAAGCAACTCACACTCAAGAAAATTACATTTGAAACCCGTCACAACATATTACAATGCATTTAAACACATGATTCTATTGATAACAATTCTTTCTTTCATGTAGTCAGGTACGATTTCATAGAACCGCATTTCGAATTTACGGCCTTCGTATGCTATTCCACGACCGTTATCCTCACATAGCAATTTTCTATATAAACGAGTGAGAATGTCATTTTTGACGATGAACATTTCTGTTGTAATGTCCATATAACGACTTTGATGAAGGCTCATGTGAACCGTAGGCTCAGATCGAGGAACGGCTTAACAAAAAATATCCAAATTTTGGACAATTTTTGTCTTTATTTTCTCCCGGAACTAAATCCACTATACGAAGCTTAGAACGGCTTATGATCAAAGAAAATAGATATTCGTTGTTTATTATATTTAACAATATATGTTTGAATAATTATCTGCTGCCCAATACACTAGATATATTCTTTACACTTTCATTATGTTTTGTTTGGGAGTTCATTATTTTCACATATCTGGGACCGGAACAGGTGCTACCACTCTAGGTCAGGATGGACCCGGGAACAACAGCAATTAAGAGGTAGCTCCATGTCCCTTCACAATCTCCAATCTCCCAATCTTGCTGCTGGATATAGTTTATAGTCATACTCGGAATTAACTTTTTATTTATTTTTTTGTTTGTTTCAAAATTATAGCATGGTTAATATGGTTGCAACCTCCTGCACTGAAAATGGAAACATTATTGGATTATAAGTTTTACTAAATAACAGAGAGCTGCTGTAATGGCTTCAGAGAATATCTCAAGACATAAAGCGCTAAGGAACGGGTGCATCCATCGCTGTCCTTTATCATTATTTGACATCTATGCCTCTTATTCCGCACCAGTCGCTATCCACCAACGAGGTATCGATACCATCAAAAACGTTTCAACGCAACGACACTTCGAAACCAAATGAAATATCGTCGCATTTCGTGTCGTCTCTGGTTTCACTTCTTCAGCGCACACTACATCAGAGACTGAATCGAAGACGGATATTTTTACTCGCGGCTTACGGCCATTATCAAGTTGAAACACCGGTACTCGTACGATCACTCAAGTTAAGCAACGTCGAGCATATTCAGTACCGAGATGGGTGACTGCTTGCGAACACCAGGTTCTGGTGTAATAGTAAACGACAAGGAATTGGAAATTGAAAAGCCGAGGTCTAATTACGGGCAATTGCGCTCGGGTATACATGTACACACACACACACACACACACACACACATTCCTATTTGTTCTTATAACTCTCTCGGACTCCGATCTAACTTTGATATATATTTGACACTAACACTCTCTTTTACAGACAAACACACACGCACAATATATATATATATATATATATATATATATATATATATATATATATATATATATATATATGTGTGTGTGTGTGTGTGTGTGTGTGTGTGATTCGCTGTATAACAGATCCTCAATGCGACTAGACAAACAAATACCTCAAATCCAGGCCGAAACCCAACCGGTTTGGTGTCAGTCAGAGCGTCTACCACAGAGCCATCTTTACAAACGTTAACAAACGCCAAGCAGCCAAAGTGCTCCATTCGTTTTACTGAAAAGTGTGGACACTGATGTCATACGAAGGGTCGTCAATCTGTTGCTTGAATTCTATATTTATGCCGAAAGTTTGCGCTAAACCATAAACAGGCTGTCGCCACTCGGTTTTGACACAGGTTTTTACACTTCTTAAATTTACACAGGATATTTAGAGGATATCTGGTAATTTCATCCTATATATATATATATATATATATATATATATATATATATATATATATATATATATATATATATATATATTCGTAAACTTCATGTACGCATACACAATAATAAAGCTTTAGGAAATCATTTGGCTTATATCCCCTTGAGGTTACCGAAAGTTTGAAACCAAGGTAGCCTGATTTGCTCATCTAATTTTTAGTATATAATTTATATATATATATATATATATATATATATATATATATATATATATATATATATATTCAGTTGTATGTATATGTGTTTGCGAACCTGGATTTCACGCATTTGCGATCATCAGACACAAAAATATATACATAGAACTGAATATATATATATATATATATATATATATATATATATATATATATATATATATATATATCAAATTAGAAACTTAGAACAAAGAAATACTGTGTTGCTTAAGACATTTCACGTTCCTTGGCAGTCTCAAGTACAATCACTGAATATTCACATGCACCTATTCATTGAAAAAACAGCAAAAAAGAAAAAAATTACAAAATCGAACATGCGACATAGCCGAAAAAGTCTGGTGAATATTAGCTGATATGAACTCGAAGCATGGAAAAAACTATTGAATTGGATAAATTGTTGGATTTGATATGTTCCGAATACGACTGCAGAAGTCTGAAGATAGGCGGGAGGATAAAATGCTTGAAACGTTGTTAAACACAACAAGCGATATTAGTATGCGAATCTGACGAGCAGAGCATATATTAACGATAAATTGCTCGTTTTACAAATTCAGACTGGAACGAAGCGGCAGAAATATTTCACATATTTAAAACCTTTTAAATGTGGGAAGTATTTCTGCCTCATCCTCAAACTCATATCCATACAACTGATATATATATATATATATATATATATATAATATTTGAAATTTAGAAAAAAGAAATAATGTGTCGCTTGAGACATTTCAGGTACCTTGGCAGTAGCGAGTACAATTAAGTATTACGCCCAACAGCGCCAATTTGCCATATTAAACCAGTTGTGATTAATAATAAAAAGGTATTAAATCTACATTCTGACTCTCAGATAGTGTATAATATGTAACGAGATAAAAATAAATTCTTCATATTCACTTCGAATGTTCGCGTCTCTTGCTGTAGAACGCACTGAACAATGCACGTGTAATCTTAAAGAAATGTATGTCTTCGAGAATATTGGTTTATCATGTAATCTCTGTCGTTGTTGGTATTTTTTTAAGGTTTATTCGTCAATTAATTATTGCAGATGTATAAATTATACATGAGATTAGAAATCTAATAAATAAAAATACATTGATGATTAATTTCAATGTTTTCATAGAATTTAAATAGGAAGCCGTGAAATAAACGCCATTTCCAATACGAATATTCCTCTACATACGTTAATGAAGATTAAATGATCATCTTGTAAAGTTTGCGTAGAGAGCTAATCTTATAGACCATTCCTACTGTACACAGAGTTCAATCATCACTTAATATATGTGGATCTTGTTCGACACTTTTATGGCTGAATTAGAAACACAGGAACACATATATCGAGTGTCCTTTGTGGAGACTTTCCAAACTGTGCATCATTTTTAACTGTTTCCCAGGCAAATCTGAAACGACGGCACCAACATTTTCAGTGATCTCCTAATGGAAGACCTCCTAAAACGTGGTTGTTTCTAAAAAATATTTTTCTAGTCATATTTGAAAAGTTTTCAGTAATCTGCTTCTTGATGACCTCCAAAAACGTGGTTCTTTATAAAACATTTCTATAGTCATATTTGAAACTTTGGCACCAACATTTTCGGTGACATGCTTATTGAAGACCTCGTGAGACGTGGTTCTTTATAAAAACATTTTTCTAGTCATATTAGAATCGTCGGCACCGATATTTTCAGTGATTTGCTTAGTGAAAACCTCCTAAAACATGGTTCTTTATAAAAGATTTTTATAGTCATATTTGAAACTTTAGCACATATATTTTCAGTGATCTGCTTATTGAAGACCTCCTAAAACGTGTTTTTTATAAAATATTTTTCTAGTCATATTTGAAACTTTGGCATCAACATTTTCAGTGATCTGCTTCTTGAAGAACTCCTAAAACGTGGTTCTTTATAAAAACATTTTTCTAGTCATATTTGAAACTTTGACACCAACATTTTCAGTGATCTGCTTCTTGAAGACCTCTTAAAACGTGGTTCTTCATAAAATATTTTTCTAGTCATATTTGAAATTTGGCACCAACATTTTCAGTGATCTGCTTCTTGAAGACCTCCTAAAATGCGGTTCTTTATAAAAAAATTTCACTAGTCATATTTGAAAAGTTGGCACCAACATTTTCAGTGATCTGCAAATTGAAGACTTCTTAAATCGTTGTTCTTTTTAAAACATTTTTCTAGTCATATTTGAAATGTTGGCACGGACATTTTCAGTGACCTACTTCTTGAAGATCTCCTAAAATGTGGTTCTTTATAAAAAACATTTTTCTAGTCATATTTGAAAAGTTGGCACGAACATTTTCAGTGACCTACTTCTTGAAGATCTCCTAAAACGAGGTTTCTTCATAAAACATTTTTTCGTCATAATTGAAACGTTGGCACCAATATTTTCTGTGGTCTGCTTCTTGAAAACCTCCTAAAACCTGTTTCTTTATAAAACATTTTTCTAGTCATATTTGAAACTTTGGCACCAACATTTTCAGTGATCTGCTTCTTGAAGACCTCCTAAAATGTGGTTCTTTATAAAAAACATTTTCTAGTAATATTTGAAAAGTTGGCACGAACATTTTCAGTGACCTTCTTCTTGAAGATCTAAAACGAGGTTTCTTCATAAAACATTTTTTCGTCATAATTGAAACTTTGGCACCAACATTTTCTGTGGTCTGCTTCTTGAAAACCTCCTAAAACCTGTTTCTTTATAAAACATTTTTCTAGTCATATTTGAAACTTTGGCACCAACATTTTCAGTGATCTGCTTCTTGAAGACCTCCTAAAATGTGGTTCTTTATAAAAAACATTTTCTAGTAATATTTGAAAAGTTGGCACGAACATTTTCAGTGACCTTCTTCTTGAAGATCTAAAACGAGGTTTCTTCATAAAACATTTTTTCGTCATAATTGAAACTTTGGCACCAACATTTTCTGTGGTCTGCTTCTTGAAAACCTCCTAAAACCTGTTTCTTTATAAAACATTTTTCTAGTCATATTTGAAACTTTGGCACCAACATTTTCAGTGATCTGCTTCTTGTAGACCTCCTAAAATGTGGTTCTTTATAAAAAACATTTTCTAGTAATATTTGAAAAGTTGGCACGAACATTTTCAGTGACCTTCTTCTTGAAGATCTAAAACGAGGTTTCTTCATAAAACATTTTTTCGTCATAATTGAAACTTTGGCACCAACATTTTCTGTGGTCTGCTTCTTGAAAACCTCCTAAAACGAGGTTTCTTCATAAAATATTTTTCTAGTCATATTTGAAAAGTTGTCACGAACATTTTCAGCGACCTGCTTCTCTAAGACCTCCTAAAACGAGGTTTCTTCATGAAATATTTTTTAGTCATAATTGAAACTTTGGTACCAATATTTTCTGTGATCTGTTTCCTGAAGACCTCCTAAAACGTGGTTTTTTATAAAACATTTTTTCGTCATGTTTGAAACTTTGCACTAACATTTTCAGTGATCTGGTTCTTGAAAACCTCCTAAAGCATCGTTCTTTATAAAACATTTTTCTAGTCATATTTGAAAGTTTGGCACAAATATTTTCAGTCATCTGCTTCTTGAATACCGCCTAAAACGTGGTTCTTTATAAAACATTTTTCTACTCATATTTGAAACTTTGGCATCAACATTTTCAGTGATCTGCTTCATGATACCTCCTGAGTGGTGGTTCTTTATAAAAACATTTTTCTAGTCATATTTGAAGCGTCGGCGCCGACATTTTCTGTGATTTGCTTATTGAAGACCTCCTAAAACGTTGTTCTTTATAAAACATTTTTCTAGTCATATTTGAAACTTTGGCACAAACATTTTCAGTGATCTGATTATTGAAGACCTGCTAAAACGAGTTTCTTTATAAAAACATGTTTCTAGTCTTATTTGAAACGTCGGCACTGACATTTTCAGTGATCTGATTATTGAAGGCCTTTTAAAACGCGGTTCTTTATAAAACATTTTTTACTCATATTTAAAAATTTGGCACCAACATTTTCTGTGATCTGCTTCTTGAAAACCTCTTAAAACGTGCTTTCTTCATAAAACATTTTTCGTCATAATTGAAACTTTTGCACCAATATTTTCTATGATCTGCTTCTTGAAGAACTATTAAAACGTGGTTCCTTATAATACATTTTTCTAGTCAAACTTGAAATTTTTGCACCAGCATTTTCAGTGATCTGTTTCCTGAAGACATCCTAAAACGTGATTTTTTATAAAACATTTTTTCTTCATGTTTGAAACTTTGCACCAACATTTTCAGTGATCTGCTTCTTGAAGACTTCCTAAAACGTGGTTCTGTATAAAAATATTTTTCTAGTCATATTTGAAACATCGGCACCAACATTTTGAGTGTTCTGCTTGCTTTACAGTAAGTGAATCGTTTTCAATTGTTTACCAGCCAAATTTGAAATATCGGCAGGAACCTTTTCTATGCTCTGCTTACTGAAGGTCTTCTAAAACATTGTTCGTTATAAACTTTTTTCTAGTCAAATTGGAAACGTTGACGTCAGCATTTCGAATTCTCCGCTTGCTGAAGACTTTACATAATGTCACTCGTTCTTCACAGATTCGCAACAAAATTTGAAACGTTAAAATTAGCCTTGCGAATGTTTTGGTTTCAAAAGACTTTACAAAAGTTTGGAATATTTTTCGACCCTTCCCGGCCAAATTCGAAACACTCAGCTTCCTAAAGACTTTTCGAAACGAGAAACGCTGGAACCAACGTTTTTAGAAATCTTAAGCATTCAAATAATTTCCTGGGAGTAATATTCACTTTTCAACCAATATTCCCTGTGAATGTAATGACTCCACCAGACATAGATTAATTTGTCAGATTTTATGTTAGAATGGTAAGGTATACGCAGTAAAGCTTCAACTGGAAGCGTGCCAACGTACATCTAGAGACATTCAAAATGGCTGTATACCTTCCGAAACGAAGTAATATTGTTAGAGACAGTCCTAAAAATAACAATGTGCTGATTTTAGTTAATAATTAATTTGAAGATATGAAGATTTATAATTTATGACATAGAGGATTTAGTAACAATTTAAACATTTTTTGCATGACTTTGGGGGAAGATTTTTATTATTTTTTGTCGAAACTAAAGTAATTTATATAGAGAGCATCTTAATATGTATGTAAAAAAATTCAATGTCACTGTTTTTATATCAATCACGCAATCTGATTTCATGACTACGTCATCAGATTTTGCGTTTTTATAGTCACATGAAAGATTACATTAAGCGAACATGTTACTGTAACAATAGAACATTTTTTTTATCTCTTTCGTTTCGTGTCAGCGTTGTTTGTATGTTTTACTCTTAATGATTTAAAAACCTTTTTCTTTATGATCGTCACTTCTCAACAGGAAGTCGCTTTACTGAAAGGAGGGAAATTTGTATTGATCATTAAATTCTTTAGCGTCAAAGTTAGAAAGTAGCAAAATGTGACAAGTGAGTTAATTGTTATATAATATTCCATTTTATTGTGCCCACCTTGTATATATATATATATATATATATATATATATATATATATATGAAGAAATATAGTCTTACGGTGTGCTATATTAATTTAGGTGGCCTGACGATTGCATATAGCATGAAACAGACTGTCGCCTCTAAGTGTTGATTTCTATGTTCACTTTTATATATATATATATATATATATATATATATATATATATATATATATATCGTGTGCTTCTGTCTGATCCATTTATGCATCATAAACATTCATCATCATTATTCTCCTGTGATCGGAGAAATCATAATTATTTAATATTTGTCCATTGTATACTCTTTATTTCTCATCGTGTCCTGGGCATGACAATAAACTACATCCAGCAGCAAGGCCTCTGATCGGGAGGTTTTAAGCAGCGTGGAAGCGGCTCTTAATTGCTGCTGTTCGCAGGTTTACCTTTATCCGGGGTGGAAGCACCTGTAAGGTTGCCAACTATGGGGAAATAACCCCACAAACTGGGGTCAGAACACTATGAAAGTATAAAAATACATTTCTATAGTAAAAATATCACCCACAAATCTTCATAGCAAAAAAAAAAAAAAAAATACCAGTAATAAATTTGTGTAAAAAAATAAAAATAAATTTTTAATGCCCCCAAGAAAATTAAATTTCATTTTTAAATGACCCATAAGCAGTTGATATGCCACTAAACAAACAAACAAATAATTTGTCATTAAAAGAAAATGTCACGTAAAGTCATTTTATCAGTAGGGAAATTGTTCACCATTCACTAGTAAATAGGTTATTTGTAATTGCGCAACGGTCCAGCTTTGTTTCTAACGACGATATGGCGTTCCCATTGTGTAGTGTACATCTAGAGCTGTCTCTTTTTCTGACAACATTCTGTCTTCTTACTTTTAATATTATTAGAACTTTCTTCTTATTTTCCTTTACTACTTTAGTTAAGGGGTTTTGCTGTTTCCCTTGTGCTGCTGACACCAGAACAGTGCATCTTCTGCGATTAAGATTATGCTATATCTTATGTCCACAGAGCTGTTGGCTTAGTTCTGAATTACTTTTCTATTTGAGGCCACATAATTGAAAAGGTATAAATCTTAAAACGCTATCTACTTTACAAAAGTTGCTAGAGAATTATTTATAAATGACCCAAAGTGACTATATCGTGCTTTCGGATGTGCAGAGGGTGTAATGGTTTGCGTTTCAGAACGAGAAATCAGAGAGCAGAGTTCGATTTCCGGTCGAGTTTTTCATTCACTTTCGCACAAATGGTGTTGAAAAAAGGTATGAGGAAATACCACTACTACTACTACTAATAATAATAATAATGAGGATAATAATCCAATGAAAAATGTATTCTTCATTAGAACTGTTCCGTTCTAGGGTTCATAGACTCTCTACCTCTAAAAATATGTGATTGAATCATAAATAATTTCTATTTTCGTTTAGCCACTTTATACTTCAAAAAATAAAGTACAATTTCATTTTATCCAGATATATTCACGATAGTTTGCAATGGATTTTTGCCAATGAGCAGGCAACTCTTCGGTACCTTTTGAGTAAAATTCTGCAGATATTTTTTAATCATTTCACGCCACCTGAAGCAATAAAGATACGAAGACGCAAAAGGTTACTAAGTGTGAAAGAATGTGAATAAGAAGGGCATTAATAAGGAGAGAGAAAATTAAAAGAAGAGGAATCAAGAAGAACATTAGATAATGATTGACATTTCATTTAAATTCCATCAGGTCCATGTCGCTGCATAAATGATCACCTGGCTAGTTCTTTCCGCATATCTTGATTGAAAGCAGTAGAGGCGTTCATTCATACATAGCGTGTCATGGGTAAATATCTGGCGGGTTCCTTCTTTTTCCAAGTTATACTATAGGCAATGTCCTCCAACATCAAGGGTTTAAAGAAGAATTTCACTACGAGAAAGGGAATAAAACCACTAAGATGCAAGGCATTGGTTAGTGTTAGAGAATATGAGAAAAAATGAAGTACAATTAAATTTTATGTAAATATATTCCCCATTATTTGCATTGTCTTGTTGCCACTTAGCAAACAGTGGTTTTGAGTAAAATTCCGCAGGTTTTGATGTGAAAAGTTTTCGAAAAATTCTAGAATCTGAATTAGAGAAATATTTCCCCAGTAAAGGGTTTTGCAGCAATGTAATAATTGATTAATACAAGGTCAGATGAATATAACAGGTGGAGTAGAAAAGCAATCAAATTGGCAATTTCTTTTATGGCTGTTATTCTTGTGGTATGCAGACTTGCCTTTTCATTGAGGAGGACAGCATTTCTCCTACTGACAAACCCAGGGCGTTTTACGACCAAACATTTATGGACATGTTGCTGCTGCTGGATGTATAAATGTGCCTCTAGCTTTTCATCATCCTTTTCAAAGCCTAAATGAATAATACCCCAACGACTCTATTCTAGGCACATTTACTAACCGAGCCTCCGATTTTAGGGTCGACTGTAGAGATTGTACTTTCTCAATTTAATGCCTTTCAGCCGTAAAAATTATCGTGTGTTTGTATCTCCAAATTTATTTTAACTGTCGTGTATGATAAGCAATTGTGGTGATGCATTCGTCATTACAACTGTTTTCCAAAAACGAAAATTACCTACGGTTCAAAATAATTTACTGATATAAATATATAAATATAATAAATATATATATAAATACATATATAAATATAAATAAATATATAAATATATGTAAATAAATAATATTTAAAAATTAAAATATATTTAAAAATAATAAATAAAAATGATAACATAATAATAATATAATAATATTATATAATTATATATACTATTATTATTATATATTATATATATTATATAATAATAATATAATCATAATAATATAATAATATTTAAAATAATAAATAAAAATAATAATAAATAAAAATAATATTTAAAATTAAAATATAATATTTAAGATAATAAATATAATAATAATATAATAATACTATAATATTATTATATAATTATATATATTATTGTATATTATATATATTATTACATAATAAAATATAATAATAATATAATAATAATATATAAAATAATAAATAAAAATCATAATAAATAAAAATAGTATTTAAAATTAAAATATAAAATAATATAATAATAAATAAATAATATAAACAAATAAATATATAAATATATTAGGTTGGTGCAAAAATAATAGCGTAATAATGTCGTTTTTGACGTTAAAAAATACGTCAAAAAACGACATTATTACGTCATTATTTTTGCACCATCCTAATAGTAGATCCATGAATATAAATATATAAGTATAAATTAATAAATAAATATAAGTAAATATATATATATATATATATATATATATATATATATATATATATATATATAATAATATTTTAAATTAAAATATAATATTTAAAATAATAAATAAAAATAATAATATAATAATAACATTATTATATAATTATATATTATTATTATATATTATATATATTAATATAATAATGATATAATACTAATATAATACTAATATATAAAATAATAAATATAAATAATAATAAATAAAAATAATATTTAAAATTAAAATATAAAATAATATAATAAATATATGATATAAATAAATATATAAATATAAATAAATAAATATATAAATATAAATAAATTATATAAATACATAAATATAAATATAATATATATATATAAAAATATGAATATAAATCAAAATACTTAGGTGGCCTCACATATTCGACAAGCTATTAATCAATGTTTTAGATTTGAGATGTGAAGTTGCGGCATTTTATGCAGCTATATTTATAGTCTTTTCTTTCCCTAATTTGATTTTCTTCTGCCATATTGGCTACAGCGTTTCTCTTTCTTTGTTTTTTCCTCACTGAATGATTTGTATGTTGTTACAGCTTTTAATTTACTTTTTTCTTCGTATTTCAACAATTTTTCTACTCATTATATTTACAGATCGCGTGTTGTTCACCGTCTCCAATGTTTCGGGTCTCAACCAGGATCACGTCGACATAGGCACATTTCCGACTATAGCAGTCGAGCCATATGATTACTTTCCTACACAGCTATGTATTCTGAGTACAATGCGTGTATCCAGTTTAGCTAAGCAATAACGACAGACAATAGTAGGTATCATGTTATAGTTACCGATTCAAAAACAATTTGGAAACCTGTTACTGTCATTTTTGACCGGAGGAAATGTTGACAAAACAGGAACAAAACAAAATGGCGTATCGGAGTGGCATTCACACGAGACAGAAATATGGTGGTTAGACAAGTAGTCTAATAAAACGAATGGGTTAAGTTTTTTTTCGACAACAGGATAAACTTTCAAATACATTCATCCATTTACTGTCCTTTTAATTTAATAGAGCATGCTTAATCGAGGGATTGCTGTTTCGGAAACAATTGAAGTAAATTCCATCGCAGACAATGGCCATAGGACAACTAATCGACAATTAAGACAATAGTGTCTGGCCGTGATGAAAATTTAATGCAATAACGAATGACGCAATATTTTTCAAGGTTTAACAAAATTCATTATACGCCCCGAAAATAGATTCATATTACTGCACACCACTACAAATCATATAATCTGAGGAAAAATAGAAATCGATTACACCCTGTCACTCCAGTGGCTCTACAACTAACCGTATGGTGAAAGAAACTAAAGCGTTTGTTTTAATTAATTTGCACAAATCATAGATGTCTATTTCAAGCGTCAGAGAAAAATCTGTGTTTAAAGGCAACATTCAACATTGCTATTTCGTCGACGCACTCTACAAACGAGAGATCAAAGGACATCAGATCTAATGACGATTTTCCATGGGGGAATGCATGTTCAAATGTTTCCGGGAGCCTATATTTTTCCCTAATAAGCTTTCACTAATAAGATTTCTCGAATATTCTGCCTGATAAACAAGAACTAATATGGTGCTTAATAAATAAAAGGAGCGTCTACTTAAATAAGAGTATCCACTAAAAAACACAAAAATTATCGTTTACGTAATAAAAATATCTTGGATAAATAAAAAATAAAAAAAAACAATATAGATTGCTTTTCTTTACAAATTTCTCTCTCTTTATATATATATATATATATATATATATATATATATATATATATATATATATATATATAGTCAAAAATGAGGATTTAAAAAAGACAACTAATATTTAATATAGTGATATTTATTCATAATATATGAATTTTAAAGAGAAGAATTAAAACTTTGTTACTTACAATTTGAATTTCAATGTTTTTTTTTTTATAAAATAATTTGTTTTCTTTTTTAAACTTTGCTTTTACTTTAAGCGGTTTCGCTTAGCTTGTCAAAAAGTTTTTAACTATTTCTATCTCCACGTGTTGATGCTTATGTTTTGTGCGAACGAAACCAATTAAAATAAAGGGGCGTTACTGGCTATATATGTCGTTTATGGTAAGGCGAATTTGGTAGAATTTATTTATCAATCAATAAAGCATGGGTTTGAACTTGTTGAGGAAATAAAGAAACATTTTTCCACTTCGTCATACAATTTCCACGTATACACACACACACACACATATAGTGTTAATGCAAATCTAAAATTTGTCACACACACACACACATATATATGTAAGTGTTGTGGATTCCGGGATGAAATCCGGTCTCAAAATGAATGACAAACGCAGGAATGAAATATAGCAAATAAATGTATTGACGTAATAATACAATTGGTAATACGGTTAGTCTATCCAGGAATGCGGTTAGTAGCAATAATAATATATATATATACAGTCTGGGAAATTCAGTATCGAAGTATGACTTCCTTCTGAGTCTACGTGCTCGCAACTGTGACTCCTACAAAGCGGTTACCTCCTACTCTCACTCTCTGACTGTCTCACTCCCGTACACACTCAAGTACACACTGGGCGAGTCCACTTGTATCAAAAAGGGGTGTATCCCTTAAGAGTAAGTCATTTATATTATATAACGAGTGTAAGCGTGTCCTCAACGATGCTAAGTCACTATTTGTGGCTCGGATGAAGGAACGTATTGCATCTCGCAAATTTGGCTCCAAAGATTATTGGCGTCTCTGCAAGAGCGTATTGAACAATTGGAAACCCTCTATATCTCCTTTATTCAACCAGTTCGAAGTCCTGACCTCCTCTACCCACATGCTGAATGCTTTGCTAGGAAATTTTTATTCAACTCGACGCTAGACTCTTCCAGTGTACCCATACCCGACTTCCCACTTAGAACTGAGGCCATATTGAGGGGGTTAAACATAACCCCATCTTTGGTACTGGGCGTTATCTCCAATTTAGACCCCAATAAGGCTAGTGGTGGAGACGGGATACCAGCCATTGTCTTGAAGAAATGCGCGCCTGAACCTGTGCCCGCCCTTTCTAAACTATACAACTACTGCCTCAAGGAATCTTGTTTTCCTGACTGCTGGAAGTCCTCTTCGATCGTCCCTGTCTTCAAGAACTCCGGCGACCCCTCCGACCCTTCCAACTACCGTCCTATCAGTCTCCTGCCCCTCTTCGGCAAAGTCTTCGAAGCCCTAATCAATACCGACGTGATTAACCACCTCACATCTCATAGTCTGCTCTCAGACAAGCAATATGGTTTCCGCTTTGCCCGATCTATAGCTGATGTTCTTACGGCCATCATTGAAACTATCTACCAAGCTCTTCAAAATAACGGGGAAGCCCGTGCCGTGGCACTAGACATATCCAAAGCATTTGATAGGGTTTGGCATGCCGGCCTTCTTCGCAAGCTCCAGGGTTATGGCATTACGGGTCGATTGTATAACCTAATACAATCATTCCTGTCAAACCGTGAATTGAAGGTCGTTCTCAACGGTTTCTCATCCAGTTCCTATCCCACGAACGCAGGTGTTCCTCAAGGCTCTATCCTAGGCCCCACTCTATTCCTTATCTAAATAAATGACCTTCCTGACGCCATAACTTCCCAAGTTGGCGTCTACGCGGATGACACCACAATTTATTCCTGCCTCAAAAACAAATCTAGTCTCACTGACAAATCTCACCTGGCCGTGCGTCTCGAAAAGGACCTCCAATCGATTGTGAACTGGGGCAAGAATTGGCTGGTTAACTTCAACGCTTCTAAGACAAAACTGCTCTCTATCAATCACTACAGAGATCTTTCCCTTCCCTCCATTAGAATGTCTGACGCCCAACTTCTCGAGAGCAACTCTCTGCGGCTTCTCGGTCTCACGTTGACTGCTGACCTGAGATGGAATAAATACATTGAGCCAATTGCTCCTTGAGCAGCGCCAGGAAGTTTTTCTCCCCGGAGTCGATCCTCCAGATCTACAAATCAACAATTCGCCCTTGGAGTATTGCTGCCATATATGGTCTAGTTCGTGATAGGCTCCAGAGGCGGATATGCAATGTAGTTGGCCCTACTCTGGCGTCTCGTCTACAGTCACTTTCTCACAGACGCGCCGGCGGCACCCTCTGTCTGTTCTACAAATACTTTCATGAAAATTGCTCCTCGCAGCCGTCATGAGTTCAAGCGCCATACGAGGCTGGCATCCCGCTCCCACCTCTTCACTGTCAAAACTCCTAAATATAGCCGTCTCTTCTACTCCAATAGCTTCATGTCTCGCACCTCTCGCCTGTGGAACTCCCTTCCCTATTCCTGTTACCCTGTGAGATATAGTCTCCAGCTATTCAAGTGTAATGCCAATCGACATCTCCAGTTGCCTTGATCTATCCACTACCCTCATCCTTTCTTCTATCACTCCTATCTGATCTTGCTCTAAGTTTTCTGTAACCCCTTGCGTCCTAGTGGCTTCCCGCCGTGCTTGGGGTGAAATGCTTAAAAAATATATATTATATATATGTAGTATTAATAAAAATATAAAATTTGTCACACACACACACACACACACACACACATATATATATATATATATATTAGGTTGGTGCAAAAATAATGACGTAATAATGTCGTTTTTTGACGTTAAAAAATACATCAAAAAACGACATTATTACGTCATTATTTTTGCACCAACCTAATATATATATATATATATATATATATATATATATAGAGAGAGAGAGAGAGAGAGAGATAATTTCTGCATTCTGTTGTGGATTCTTCTAGACTCGATGAATTACTTAATTATGATTATTTTACATCCTCTTAATGATTTCTATGACTTGTATATCCTTGCTTGAAACGGCTTCCAATGCTCTGGATGGAGCGGCTTGGGGATAGAACACGTGGTTCGTGGGAGCACAGTCCGTTGCGTTCGGGAAACATGAATGAGTTACACGACGGAATTTGTGAAGAGCAGCGCTATATCATGTTTACTTAGTCGCCTTTTGCCACTGAGTCCTGTTGGAACAGTTAGTATGAGGCTTGCGTCATTCCGTATCGGTCCGGCTTCGATTCTTTACTATGAAGTGTTTAATTTTATTTCAAATCCTCCAAATAATTACTTACACTTATATATAGGCAATAATTATGAAAAACTCTCTAAAATTCATATATTTTTGGCTTCAATTTAATTCAGTTTTACTTAATGAATTTGAATTTATGCGCAGTCCTAGATTGTTAGATAGGTCTCATACCTTTTTCTTTTATTAATGTTGGCACTTTTAATCACAAGTTCTATGATAATAGCTTATTCTCTTGCACTTCGCTCTTGTGGATATCTCTTCCTGATTTTTGCTTTCCTGTCAATTCATTGAGTTAAATTCCATATAAGATACACGCTTGGTCGATCATGCCTCATTCGATTCATCACTGACTAGGCAGAAGATTTTTCAGCAGTAGATTGTCGTTTCTTTTTGCGTTAGACTGGTTGCCAACAAATGAAAATAGGATAGTGATTTTCCTAGCGTAGCTTGGATGTGGCACAAGGCCGAAAGTAAGAGGCACCCAGTGAGGATCGAACTCACTACTCAGTCGTAATTGTTCTAGCGAGACAAGCTTGCTAACCATTACACCATCTCGAGGTGGCCAGAGAGAGAGAGAGAGAGAGAGAGAGAGAGAGAGAGAGAGAGAGAGAGAGAGAGTGAGAGTGAGTTGCTTCGGAAAAATTATTTAAAAATGTTATTGTTGAATTGTCATGTTTCTTTTTTCGTAATAAATATTGTTTAAAAAACGCCTGATAATTATGCACCAACCCAATTCTAAAAAAAATAATTCAGAATGAACGAACTGGACATCGCTCCACACTCGTCAGACCATTAATATAGCGTGGGTTATATTTTTGTAAACCGATCACATTCACTACTAACAACGAATCCTTCTATTTGCATCAGGATGTTGCTCTTTTCTTTAGGGAATGAGAGCTAGAAAGAGATCCTCAGAAAAACTGAAACCTCTTGATCGAACGATGCACACTATAAGTATTTTATAAAGTGTTCTATAATTGCAGGCCCGAATGCAACTCATCTAGACGACGTTTTCTAATACACACCGAGATATACTGAGCAATTCATTTCTCTACAAGATCAGTAGTCTTATCAAACTAATTCACACTGTTACGTGATTTGGTTAAATACTGAACTGATTTTAAAGACTGTTAGGGTATCTTTTTGAACTGATTTCAATATAGCCCAAGAAGAGACCAGAATGCGTGAATTAGATGAGAAATAATATCGCCCGACACTGGTAGAGATTTGCTTATAAAATCTCAAACCAATCTCACCAATTCACAATTTAAGATACATAGGATATTTTTGTGAACCAAATGTTTTTGAACTGTGCAATCTTAGCATTAATGCTAGATTATATTACATCCAGAGGATACTCGTTATAACAGAATATTTTCCTAATAATTTATAATTCCTGTTCTAATTTATTCGTAGAACAGATCAATTATATCCGATGGACTAAGGTCTTTAAATGATTAATTTTATACCGTCTAGATCAAAATGATATAATGGTTCCCACATTCTGCAGGATTTTTCCGATTTCACATATTCTTTATTTCTATTCTTGCGTTGCCAATTACTGTAATTGTGGTTTTTCCTTTATATGTTTAAATTATTTCTGTTTTAATGACTTAATTAAATATTATAGCGTTAATAAAATCTTTTTTTTCTTTTTGTACTTTGAAAAATCTTAGGGAAAAAGACAAAGTGCACAGTTCTCCATTTTTTATGTCACGGTGCAATTTTGTACACAAGAACAATTAGGTTTTACTGTAACAGTTGATACTTTCGTTGCAAATTGATTCGGACATTAACGGATATTAATGTGTTGTGACTGCGCATGCGTAGCTTTAATAATTCTAATTTGACTGTAAGTAGGAAAAGATTCATTAACTTTTTTTTACGACTTATCAACACTCTGTAGGTTGTTTAAAGCAGAAACATTTTGGATTTTAAGACTAATTCTTTTTTTTTTTTTTGTAGGTGAATATTGCACTAACTATTTTCTGAGAATAACAATGACTTTTCCAGAAAAAAATTGTACTATTTAACTCATTAACATAAGTTAATATAATGAAACGTATTAGAAATCGAACTTGGCAGCCGGATTTCTCTTTCTGAGCAGACGACGAGAAAAACAAACAGCTGAACATAAAAAAGAATGTTTCTTTTTATTCAGTTCAACCCAAGCAAGGCTATAATGCCACTCGTACGCAGAGGGTTACAGTGGGTGAAAGAGAATGAGAAGACGGAATACATTGAGAATTGAGGAAAGGACAAAAAAGGAATGTCATTCAAGGAGACAGATGACGACGATTGACTTTGCATTTAAATTTTTGAAGATTGTAATTACCAGGGAAGCAAGTGAACGGAAGTTAGTTCCACAGGAGGGAAGTGCGAGAAAAGAAACTGTTGGAGTAGAATTGGCGGTTTCATTTAGTAAAAAGATGGGACCTAGATGCCAATCTAGTAGTACACCTAAATTCATGTAATCTGGGCACCAGGGAAAAAAAAAACTCGTCAGTGTACATTGCCGTGAAAATATTAGTAAAAAAAAGACAGAGAGAAGCCACGTTATTGGAGTCGAGATGCTTTTTCAGATTCGATTATATTACATATCCTTGTTTGGAATTTGTCAAGAATCTCAAGGTGTACAGCGGGAGCACCAGACCAGATATAACGACAGTATAAATAGAAGAACTAGCGTTATATTTGCAAACGTACAAGTTCGATTTTGACGTAAAAGATTTTCTGATACGATAGAGTCACCCAACTTACCGTGTAGTCGACAACGCTACTGATTCGTTATAGTCACTCCACTTTATTTCCGTGAAAAACGTGAGACTAAGATGGCGTAGAGTGCTACTCCCCTAGCGTCTCGTATATGTCATGCGGGTGGCAGACAGAAATTTTTCAATGTGGTGGTTAATTGAAATTTATTTTTCAAATGAATTGTATACTTTTTACATTTCAAAATGGAGAACATTCAAATATCTTTGTAATTTTCGTTTTTTATGCACCTAACGAAGCTTCCGTTGTCTGAAATTGCATCTAATAAAGTAAGAATCTTTTTCCACGAACGACTTTTCAATTCAAGAGACGGATTGGTTGAAGACTTCCTGTTATATTGAGAGAAAAAAATGTCGAAAACTTTACACGCTTAGCAAGGCATTGATCTATTCTTCTTCAGGTTAAGAACGCAATTATCATCTCAATTGCCTACAAATCCATCAATAAGAGGACAAATACGGTTTTAATTTACAGTTACATCAATGAGACGCTACAGACTAGCAGAAATACACTGACTGCTATCTTTTAGCATAAATGCACTGTGTTTAACGACAGTGGATAGGTGCGCTTACCGCACGATTTACACTGCTCACCTGTCTTTTGAACAGGAGTAGAGGTTTATTTCTTGATTCCTGTTTAGGGTTTTATTTTCGGCTCCTTTGAAGCCTTTTATTTCTATTGCACTTTCAGTAGACCCCTTGCGTCTTGGTGGCATTATCACCTTGTTCTGAGGGTTGATGGTGGGGGCTCATTAAAAAAAAAACAATAAAAGACTAGTATAATTTTGCTACAGATGATTGATATTTGAAGACTGTCTCGTGAGATTACCTTTTATTTGTTTGTATTGCTTTCAGAGTTGGGATTATTTGGGATTATTCTGCTACCTACTGATTTATAGCTATTTTTAACTACAAACAACTAAGTCTGGACTTAACAAAATATTTATTTAGATATCTCATTATATAAACAATTTTTTTCTAATGACATTTAGATATCGATTGAGAAATTTAAAAAAATAAGTTGTTTCGTTACAAATAATAAAAACGAGTACTGGGCTGTTATGTAATATCGGTCTTCCTATATGGCAGTGAATACAGGAACAGTCTCCTTACAGATAAAGAAGAGACTTGAAGCAACTAAAATGCGGATGTACAGAAGGAGGCAGAGAATGCCATGTGAGTAAGAAAGAGATTTTAGGGAAAATAGAAACAAAAAAGATATTATTTAGAATCCCAAAGAGAGAATTGAAAAATAACACAAAATGAGGAAAGAAGGTTTGAAGAAATTGACACGCGGGGGAAAGAGGAAAGCAGAGAGTAATCTACCTAACGAACTGTGGCACATGAGAACAGCAATATTTCCAATTGTAGTTCGAGCCCGCATATTGATTGGAAATGTCTGATAGACTTATTGAAGAGATTGCTGGCGGCCCATACTGGCAGGGATGGTTCGCCTTGGGTTGGGTTTTGAAACAGCGCGAATTTTACACAGGGTCTCGAGAATTCTGAAGGCCGATAGGCCGCCCACATCCAAATGGCTAACACCACCCGTGTTATAACGATGAGCCACCGTGCGACATGCGGTCCTACTACAGCCTCTTAGGATCCAAGCTGCCAGGCTTAATAAAACGAATACCAAAATTAAATGACCATTTTCGTTAATTAATTTTTTTATTAATAGTTTGGGGTTCCCGAGAAAACATACAATGCAAGAGCTGGCTACAAATTAAAATTCTAATTTATAACGTAAAAATCATCTTTCCAGATAATTGAAGCGTCTTTAATAAAAGCGGGCCATAGTTCAAGCTCAACATAGTTTTGCATTAAGTTGTGGCACCCAGTGAGAAACAAAATCACAAATCAGTAGGAATGTTCAACTAGACTAGCACATGAGGCATTACTCAATGACAGGAAGACCAAGATTTAACTATTGACGTTGCAGCTGTGTTCGTTTACCAGCTGGATTCAAGTTAATAGATGGCACAGTGCAGCTTGGGAGGGATAGCGAAAAGTAAAAGATTACTAAGTGCTACAAAGAACCAAAAGTTGTGGAGAACCATAATTACCCAAGTTATTAAGAGTCATAGATGAAGAACAAGGATTGTAGAAATATTTTATTAAATAAAGTGTTCACACTGTATTATGGGGTCCTCCCCTTTTTAATATAAGTGGACTCGACCAGAGTGTTACCTGGACTGCTGCCGTTAAATACCCAGAGTCAGTCAGAATATGGAGAGAGAGTGAGCAGAGATTGTGATTGAGTTGGAGGTAGAGTAATAGTGTGAGGTAACCGCTTGTAGAAGTCAGTTACAAGCACGTAGACTCTAAGGAAGTCCTACTTCGAGATTATATATATATATATATATATATATATATATATATATATACAGTAGCGTCCAAAACTAAGGGACAAAATTTTAAAACCTAATATTTGTTAGAAATAACAACTGTGAAAAGCTGAAATTTTGACAACTGGTAGTCGTTATCATCCATAATAACATACTAAAATTTGAATCATTTGCAAAGGATAGAAAAAGAATTATAACAATTATTTATTTATTTTCAAAATAGGATCGTCCAAAAGTAAAGGACAAAATTGAGAAAAACAATGTAAACAGTATGCTATATTCAAATTTTTTGATTTCCTCTAAAGAATAAGTCTTACTTAGTCATTTGTAAACGTTGCATCAGCCGGCACCATGGCGAAACACCAAAAACTTGATTACTCTGTGAGACAAGCTATTGTGAAGCTACACAAGGAAAAGCACACCATTAGAGAGATTTCAGAGAAAGTGAAACGTTCCAAGAGTGTTGTAGGCAGGGTTGTTAAATCCTACAATGATGCTGGCAAAATAGTTAGTGCTTTTAAAACCGGCAGACCCCGCAAAACTTCGGCAAGAGAAGATCGAATAATGCAGCGTATGTCATTAAAGGACCGTTTTAAGTGTTGCACAGAAATTAAAAGGGTTATGAATAGTACCTCATGTGTTAATGTGTCAGGACAGACTGTTTGTAGACGACAGCAAGAAATAGGGCTGTTTAATCGAACCCCAGGGAAGAAACCACTTGTTAGTTCGAAGAATAAGAAGAAGAGATTAGAGTTTGCAAACAGGTATGTAATTTGGGCATATGAAAATTGGGCAAAAGTATTTTTCAGTGATGAAAGCAAGTTTAATTTATTTAGAGATGATGGAAAAAACAATGTAAAGAGATGTATTGGTGAAAGATTAAGTGCAAAGAAAACTGTCAAGTTTGGGGGCGGAAGCGTCATGGTATTTGGAATGTTTTCTAGCCAAGGTACAACGCCTCTTGTCCGGTTACAAACTCGTGTAAACGCGCAGATCTATAAAAACATTGTTCAAGATCATGTTGTGCCAATCATACAGAATTCAGGTTTCGATAGGGCTACCTTTCTGCAAGATAATGCCCCATGTCACAAGGCAAAGGTGGTAATGAGTTACCTTAGCGAGCAAGATTTGGAAATTATGGATTGGCCACCGCAAAGTCCTGACTTAAATCCAATAGAAAATCTTTGGAAGACCTGAGGAGTGAAAGTTATGGAAAGGAATCCCACTAACACGGAGGATTTGTGGGTGAATCTTCAAGAAGAATGGTCTAAAATTAGTATCGAGGCTTGTCAAGAACTGATTCGTTCTTGTAGTCGAAGATGTGCAGCTGTCATTGAATATTACTAAATATTGATTGTACATGTATTTTTATTGTTTTTTTGCCGTTTACATTGTTTTTCTTAATTTTGTCCCTTACTTTTGGACGATCCTATTTTGAAAATAAATAAATAATTGTTATAATTCTTTTTCTATCCTTTGCAAATGATTCAAATTTTAGTATGTTATTATGGATGATAACGACTACCAGTTGTCAAAATTTCAGAGTTCACAGTTGTTATTTCTAACAAATATTAGGTTTTAAAATTTTGTCCCTTAGTTTTGGACGCTACTGTATATATATATATATATATATATATATATATATATATATATATATATATATATATATATATATATATATATAACCACGTTCCTGGATTTACTAACAGTATTACCCATTGTTTTATTGTGGAAATACATTTAATTTCTTATATTTAATTCTTGCGCTTCTCATTCATTGGCGACTGAATTTCATCTCGGAATCCACAACACACTGTTTTTAAATAAAATATCTCTAAATTTTCTTCTTCTATATGACGTTTCACTACATAACGTGGGCGATCATTCACTGGTCTCATATATTGTTTATTTAAGAAATTAAGGCAGTGAATGGACAATTATCTCCCTGATGAAGAAACTTCAAACAACAGAAATGTGGTTCTACAAAAGCATTCTGAGAATAACATGAACAAAACACGTGATCAACGATAAAGTTTTTAGTGAAAATGGGGAAAAAGAAAACTTATACGTAAAATCAAAATGAGACAGTTCAATTTATTTGCTTACATAATGAGGAAAGATGGCTTGGAAAATGTCATACTCACAGGACACACTGAAAACCAGAGGGACAGAGTAAAACAACGTATAACCTGCCTAGCGAGCTTGACTAAATGCATGGCGGAAAAGGTTTTAGGAGAATTAACAAAAAGACAAAAGTTATTAAGAGTTACTGTTGTGGATTCCGAGAAGAATTCGGTTTCCAAGAAATGACAAACGCAATAATTAAATATATGAAATAAAATGTATTTGCACAATCATACAAAGAGTAATACTGTTAGTAAGTCCAGGAACGTGGTTAGTAGCAAATACAGATAGATATATATAGTCTCGAAGTGGGACTTCCTTAGAGTCTACGTGCTTGTAACTGACTTCTACAAGAGGTTACCTTACACTATCCAACTGCCAACTACCATACGACTACCCTCACTGACTGGAACTCTGGCTATTTAATGGTAGCAGTCCAGGTACACTTGGTAGAGTCCACTTATATAGAAAAAGGGGTGGACCCCATAACAGTTACGAAGGGCAAGAAATTGTGGAGAGCCATGATAGGCTACGTCCTGAAGGGACACGGCACATAGAAGAGGAATAAAAGTATAGAGCAAATATAAGTTTACTGTTATTCTGCATGAATAACCAGGACATATATCTGTATAAAATGGTAAGAAGTGTGGCTTGGAAAATCTGATACTCACAGGGCAGATTGAAAGCAAGAATGACAGCGGTAAACAACGTATAACTTGCCAAGGGAACAATGTATAGGATAGGTAACAAAAAGATAAAACTTTTTAAGAGCTACAAATGGCAGGAAATTGTGAAGAGCCATGATTGCCAAAACGTGAATGGACATAGCAGAAGTCGTTTATTGGAAAATGTTTTATACGATTTTCTATATATCAGAACAATGGTAGCCAAATATATATATATATATATATATATATATATATATATATATATATATATATATATATATATATATATATATTCTATTCTCACAATGTATGATACTTAATAATAAAAGAGATAAATACCAAAAACAGAAAAAAGGAAGGTGAATAAATTCGGCGAGATATCATGATCGGACACATCGTAGAAAAAACAAAAAACAAAAACTCTAAATTTAAAAGTTTAAAATTCCAGCGTTCCACTATATTCAGCGTTCGGTGCATAATGACAGCTGACGACTGCGTTTTTATATTCCTCCACCCATTCCAACACACACACACACATTATATATATAGCTTGTCACTCGTATTCGAGTATACTCGTCTATTAGGCCGGCTAACCAACACCTATTGCAGACGCTTGATCAGTCGCATTTTTGTTTATTGAACACCAACAGAGACCACCTGGGGTTTATACTGCAACTATTCTGAGAGAGCGTGTTATCTAGAGTGAGCAACAATTTGAGCACGCCCAAATTCTCGTGCTAGCACAGCTATCGACGGCACCCACGGGTTCCGCCTACCCACTTTCACTCACAAGATTTGGGTCAATCCGTGGTAGGTTTTCAGGCACTTTCCAAAGGTGCCGCGCGCTAGAATCGACCTTTTACCCCAGTCCGATAACATCAAAAAGTCTCTTTCCTGACAAATTGACCATGGTGAGATTCGAACCCGGTTCATATGGTCAGAAAGCAAACGTTCTAACCACTCGGCCACTTGCCTAATACAGTTCATATATACTTCCATCGATAAAGCATTACTTTAGTCCGATGAAAGCTAAAACACAGAAATGTTCCATTGTGTCATTCATTTTCCGAAAACTTTTATTAAAAAAAAACTGTTTGAACGCTTTATTCTCACATCCAGTGGTGTCTCGAAATCCCTTGTTTAGAAATTTTGTGATAACCTTCTGGTTTACATCCACTGGTAATTTTAAATTGTTAAGTACATTTTTTTAATTTCTTTTAATTTCTTCGATATCTCAACTTGAACACCTCGTCAGGTAGCAAACCGAAGTGTCATCATCTCGAGTTCAAGTGTTAACGTCTCGTTTTAGTCGTGTTAACGTGAATACAGACGAGACTGACAGTAAAAAAAAATATTGATTCCGTGATAAGAATTGCTGAAACTCTTCTAATCGTGTCCAAGAAGCCATCTTTTGTGGAGAAAAGTTGTTTTGATACAAAAGTGAAAGGAAATCTTGTTAGACGTCTCTTCAGCTTAAGTGTAATTATATTCAACTCACAGAATGATAAGATAAAAGATAAGAAAACCGTTCAACAAAAAAAAAAAAAAATCCCTAAATGAGACACTGACACAATAGTCTCTGTATTAGATGAAGTAACCATAATATTCTGAATGGAGCAACTGACAAGAAAGTGCTCAATACAGCAAATATCATTTTTGGAAGGTCAGCATATATTTTAACAGTAACAGAAGTTTGATAGTCGGTGTTTATAGCAAGATAAGGAGGACGGGTCCCTTCATGACTGGGTCGATCATGGCTCACCATTTCTTACAGCACTTAGCAACCTTTATCCTTTTGCTATACTTCCCATCCCCCGGTCTGACATCCATTCACACAAGTTCGTTCGGCACGTGGTCCGCTAATTTCTCCTGTCCCATTTGCATTCGATATGTCCTGTAATGGATATGTATTGCGGTGTAATCGCCTCATAATACGAAAACGGAGGGCCTAGATTGGGTTCGTTAGGTTCCCTTACGCACAAATACCCTTGGAAAAGGTATGAATATATCTCTCTTACTCCAGCCATGGGTTAAATAGCGGTAGCCTTGGTTGGCAACCAGCCTACTGCAGAAAGAAATCGCAACTTATTGCGGGAAATCACAACTTACTGCATAGTAAGACATAAATCGAAAGAGACATGATCAAAATAGACATTTCCTGTAAGTGTCAAATTCACCAAGTCCTCCTTCCTCATTATGCATCCAAGAAATTTCAGCTTTGTCTAAGGATAAATGTCCTTTTAGTTTCCGTTTTCCTTAAGAGTTCTTCGTTGTTTACGCGCTATTTACTCTATATTCTTCTCTTAGAACCGTATTCAGTATTCTCCTCAGCTCTGAGAAGATTGTCCAGAAAACCACTGCAATATGACAGTTCAGCGCATTTTCCTTTGTCCCAATGCAATTTTCCTTAGTATTTTGCTTAGCTTTTGGAAAGCTTTTTTACGAATCTAGTGCGCGTTTGGATTTCAGTATCACATAAGGGCGATTGCACCATATAAAGTTCTTCGTTTTGTGCATATCGTCCGGGATAAGACTTCAGAGGACGCCTGGTGTTATTTTCGGCAAGGCTGTTTTAGAGACAGGTATAAGCTGGGCTAATGCTGTTTAAAGCTCCAGTTATAAAACGGGCAAGGTTCGAATTAATCAATTAAGCCAGAATATAACGCCTGCTTTTTTTCACATGTAATATGTCTTCTCATCGGACTTATTCAATCTATATATTATGGGTGGATTCTGAAAGAATTAGAAATCCAACTTGAATTCCTTACTGGCATCCGCATTCTTAACAACATAGGATAAGAAGATGACTTAGTATTGATAGTAGTCAAAGAAAAGAAAATTACATGAATTAGAGAAAGTATTGACGTAAAGCAAGAAAAAAGGCCTAAATTGCAAGAAAACTGGATACACATTCCAACATGATAGTTAGAACAGAGAGATATAAAAATCAAACAAGCACAACAATTTAAATATCTGTGAAGAGTTTTAACAGAGGGCGAAATGCGCGAACCCTAAATCCGAAGGTTCCTTGGGATAGCGAAAAATGCCTTCCAGTATCTAAGAAAAGTATTAAGAAACATAAAAGTATCGTTAGTAACTGTTGTGGATTCCGGGTTGAAATCCGGTACCAATAAATAACAAACGCCAAAAATGAATATATGAAAATAATGTATTAACGTAATAATACAAACTGGTAAAGCAGGTTAGTAGTTCCAGGAAAACGGGTTAGTAGCAAAATATATATACAGTCTTTGGTATTGAAGTATCGCTGTATGACTTCTTACTGAGTCTACGTGATCGCTCACTGTGACTCTTGCTCTCTACGTTCGTTCTGTTTGTCTGTTACCTTCACCCTCTGTTGTTCTCGTCTCGCTCTCGTCTCCTCGGTCTTGTTCGATATTTATCGATCCACACACGAGGACCAAATGTGGCACAAGGCCGGTTTAATGTGGGTATCTCCAAGCCCGTAGGCTCGGTCAAAAATATAGGCTTTGAACCCGCCTAGACGGGTTCAGGCCCTGTCTACCTCCCCGGACGAAACCTTGTCCTTCGGCAAAGCTTCGTCCGTGTTCCTCTCTGTTAACGCCGAGATTCCGACAGCTGGCGCTTACAGTCAAAGACTGTATCACGACTAAGCTAGACTCGGAGGTCTTGCTCGCTATTTATCGATCCACCCACGAGGACCAAATGTGGCGCAAGGCCGGTTTAATGTGGGTATCTCCGAGTCCGTAGGCTCGGCCAAAAATATAGCCTTTGAACCCGCCTAGACGGGTTCAGGCCCTGTCTACCTCCCGGACGAAACCTTGACCTTCAGTAAAGCTTCGTCCGGGTTCCTCTCTGCGTTAGCAGAGAGTTTGACAGACGTCGCTTACAGTCAAAGACTGTATCACGACTCAGCTAGACTCGGAGGTCTCGCTCTTTCGGGTCTTCACGTAGCCGTAGTATATGTATATGCTGGGTGGGTCCATTTGTGTAAAAAGGGGAGAACCCCTCAACAGTAACAAGGGAAAAATACAGAACTGTTACCCATTATCAGTCCTCCTGTGTGACAACAAATGATGGAAAATCTTCGCAAAGATGAAGAGGAGACTGAGGCAGCAGATACTATAGGATACCATGAACCGAACATTTGAGCAACGATGAAATTTTACAGAAAGTTGAAAGAAAAATGAAACTTATACCTAACACCAGAAAGAGACAGATGAAATTTCTAGGGTACATGATGAGGAAAGAGGCGTTGGAAAATATGGTACTCACAAAACATATTGGAGGCAAGAGGAACAGAGGAAAACAACGCATAACCTACTTAGCAAACTTTAGTAAATAGATGGCGGAGCAAAGTTTAGGAGAGATAACAAAAAGACAAAATTTATTAAGCGCTACAAAGGACAAGAAATTTTTGAGAGTCATGATCGCCGACATCCTGCAGGGACACTGCAACTAGAAGAGTGAATATATCTGCAGAATGGTAAATGGTTGCATCTCGAAAACTCTAGCTCAGGTGTTTTCAAACTGTGGTCCGTGGACCACAGATGGTCCGCAAGGACAAGATAGGGGGTCCGTGGACAGGAAAGACTTTTTATGGGTGACGTGCAACTTATAAGCGCTTATAAGTAACTAGGCCAATCATGAAATAAATTGATTCAATAAACTTTCATAGATTTGATATACTAATAGAATTTGTATCTTAAATTGATAAAGATAATGGAATCTACTCATGCAGAGAAAGAACCAAAGGATTTTAATTTTGGATCTATTTTGCGATTTCCAGCTTTCTCATTCACGTGTGCAAATCTTCAAACGGGAGACATTTTGCGAGTAGAAGTGCAAGTTGGACAAGTAAGCAGGATTTTCGGCACTAACCAATCTGAAAAACAAATACAGATCCAGATTTGCTCCAGAAAGTGTCTTACATGTATGTTTATCAGTAATATCGTCAAGGCTACTTAACGAGCTTGTGTAAATGAATGATCATCCATATGCTGAAAGGACACGCCACATAGAAGAAGAAGAAGAAGAAGAAGAAGAAGAAGAAGAAGAAGAATGGAGAGGAAGAGGAAGAAGAAGAAGAAGAATGGAGAGGAAGAAGAGGAGAACAAGAAGAAAAAGGAAGAGGACAAAAAGAAGAAGAAGAAGAACGGAGAGGAAGAAGAAGAAGAAGAATGGAGAGGAAGAAGAGGAGAACAATAAGAAAAAGAAGAAGAAGAAGAATGAAGAGGAAGAAGAGGAGAACAAGATGAAAAAGGAAGAGGACAAGACGAAGAAGAAGAAGAAGAAGAAGGACGAGGAGGAAGAAGAGAACAAGAAGAAAAAGAAAAAGGAAGAGGAGAAGAAGAAAAAGGAGGAGGAGAACGACATGAAGATGGAAGAGGAGGAGAAGAAAAGGAGAAGAAGAAGACAAGACAAGAAAGAAGGAGGAAGAGGCGAAGAAGAAAAAGAAAAAGAAGATTATTATTATTATTATTGTATCCAAAGATCATATTGTGGAATAAACAAACACCCGCATTATATTGAATCAATTGCTTGCGTAGATGAGAGATTGTTCGCTTAAAGTTATAATTCAACCAAGACTAGCGATGTTAAAATCAACACTGGTTGTAGGGAGATTTCATAAACTATAAAATTAGGCATATATATTTATATTAAGTTATTATATAAGAAAGTCTGTTTTCAGTAACTGCGTAAAAAATAGTTAAGTTTCTTTAATAATTTCACCCCAAGCAAGGTGATAATGTCACTAAGACGCAAGTGATTACTGGGATGAAAGAAAACGAGAAGTCTTTAGAAGGAACCGGAAACCTAATCTTAAAAAGGGAACAAGTGATAAACCTATACTCCTGTTCAAAAGACTGAGGAGAAGTACGAACCTATCTCCTACTAAATAAGTAAATTGTAAAAAATAATATTAAAAAAACAAATAGTACATGGCTACAGACTTGGAAAACAAAATGAAAACAACAAAAGAGAGAGATAGTGAGAAAAACAGATGAGAAATCTTTGTGATTTACCATACACACACACACACACACACACACACACACACACATATATATATATATATATATATATATATATATATATATATATATATATATATATATATATATACTCTTGTACAAATTAATTAAAACAAGACGTTTAGTTTCCTTTCTTTCAGTATACGATCAGTTTTAGAACAAGTGGAATGACAGGGTATCGATTCCAATATTTTCCTCAGATTAGGTTATTTGCTTTGGTGGGCAGTAATATGAATCTGTTTTCATGGTGTATGATGAAATTTGTTTGGCCTTGAAAAATATTGTGTCGTCCCTAATTGCATCAGATTTTCATCACGCCCTGATAGTATTGTCTCGGCTGTCAATTAGTTGTCCTACATCCATTGTCTGCGATGGACGTTACTCCAAAGAAGCATACGAAAATTGTAACGCTTCACACACACAAACTGGCAAGCCTTACCTGTGAGCAAATCAAAGCACTATAGACTGGCACAGAAACTCTCCTGATTTGAATCCAATGGAGGATTTGTGGTCGATATTCAAGGAATGACTTCGTGGATAGTAAAAACATGTGCACTGTGTCATCTTCCATTGGAAAAATACGAAAAAACGTAAATAATCACGGAATTTTTCGTTTTGTTTCATTTAATTTGCAGAATGATGTATATATATATATATATATATATATATATATATATATATATATATATATATATATATATATGTGTGTGTGTGTGTGTGTGTGTAGTTAAATTCCCAGATCACTTCTGTGGACAAGACAGATTGGTATAAATAAAATGACAAGAAGGCTTAGACAGAAGCGTCTATCTTTTTAAATTTGGATTTTTTAATGTAACTATAACAACAAGAACATTTCGAGTTCATTTTTGCCTTGAAAAAGTCGGAAGACAAAACGCGTCGGCAAAATCTAAGATCTTTTTTCCAATTGTCATTTTACATATATAAGTGTGTGTGTGTGTGTGTGTACACACACATATATATATATATATATATATATATATATATATATATATATGTGTGTGTGTCTGTGTGTCTGTGTGTGTGTGCGTATATATATATATATATATATATATATATATATATATATATATATATATAAAGCCCAACTAAAAACTCAGTTGAATGGGCAAATTAAGAAATGACGTAATTCCTTAGTTGTATTTAATTACTGATCTATAAAATTATATGGAAATATTCTAAATATTAAAAATATCCTAAATTAAATTACAAAATTTCTCTCATCTCAAATGTCAGCTAAAACGCGAAATTTCATAGCCTTTTTACTAGCAGAGACCTATTTTTAAACTTATTCCTGGCTCCTGCTTGAAAACCATTCTCATATCATTAAAATGTTTCATTTGTTTTCGCAGATGTCTGACTTGGTTAAAACACTGAAACACACAAAGCATGTCCACGTAGCCTAGTCATTAGAACCTTAGCGTTTAGACTTTAAAATGGACGAGTTGTCAGTGAGATGACGATTTAACTGACTAGGAAATACGGTGCTAACTTGCGGCACTGTTGGGAGCTGCCTGAAAAACTATACTGTACTTCGAACTACGTCTTGTGATGGAGATTGGCTAGACGTAACTGTTCTGGCGACATCATAACAGAGTACTTGAGCGTATTTGCCTCCTTCATTTCAAAATTGTGGTAGCTTATGAAGTCCCACCCAGAAAGTAAGATCCCCAGAGCATAATTGCAGGATAAACCAGGGATTAGCTTTGTGGACGTAAGATAAACAAAAAATATATCTGAGAGAGAATTTGCAACAGGGACAAGCAAGCCAATATAGCAGAATAACTATGAAAAGTGGAAAATACGGACAAGTATAATCACTCATTCACATAAATGTACACAGACCCAACTATGGTTGGAAAATATATTTTAATGCAAGGCTGGGTGTATATTGATCTATTTTCAGTCTAACAAACGTTTGCATTGTCCTATCAATGCTAACTTTCAACTCCTTAAAACATACAATGTTCCTCTTATAAGTGACTCTTTTCCTCAATAACTACGAAGAAATTATGTTTTACACGTAAGCATGCATATGGAAAATTGAGACACCCTATTTACTGTGTCAAAAAACGAACATCTTTTCATTTACTTGGCGTTTGATGAAGTTGAATAATGTGTCGTTTTTCGGTTTAACACAAAACTAATCTCATGTTCCAGAAAATAAATATTAATCATACAACTCGTATTAAGATTTGAGCGCTGTTCATTTTCCTTTGTGTGATGTCCTGGAAAGATCAAAGACTTTATGAGAAGCACCCCGGCGTTCATTCTAATTAAATTCTGATTGGATTTCATAAGGACAGAAACAGCGAAATAAAAATTTAAACACGCATGATCAGAATGTTAATAAGACGCTTCAGAAGAAGATTTATAGAAAGACATATGTCAAGAAAACGACAGGTTATTATAATAATAATAATAATAATAATAATAATAATTTTAAGAAGAAGAAGAAGAAGAAGAAAAAGAAGAAGAAAGAAGAAAGAGAGAAAAGAACTAAAATGAAAAGAAGAAAACGGAAACATCTTAGGAAACATGGTTGAAAAGCATGATATACAAGAAAACATTTTTCTTCTTTCATACCTCTAAAAAATATTTCTTTTTTCCCTAAGAAGCTAACAACAGCAACACTAACAACAACAACAATAATAATAATCACAAAACAAAAGGAGGAGGTATTTTTAGAAAAGCATAATTATTATTATTATTATTATTATTATTATTATTATTATAAGAAGAAGAAGAAGAAAGAAGAAGAAGAAGAAGAAGAAGAAGAAGAAGAAGAAGAAGAAGAAGAAGAAGAAGAAAGAGAGAAAAGAAGTAAAATGAAGAAAGCAGAAACATCTTAGGAAACATGGTTGAAAAGCATGATAAACAAGAAAACATTTTTCTTCTTTCTTACCTTCCCTGAGAAGCCAACAACAGCAACAACAACAACAACAGCAACAACAATAATAAAAATCAACAAACAAGAAGAAAGCGCTATTTTTAGGAAAGCATTATATAGGATAAAATAATAATAATAATAATAATAATAATAATAATAATAATAATAATAGCCCACACTGTCTTGCAGAGTTTTATATTCGTTGAGTGCTACTACCGTGCAAGCTGACACAGGATGGTAAATTTTCACTGGATATTTATCACAGATTCTGCATTTCGGGCTAACTCATTTTTTCTGCATGTTTGCTTTATAATTTCAAGTTAGCAAGCATTGGTCCTGATCATCAAGAAAAAAAACCTGGTTTTCAGCTTTTAATGCTGCACTACCTAATCACTGACGATTTTGGTTTCCATCATTGAAAGGTTTGTCTACATCAGTTTGTTTGGTACGGGCTGATAAGCCTCTTCATGGTCAATACTCTGCCCGTACCAAACAAACTAATGAAGACAAAACCAGTACCCATCAGTGGTTACGTAGGGCAAGGTTAAACACTGGGAAATATGAAAATTTTACGGGAAATAGGGCCTGTAACAATTTTATGGGACTTTACAATACACACAGACAGAACAATCAAAAGTTAATCACCCAGGCATCGTAATCAAAGGCCACAAAAACAGAATGTGTTCTTTATTGACATGGCAGTCTCTGCAGATTGTAATGTAACTCTGAAAAATTTCAAAAACTACCAAAATACAATGATCTCGAACTAGAAATCTCAAAAATGTGGAACATGAGGACATCCATATTTCCAATTGTAGTTGGAGCCCGCATATTGATTGGAAAATGTCTGATAGACTTATTGAATGGATTCCTGATAGCCCATACTGACAGGGATGATTTTCCTTTGTGTTTTGAAACAGCGCGAATTTAACACAGGGTTTTGAGAATTCTGACGCGTCGATATGCCGTCCACATCCAACCGGCTAATACCATCCGCGTAATAACGCTGAGTCAACGTGCGACATGCGGTTCTACTACTGCCTCTAAGAATCCAAGCTGCCAGACCTAATAAAACGAATGCCAAATGTAAATGATCATTTTATTTCATAGCATTTTTATTAATAGTTTGGGGATCCCGAGGCAACATAGAAGCTAGCTACAAATTAAAATTCTAATTTACAACGTAAAAATCATCTTTCCAGATAAAGCGTCTTTAATAAAAGCGGGCCAAAGTTCAAGCTCAACATAGTTTTGCATTATGTAGTGGCATCCAGTGAGAATCAAAATCCTTAATCGGTAGGAATGTTCAACTAGACAATACTGAATGAGAGGAAGACCAAGATTTTACTAGTGACGTTGCAGCTGTATTCCTTTACCAGCTGGATTCAATTTTAGGTTATCTTTAATTTGAAAATTTGATCAGGGTAAAAGACAAAGAAGGAACGAGGAAGAAGAAAAAGCGGGGGTATATCTCACGACCTGAAAGAAAATGTGAACGAAAACAATGAAGACGCAAAAGTTGTAAATCATTGAAAAAATTATAAAAGAATTTGTGTAAATTTAAATGTGCATCGCGTAAGAAAACTGAGGAGATTGAATTTCAACTTGAATCTCAGTCCAAAATGGTGGATACTTCAGTTCAAGAAAGGAAGAAGGAAAAATATGGCGAGGAAGTGAGAATGAAGAGAAGTACAACTGAAATATTTTTTTCTTAAAAAACGAACAAACCCTGGAATAAAGAATAACAACTTCGAAGTAAGACAGACATATTGAAAAAAATAAAATAGAAGGAAAGAACGTAAATAGTGTATAATGAAGAAGCAAGCGACAGCGAAAAAATACAGTGTAACCCGGATATAAGAGAGTTGAGACCGGAGAAGAAATCTCTTATAC
>OZ010583.1:93942442-94217442 GCA_963932145.1 Acanthosepion lycidas
ATCGTGATTACGATTCCAATGTAATAAATTATAACCACAGAATATTAGTGTTTGAGCCTTTTATATTATATTCTTACTCTGTCCTGGACATTGAGTTCTACCTGGAATCTATCTATTTGGGAATTTATGTAAATATATATATATATATATATATATATATATATATATATATATTTGTAGGACCTAACTAAATTCTTTAAGATTCTCCTAACTGAATATTACCACCACTATTAACACTAAAGGGATCAATTTCCTCGCTGTTACATAAAAGCATACACTAAAGTTTCATACAACCACAGGAACACCGACAGAAAAACTAACCACTAAAAAAGGGCCCTTGACAATTTACACAACTCTGAACAATTTAGGTTATCCATCAGCTCCAGTACTAAAGAATTATTTGATGATAATAAAACTTGATATACACAAGTCCTGGAAAAAAACAAACAGAAATTGAAATTAGAGTATCTAGAAAGAAACAATAAGAAAGATAAAAACAATGTAAAACAACGGAAAAATAAGATCATATGGTTCAATACATCTTACAATTGTAATGTGCAAACTAATGTAGGAAACTTTTTCTAAATTTAATTCACAGTTTAGTAATTCTACAATTCTTTTTAGATTTTCAACAAAAATAAGCTTAAGGTAAGCTATAGCTGTACTAAAAATTTCGATAACAATATATCGCAACATAAAAATAATATATTAAATCAGCACACAAACAAAATACTAAATAATAATTCTACTAAAATCAATGCAACTGCCGTAACAACGTAACCTGCCCACAAAATGGCCAGTGCCTGGCCGAAGGCATAATGTACAGAACGTGGATCAATTCAGACAACGATGTTAAATACTACTTTGGTTGCACCGATAATAATTGAAAATTGCATTTTTACCATCACCAAATCAGGCTAAACAATATTAAATACAAAAACTGCACAAAACTTTCTGTGTATTTTGGCGATTAAAAAGCAATCATAAGAACCCAAACATTAGCCAGGGGATAATCACGAAAACTAAAACATTTCTATGGAAAAGGAGACAGATGTAACTTATGTTTTTTAGAAATAATTATTATCTTAAAACACTTAGTGAACAAAAGAATTGAATTGATTTCGACATGTAGACATAAAAGTAAACATCTGCTTAAGTACTTTGAGCCCGATTAAAATAAAATAGAATTTAAAATAGATTTTAAAATAGATTTCACGAACATTAATATAATAGGCAGCAACCATTAATATTCATAGTACCCGTCATTAATATAATTTTTTATATACAGTGGGGGCAAATATATATTCGTACACAATGAAGCGTTTAATTAACATAATAGTTATAATTTAAGAAAAAAACGTAATATCCATACAATAATACTACACCATTGCATAATGTTGCAATATGCAAAAAAACAAAAAAACAAAAACAAAAAAAAAAACATGTAGTAAACTTTGTTATAAATAAAATTACGTGCTACTTATTAAAAGTATTCGTACAAAATATGTCTTTAATATCAAAAGGATTAAATTAACTTTATTTACATAATTCTTTGTAAGGTTTTGCTAGATTCTTCTTATTATCTTAACGGAACAATCTAGAACATTCCGCAATTCCTTTCTTATATAAGGTTATCTTTGCACAAAAATCATACACAATAATTATTATCATGGGGAAAGACAAGTAACTATTAAATTCATAAAAAGAATTGATCATCAGACATTGGGAGGTCGGCAAAAGCGATGATAAAATAGCAGATATCCTGAATATAGCATTTACTACTAGTAGTTCCGTTATTCCTAAGTATAAAAAGTTGAAAACTGATGAGAACAAATCGAGATCTGTTGCACCACGGAAGATTTCTTCCAGATTAATGAGAAGTAGTCAGCGCACAATTAAAAAAATTCCAATGACTACTCGAAGAGAAATACAGGAAGAATTAAAAGCATCAGGTTTTATTGTTACGAAGGGAACAATAAGCAATGGACTTCATAGAAGTCAACTAAGATCGCGTCCTCCAAGGAAAACTCCACTATTACTGAAGAAACATAGGGATGCCCTGTCAAAATTTGTTTGTGAGCATAAGAATAAATCTGAATCCTTTTGGGAAAGTGTTTTATGAAAGGATGAAGCAAAAATTGAACTATCAGGTTCTGTCCGAATTTTGAATAAAGAAAACAAGCGACCAAATGTTACATTTAATTACAGATTTAATCAACAATGTATTTTTCATGATTATCTATGACTTCCTTCGATCTATTAACAAGCTTACTAATTCCATTACTGTAAAATTCTTTTGGATTTGATTCGAAGAACTCACAAATGTCAGTTTTAACCTCTTCCTCTGTTACAAAAGCTGTTTCTTCCAAATGATTCTGTAAGCTAGGAAACAAATGGTAGTCTGATGGAGCAAGATCGGGAGAATAAGGTGGATGAGGAATTTTCTCCCAACCAAGTTCTTCGATCTTTTGTGACGTGATTCTTGCTGTGTAGGGGCGCGCATTGTCCTGATGAAACATCACCTCTTTTCGATTCACTAGAACAGGTCTCTTTTTCCTCAAAACTTGGTTCAAACGCTCTAATTGCTGACAGTATATTTGAGCATTAATTGTTGCATTAGGTGGAAAGAATTCTAAGTGGATTATTCCTTGGCGATCTCACCAGATTGAAAGAAGAAACTTTTGCCCATGAAGTTCCCTTCACGGCTGTGGTTTGGGTCCTTCCCTTTTACCAAGCCACTGTCTATGATGCTTAATATTTCGATAAAAGATCCATTTTTCGTCGCCAGTCACAATTCTATCGAAAAAAGGTGAAACAATTTGGCAAGAATGGAGAAAAGAGCAGATGTCAACTCTGGATTTGAGGGTGTTTTCAGACAATTCATGAGGCACCCATTTCCCAAGTTTAGGAAGTTTTCCAAGTTGTTGAAGATGAAGATGAACAGTTGTATGGTTTGAACAGAGAACCACTGCCAATTCCTCAACTGATAAAGCAGGATTTTTTCAAGGGCTGCTTCAAGAAGCTTTTCATCAAACTCAACTGGACGTCCGATTCGATCTTCATCTTCAAGGGTGAAATCTCCACCTCTGAATTTTGCAAAACATCTTCTGCAAGTTCTTTCATTCACACATTCCTCTCCGTAAACTGAGTGAATGTTTCTAGCCGCTTCGGCTGCTGAGTTTCCTTTCTGGAACTCATAAAGGATTATGTGCCTCAAATGATTCTTGGGTACTTCCATGTTAGCAGCGTTTTAATCAAACAAAATTTAATTTTGTTGTTCTCTGAAATAAAATTTGATCAGTTTAAATGCATCTAAACATAAAAATAATGTTCAGCTCCATTAGGCATTATAAAATACTCTTTAAATTTCGTTCATTTTAACAAAAAGTTAAAATTCGGACAGAACTTACAGGATGACTTGAAATTTGGGCGTAATTCAAGGGCTCACGTTTAGAGAGAAGACGACACAGCTCTTTGTACCGAAGAACACAATCCAACGAGAAATTTGTTGGTGCGAATATCATAGTTTGGGGATGTTTTTCTGCTAATGGTACTAGTAATTTAGAGATAATTGAGAGTAGAATGAATTGAAAAATATATCAAGATGTTTTGGACACTAATTTATTTGAGTCAGTAGTAAAGCTTTTATTCCAAAATGAATGTATTTTGCAACAAAATAATGACCGTAAACATACGGCTAAGCCTACGAAACATAGCTTATTAAAACCAATGTCAATACACTTGAATGTCAACGATCTCCAGACTTGAATCCAATAGAGAATTTGTAACTTCTATTAAAAAATCAAGTCAATAAAAGATCTCCGAAAAACATCCTGGGCCTAAAGAGAATATGAAAAGAAGAATGGAGTAAAATACCAACGGGGACTTGTAACTCATTGATTAAAAGCTACAAAAAAGACTGATTTCTGTTGAATTGAGTGAGGGATGTGCTACAAAGTATTAAATAGGTATTAGTATTTTGTACGAAAACATTTTTCACCCACAAATTCTTTAATTTCATATGATTTCATTAATATGAAAAAATTATCTGAATCTTTTTGCATATTGCAGCATTATCTCAAATATTGTATGGATTACAAAAATCCTTTATAAAAACATATTAAATGAAAATTCATGGAGCACGAATATTTCTTGCCCCAACTGTATCTATAATATACAGATATATAATGCTATAGACTTCATTATTTTACGTCGTTTGTATATATAATTCACACCTTTGTAAGTATAAGGCCAGTTTTAGAATCCGTTATATATGTCGCCCTAATTTATAATTAAGTTAACTTGTTGAGAGCCACGTTTATCCCATTAAGCATCAATTTAGTAATATACTTCAATAAGCACTAATTATTTATATTACCACGAACAACGGTTTTTCATGCAAAAAGGGAGTAATCCCCCTTGATACATAGCGCGTTTACATAAATTCATATTTTAAAAATAATTATTTTTTATTTTTTTTAATTGCCTGTCTTTCGACCTTAGGAATTTCATCGATATAAATTATTAATAATTACTTTAAATATTAATGACGGCAATAATATAAAGAACGAGTTTTAAGAAACAATTTTAAATCAACTCCACGGGAATGCGAATTTCGCAACACTTAAGGGTCATTGAGTATTCAGCACCTGAAGATTGCGTAGCCGCATGAAACTCCGAGTCGATCTATCGGCGTAGGGATATTAGATATATTCATTAATAGCTCTGTTATATAACATGAGCACTGTTTTGTAACACCTGATTAAAAAAAATATATGTACCTGCAAATATATGTGTGGATACGAATTTTTTTTTTAGCATACCCATATATATATATATATATATATATATATATATATATATATATATATATATAAGTGAACATCTATCTCTGATATTGAGCACTTTATCCCATAAAATAAATATAGTACACCTTAAAACTATATTTCTTCATATATATATATATATATATATATATATATATATATATATATATGTGTGTGTGTGTGTGTGTGTGTATGTGTATTAATTATTTCACCCCAAGCAAGGCCATAAAGCCACGAAGTCGTAAGCTGTGTTAGAGAACATGTCACAAAAGCAAACATTACTCCGGAATCTGCTTCATGCAGCCTTCACAGTGTCCCGAGGGAGACCCTCAAACATACATACTCCAAAAAAAAAATAATACTTACGTGCAAATACAATGGCGAAACGTAATAATCCATCTCTTATCTCCCCAGGTATGTGTTAATTAGTAAGAATTTAATACTAAACCATTATTCCCCCACCAAAAAAAAATTCTTACAATCTTAAATAACACCTGGCTTTAAATAATCTACAAAGAGTTGATAAGCCTTAAAAAACGAATCAAACAATAACACATTTTTTTTAAAAAATTTTGTAAACAAATCAGTCTATTTGTTTATATATTGAAAGTTGTCTTCGTTTAATGAAACTTGTTTCAAGGACTTTTAAATGATAAATAGAATGTGATTCGCCTCAAACTGAGGACATATCGTCACAGAAGAACGATGAACACTACCGACTTTTTTACAATGTGTTCTGCGTTTGCAGACCACGAAGTGACGCTACACTTATGCAAGTTAATTAGTCAACCATTTCTAATACATGCCGGGACATACTGAGCAGTTATCTTCTCTAGAAGTTGAGTGACCTTACTAAAATAAGTCACACTGATACGTCAGTTCATAGATACGGATCTAGTTTTAAAGGCAAGTAGGTCATCATTATGAATTGATTTCAATATAGTGGGTGAAGAGAAAATAATATGTGAATTAGCTATAAAATAACATTAGCTGGCACTGGGAGAGATTTGCTTATAAAATCTCACACCAACCTCAGCAGTTCACAGAAATGTAAAAAAAAAAATAAACTAATACTTAACTTCAAGAAGACAGAGAGGAGGAAGGATAGAGGATAACAACGCGTAACATATTTAGTGAGCTTGAGTAAATTGATGGCGAAACAGGGCTTTGAAGAAATAGCAGAAAGGACAAATTTATTAAGAGCTTAGTTTAGGTCAGGAACTTGTAGAAAGCCCTGATCGCCTTTGTCCTAATGGGAAAAGAAACATGAAGCAAGAGGACATTTTTCTTGACCAAATATTTTTGAACTGTGCAATCTTAGCATTAATGCGAGATTATATTTCATGCAGAGGATAGCCATTATAACAGAATATTTTCCTAATAATTTATAATACCTGTTCTAATCTATTCGTAATCTATTCGTAGTTATGTCGGATGTACTAAGGTCTTTAAATGATTAATTTTATACCGTCTAGGACAAAATGATAACCAGTTCGCTTATACTATTTGGTTTTTGCTATTTCAATTGTTTTGCTTTCTCCTGCTCTCGTATAGCCAATTACTGTAAACATTGTTTTCCTGTTATATGTTTCAATTGCGCCTTTTTTAAAATTGTTTTCTAGGTTTATGGTCATATCACATTGCAATACAGGTTCTCGTACGATCAGCGAATTTAAGCAACCTTGAACCTGGTTAGTACCTATATGAGTAATCGTTTGGGAATACCAGGTGTTGTAAGCTTGGATGAGCAGTTGGTGTAATGAGTAACGGCACAAAATTTGAAATCGGAGAGCCGAGTTCCGATTCCGGTCAGTTTCGTAATATTCCCTTACGCACAAATACCCTTGGAAAAGGTATAAATCCACCTTTTCTCTTCCCAGCTATGGGTTAATTAGTTGGACTTGCATTAGTAAATCAAATAAATGTTGTACCTATAATACGATCCCATATATATATATATATATATATATATATATATATATATATATATATATATATATAAAGGGTAAGCCAGGCAGGGTCTGTGGCAACTCCTGCCGACTGCATCAAGAGAAGTTGGCTATTGCTTAATATCCTAATAGTGATGTGCTAGTGAATGAGAGAACTGAGGATTTTTTTAAAGTGCAGGCATTTAAATAAATATCATATTTGAGTATGTATGAACCCGAATGAGTGCAATGAATAGATTTTTTCTCTCCTCCCATCTCTTCTCCCACCTCTTCTCCCAACTCCCCTCCTCCCATTTTCATTTACCCTCTTAGCTTACTGGGCTTGAGAGATAACAAAAAGACAAAATTTATTAAGCGTTACAAAGGATAAGATATTTTGAAGGGACATGATCCCCGGCGTCTTGAACTGATGCGGCATATAGAAGAAGGGTGAATGTCTATGCAGGTGATACAATGGAATATGGCTTCACCTTGATATGACCAGAACCTCGACGGCGACCTCTCCTCTCACATAACTTTAACAGCTCGATGTAGGAAAACAGGCTGGTCACATTTAATATCTGAAGTGTCAAACTAGTAACATTTCATCGCCATGCAGACTTTGAATTCCTATCACGATAACCGAATGTTCTCCTAAGGAAGCCGCTTACCTTGAACGTCTATAAGGACAGCACTAAAGAAGTGGAAAAAATTGTCGATTCCCTGTACCTCTTTAGGGCTCCTCCTGGTATCTTCGAACTTTACAAGAGCCAGATCAGACCGAAAATGGACTACTGCTGCCATATCTGGGATGGAGCTACCCACTCCGTCATTTTACACTCTTGATATAGTTCAAAAGCATCTACGCGACCTTGTGAGCGATTAATCATTTCCTACCCTACAACCTTTTTCCACGCAGACGAAACGTTACAATTTTCTCGCTCATATATCGCTCTATAGGAAATAAACTCTAATCCACACTGCTGAGACCCGCCATGCTACGTACACTGAGTCGAACCATCCTCATCACCGTATTCAATTAGTAAGAAAGAAATTCCACTCGATCATCATCTTCCGGCGAACCCCTCCTTTGTGGAACCGACTTCCAATAGGATGCTTTCCCTATCACAACAATCTTTACCTCTTCCAGTTTATTTCTAATCGTTGACTTTCACGCGTGTTCTCATATAATGCACCTCTTACCGATTCAGTATACCTATACCTTGAGTGGCTCTTGAGCCTTGTATAGGGTTAATATTAGTAAAAATTATTAAATCTGATTAATTTTAGACAGGTTTTTTTATTTTGATTCCTTTTTATTGTAACTTTCAATCATGTTTTGATGTGCATTGTCATTAAGTAAACACGATGGATGTATTGGGTTGGTGCATAATTATCAGGCGTTTTTATAGGCGAGTTATTTGATAATAAAAATTGCTGTTTTGTTTACTTTTTTAAGTAAAAATATTACCAGGTTATAAAAATGCATGTCGATAATCATACGCTCCAGAATAATCATTTAAAAATGTTATTGTTGAATTAATATGTTTCTTTTTCCATAATCAGTATTGTTTAAAAAAAAAAAAAAAAAAAAAAAAACGCCTGGTAATTATGCACCAACTCAATAATGAAAAGAATTATCTAACGAGGAGCGTTGATATCTCATCTCGTATACTTTTAACTTCACTGATATGGACACAGTATTAACAATTGGGCTGGGGAATCAAAGAGATGTCATTCAGAATTATACAGAGCATTGTATTCTTTCATGGGGACTTCACTCCATGACACATTTTTCGCAACTCGTAATTGTATAAGTTCTGACAAAGTTGTTATTTGTGTACACAATCCTAACAATATAAAATGCTCGAGATTCTCGATAAAAATCCAAAGACGCATATGCAATATGATAGGTCCTGACCTGGAATCTTGACTCCAGTTACTTTCTCACAGACGTGACGTGGTTTCCTTCTGACTTTTCTACAAATATTTTCATGGCAACCGCTTTAACGAGCTATTTTCCCTGGTGCCCCATGTCCCAACTGCATGAATTAAACCGTGCAATTAGGTTGGCATCACGTTCCCACCCTTTAACTGTCGAAACAGTTAAATGTAACCGCCTCTTCTACTCCAATAGATTCTTCTCTCGGACTTCTCGACAGCCTAACTCCCTTCCTCTTACTTGCTTCTCTGATAACTATAAGCTTTAAATGTAATGTCAATCGACATCTTCTGATGTCTTGATCTTGATCCCTGTCCTTATCCTTTCGTCAAACAACCCTCTTTACTCTTACTTTCACTCTCTATAACCCATTATGTGCTAGTGGCATTTCAGTCTTGCTTGGCGTGAAATGTTTAAACAAATATGCTGATGATATGCATAGAAAGAAATTTGTAGAAAATTTTAGAAAATCTAGTTGAAGAAAGCCGGAAGTAATGATTAACCATCAACTGACAGAATTTATGGTCCTTTAATAAGATGGTTAAATCAGGAGGCGAGCTACAAATTGCAAACGGCAAAATCAAACAAATACTATCTGAGACCTGTTTTAATAGACGACGGAAAATGTGAGACCGAATTGTGAAGGCGCATTCAAATAAGGAAAATTGCCTTCCAAAAGCTAAGCAAAGTATTAAGCGACAGGAAAATCTATTGAGAAACAATGAAAAATATGTTGAAGTATCAGCCCGCCTATATGGTAGTGAATTCTGGAAAATCTCATCACTTGATGCAACAGGATTTTTCTAAAGGATGCGGAGAACACAATGGATGGAGCATGTGAGTAAATACGAATTGCTAAGGAAATTGAGAAAAAAAGTAGAGACTTGTACTTGAAGAGACCGTTTAAATTTTCGTGACACCTAGTGTTGAAAGGTTGCTTAGAACATTTGACACCCACAAAACACACAGATGGCAAGAGAAGCAGAAGAAAATGCAAAATAACTTGACAGAAAAAGGACTGGCAGTGATGATAATGGGACAAACACTGCGTAGAGCTACAAATTATAGGATGTTGTGGGGAGCCACGTTCGTCAAGATCTTGAAGGGTCGCTGTAAATAGTATAGGATGCGGCAGAAATAACTCCCACATATATCTCAGAGAAATATTCCCACATGAGGATAAAACATTATTGACAATAGCATCTTTATCTAACTAATGTGTTACCATTACGTTGGTGGTTTTTCTGGGAGCTATTTCTGCCGGACTCTGGATGAAATGACCAGTAATTTTTAGATCAAAGTTTTCCACATTTTTTTTTTTTGCATTTACGACACACTTTCAGAAATACTTTTTGCAAGCCAATCCGAATATATAATTCAAAATGGACGTAAAAATAAATAATAATGTAAAAATGAAAGAAAAAAACCTGACGTATCGTGACAGGCAAGATGGCAAAACGCCGCCGCAAATAAAGAATTTAAATGATTTATTTTTAAGTTGTTGTTCATTAATCTTATATTTGTTAGGTTTTATGCCAATACTTCAAACTTTTTCGCATTCTTCATTGTTTGTAGAAATGTTGACTTTTTTTTTTCTTCCACAGAAAAATTAATTTTTGGAACAGATAGTCACTGTCAAGGCAAAATTAATTTATTACATTAGTTATCAGATAAATAAATAAATTACTAAAATAAAATCGTTTCTACATCTAAGGCCTCCTTGAAGATTTCAATCCGAATTTTAAATATTTTTCAACTGATATCAACACTACTGTTTCTTTACGGGAATGACTAATTTGACCTTGACCTTCACGTGCGGCATATTGTCTAGACAATATGTCCCATATTGTCAAATCCGCGATTTTAATGAATTCAATATATAAAACAAGTTACGGAATAAATATTGTGTCACTTCTTTTAATATAGAATACAATTTTGGGGGCAGAATGTTTGGGTGAGTTCATAGAATGCACAAAAAAAAAAAAAAAATCAGGGTTTTAAGTTCACTGGTTAAAAATGGCTTTCGGCAAAAGAAGTCTATTAGTCTTGGTAAAAACCACACTTCAAAACATGTAAACTGATGCGACAGAATCGCAAATAAAGAACAACACCGCTTGAGGAATTTTAGCAGGAGAAATCTCTCCACGTAACTAGAATTGAAAATAATGACATAATAAAGTGGCTGACATTGCACACAACTTCAAATAAAAGACAAGGAAGGAAACTCCCATCAATACTGGAAAGAGCTATAACAGCTATTGAAAATTTTAAACCTATTTTCCAGAAAAATTTTTTTTTAAAATAACTTTTTATAAATTTCAACTCGGTCAATTAATGTTGAATATTTCCTTATAAGGAAATGGTTAATATTAATATTAGCGTCACCATGAATATATATGTGTTATGGTCCGGTTCCGTATACCACGGTAATAGTCCAAGGTAGAACCAATAAAGAAGAACTCGAACACGGATATGGAATAACACAGATATATTACAAACAGGAATATATACAGAAAGGTAGAAAAGTGTTAGTACGAACAATCAGGTTTAGTAGTAATTGTCTGAACGCGACTCTGTTTCGGACTGCCTCTGACTCGACTGACTGACTCGCTCGCTCTGACTGACTGACAGACCCCTGACGGACTTCATTCCAGACTTCAGACTCAACGGTATTTAGTCACCCCCCCACGAGGGCATCATGTGGCTCAAGGTCGGTTTAACGTGGGATCTCCGAGCCCGTCGGCCCAAAATATGCCCTTTGAACCCGTATACACGAGTTCAGGGTCGGTTTACTTCCCCGAAAGAGACTCCGCCCTTCGCCGTAGTCTCGTTCGGGTTCCTCCCCGCCCGAAGGCAGAGAGTTCAACTGATCAGCCGGTCAGTCGGTCGCCCGACTTAAGACTGAACAGTATTTAGTCACCCCACCACGAAGGCATCATGTGGCACAAGGCCGTTTTAACGTGGGATCACCGAGCCCGTGGACTCTGCCAAAAATATGCCCTTTGAACTCGTATAAACGGGTTCAGGGTCGGTTTAGCTCCCCGAAAGGGACTTCGCCCTTCGGCGTAGCCTCGTTCGGGTTCCTCCCCGCCCGAAGGGGGAGAGTTCAACCGATCAGCCGGTCAGACTGAACTCCCTGCTTCCTCTTGAGGCGCAGTATTTATTACGTATTGAATAGTCCATTGTTATTATGGGTAAGGTCACATAACAATATGAAGAAAGCATTTAGTAAAGAAATAATACTTTCATTTCTTTCGCTTCTATTTGTTTTGTGTGTGATTTTATTAAAGGGAATGGGTTATCATGGCTCTCCACCGCTTCCTTTTTAATCGTTTTCAGCATTAAGTACTTGATTCTTGTGAGCATTATGCATCCTTTAAAGTTTTCTTCATTATGTCTCCCCTATATTACAATTCTTATGATTTTTATCAGCAGTTTCTTTTTAAATCCTATTCTCTTCAAAATGATCCTCATTTGTCACATGCCCTGGCGATGTTATTTTAAACAGTCATATTTCTAGGGCACATCATTTGGAAAGAGGGATTGGAAAATCTGACACTCACAGGAAAGTGAGACAGCCAATAATCTACTTAACGAGATTGTGTAAATGAATGATAGAACAGGTTTCGGGAGAGAGAGCGAAAAGAGAAAAGTACAAAAGACAGGGAATTGAGAAGAACCATGATGGCAAACGCTCTGAAAGTACACTGAGTATGGAGTAAGAGGTTATTATTAGTAGATATCTAGTACATTGCATCTCCTCCGTTACTATGTAGCTGTGGACTTCACAGTACTCATTTTTTATCCGCCGAAACAGTTGAATTTCTGAACTTGCTTGAGACTGTTATCTCTGAATTTAAATGCCAGTTTAGCTTTTTTACATATAACCATCCATTCCATCTCCTTAAAACTGACGTTGATCACGTGAGTTAACATCACCTTGTCTCATAATAATTGCTATTTTTGTGTATCTATTTCATGTAGTAAATGGAGCTGTTTTTATGAGACAGAGGCAATACGAGTTTTTAAGCATTTTAACCCTAGAACACTAACCATGGGTATATAGTACCCAGCTCAAATTTTCCTATTTTTAATTACATATTTCAGTACCTGATTTTCATCTTAAATAATATGTTTTTATGTTTTTATTAATGTTAACTCAAACTACGAAGTTTTTGAAGTGCCTGCATGAAAAATACTTCAAATAAAGATTTATATATATATATATTTTTTTTTTTTTGATATTTCCAAAATCAGGTATGATATACCCATGGTTAGTAGTGGTGTAACTTTAATTGATGTTTAGTGTTCTAGGGTTAATGGTTTAAATAGCTTATCCCCCAAAATTAAGGATTTTTTGAAAGAAGCTTTTATCAGGAAGTAAGTAAACTAATATAGAGAAAGATATTCACACTTACATACACTTGCAACACTTACATACACTTGCAACACTTACAGACACTTGCTATACTTATGTGCAAATATGCACAATACTAAAGCAGTGTTATCGCTTACGTATTATTTTTTATTTGCCGTGTCCCTTCAGGACATGGGTTATCATGGTTTGCAATAACTCCCCCTCTTGTTGTTCTAAGTAATTTAAAAATGTTCCCATCTCTATTTTGTTCTTGTGTTTGCCATCCAGTCACACAAAATTGCTAAAAGTTTTTTTTTTTCATTACTTACCTCTGCATCTCTTGCCTTCGAACTAATAAACGAGAATGTCAGTGTATCACTGTGTAATATTTTTTCAACATTAAAGGACGCAACTCTCTATCAATAGCTCATTTCAAATGAAAAAAAAATACTGTTATTCAAATTTCAATGTTTCAAAATAGAATTATCCGTGTTTTCAACTTTACTCCTAGACTCAGTCCGACTCTGTGAGCAAATTAAAAACATTTCGGACCGGATCTAGACGCGCTGTGCTGAAATTTTGGATTCCCATATTTTCATTACTGCGATTGTTTTCGGCGATTTTTTACGTGATTATGCGAGACAATTTTTTTTGTACGATAACAATTTTTATAACTTGAAAATAAATTTTTGAATAATCGAAATTAATTGTAAAATCCAGCGAAAGTCATCCCTGAAATAAAAATAATAGTTTGTGCAGAAAATAAGCACCTACGTACATCAATTTTTCTTTAAATTAAGTGGCAGCAGTAAAATTATCATGGTGCTTTTAAAAGGTGAGCTTAAATATTTATGCAATACTTAAATGCAGTGATCAATGTTGTGTTCTTGTTGCCTAGCACATCTACTTCCGCAGGAGCTAGCTTAAATGCCGCCCATAGGGTGGCTTGTAAGCTAGTTATTAATATTAAGTAAGTACTAATTTCTCCCGGACTTATTTCCTCATATTTAAATTCTCCCTTTTTGATTGTAATTTCTTCATCTGTCTATATTTCTGAGATGCGATATTCTAACTGTTTACACTGTTTGTACTATTAACTTATTTTTATTGTCATTTTTCTTTGGTCACACCACAAACTTGACATAAATAAGAAAATAATTAGCGTTTGAAGAAGTGTTTATTTTACAGAATGTGACGAATTTTAATATATTTCTCGACATACTCACAACTTCGATCAATGTAATTAAGGTTCCCCAGAGAAAACTTAGATCGAACGTAATACAAAATAATAATGGTGAGTTTTCAGGTGAGAATATAGTTGACATTTCTGGCTGATGACACTTATTTTCGCAGAATCTTATCCCTATCTCTTCAGCGTCATAAGCGGCAACGGTCATTCCACTACCATCCTACAAGGTACCACCTTTGACGAAATAAGAAAAAGAGATAAAAATTGGACTGACGACGTCACTAGGTAAATTGAGAGATGATTCACAGAGACTCAGATATTGGCACGCACCCGAGACATGTGGAGGGAGCTTCTCATGTGCTCAGCTACGCAGCGACCACACCCAGTCATGGGTTTGATGATGATAATGATGATGATAGTAATCTCCCTTTAGAGCATAGGTGTTTATTTATTCCCGTAAATACCCCTTTCTTTTCGTTATATGCATACGTTAAGCATACTTGTAAAAAATACTTTGGTTACTATATTGCCTTTTCGACAATTTGGAATTCATCGATTTGGAATTCAAAAATTTCCTTCTCAATATTGGTTGCCAGCCAAAGGCAAAGAGCTCCGGTTACGTCAATATTTCTCTTATCTGAATTAGTCGCGTAGAAGAAACGCTTTCGTGCTTTCCTCAAAATGCGAAAGAGGAATGCAGGAGATAAACCCGGAAGTTGAACTTGTCCTGATGGTTCCAATTTTTCGGCTGATATCCGTTACACTAATCGCGCATGCCCGACGCTGTCGCATCATTTAACGAATCAAATGCGCATGCAATAGGATACACAAAGAAATACATTAACGGCAGTGGAGGGGGGTTCTTTTATGTATGCATATATTAATATTACGCAAACGTCTACAAAGTTATCCGGAAGCATCGAGTACGGCTACATTTATCCACAAACGAGACACACGCAAACGTACTTGATATCTAAATCAATAGCCTCACACCCACACACGTGTGTGCGTTCGTGTGTGTGTGCTTATACATACATATATATATATATACATATATATATATATATATATATATATATATATATATATATATATATATATATGTGTGTGTGGGGGGGGCTGTTGGTTTAGATATCACATACGTTTGCATGTGTCTCGTTTGGCGATAAATGTAGTTTGTGGATATATATATATATATATATATATAATCTTTATATATATATATCATCTTAATATATATATATATCATCTTTATATATATATATATATATATATATATCATCTTAATATATATATATATCATCTTATATATATATATATATATATATATATATATATATACATACACACATATATATCATCTTTAAGTGCCATGTTACATCAGGACGTATATATATATATATATATATATATATATATATATATATATATATATTTTATATACACGTCCTGAGGTAACACGACACTTAAAGATGATATATATGTATATATATATACGGAAGTCGAATAAATCGCTTGAATTATTTTTCTGCTTTGCTGTTGGAGGATAAGATTTAATAGCGGACTAATTTGCATTATTAACAAGTTGTTTCAGAAAATCAAGCGAGCTTCTTGCTTCCTTCATCGCCTGTGTCATCATTGTCATCAATTATATTATTAAAAAAATCATCTTGATGACTGTTTTGTAACTGTGTGTACTCATCCTGTTTATTCCGCTGTATTAATGGGCTAAATATTGTGAGTTCGATTCTTATATGACGGCGTAATTTAATTGACTTTGCGGCAAATTGATGCGAAGCACGAACAGAAAATGACCTCTTCTTTTCCCCCCTCTCATTCATTAAGTTTATTGTTAATCCATGCAAGCGCTTCGTCGTCATAGCAATGACGTCATTCCAAACTTAAGATATGTTAGCAACTAGTCGGAAGAAGAAAAAAATATATTTAGAATTCTTCATCTTTAAGTGCCGTGTAAAGAAGATAAAGGCTCTCCACATCATCCTGTTTTTTGTAGCTCTTAATATATTTTGTCTTTCTGTTAGTCTCAAGCAAGTTCAGTAATTCAACTGTTTCGGCCAATACGAAATGAGTACAGAGAAATCCGAAGCTACATAGGAATGAGGTGGGGGAAGTAATTTTCAGAAAATGAGCAACGTACTGGATAAGAAAATAACTTCCAATTATAATGACGTTAAGATCTTCTTTTTCTATATTCCACGTCTTTTCAGGATGTTGGCGATCATTACTTTCCACAATTTCTTTGTAGCTCTACGTAAAATTTGTCTTTTCATTGTCTCACCTAAACCCTGTTCTGGCATTCATTTACACATGATCGTTAGGTAGGCCATTGCCTGTCCTTCTTGCCTTCAATCGTACCTGTGAGTTTCAGATTTTCCTAGCTCTCTTTCCTCAATACGTGGCCTAGAAACTTCAACTGCTCTCATTCTGATGTTAAGTATAAGTTTCCTTTGTCTTTCAGCTTTCTCGAAAACTTCGTCTTTGCACATATATTCCGTTCAGGTTATCCTCGGCATTATTCTGTAGAATCACGTTTCTGTTTCTTCAAGTTTTCTTCATCTTTGAGAAGGTTTTCCAGCACTCGCTGACATACAGGAGGACAGATATCCCGTTACAGTTTAGTATTCATTTCTTTGTTACTAGAGATTGTTTTTAGAATTACAGGACATAAATCGTCAGATCTTGTAATAGAGGACATCTTGCACAAGTCCGAAAGGGAGATAACTGCTGACATAATTCTTTGTGGTTGTATGAAGGAACTGACTCGCATTCTGTTTAATATTTCCTTTTGACAACGGTTTTCGCATATATAAATTTAGATGTCTTATTTTATGCACAGTGTCCCTTCAGGCTGTGGGCAATCATGGCTTTCCTCAATTTTCTGTCCTTTGAGACTCGTAGTAATTTTTCTCTTTTCGCTAGTCCTCCTGATTCCTGTTCTGCCAAAACATTTACATAAGTCTGTTAGATAAATTATATACTATTTTCGCTGTCCAGTTTGCTTTTAATATGTCCTGTTAGTGTCAGATTTTTTAAGCTTTTTTTCATTGTGCCTCAGAAATTTCAACTGCTTCTTTCTGATATGAAGTATAAGTCATTTGGACCAGAATAATTTCTATTCAATTACCAGTAGATTAATTTTAAATCTAGCTGTCGACGCCTACCAATTCCCCCTTAAAATAACACAATAAACTGGAATTAACTCACCTTTCTACCTATAGTCCTCCAGTGACTAGCATGAGAAGCACAAATCAATACTCGCGCTATTACCCAAAACACATGGCCTGAAGATTGAGTTCATGCATGAAATAGACTGTCGTCACTCAGTATTGACCTCAATCTTCAATTATATATTTAAATATATCCCATATCTTATATTGTACATTTTTACTCATAATTATATCATATCTTAAATTTACACAAACACGCATTCTGTTTTCCTTATTTCACACATTTCAGTGATATTTTCAAAATTTTATATATATATATGCGTATATACACACACAAGCACAGACATCACTCACCCCCTATATATATATATATATATATATATATATATATATATATATATATATATATAACATTTTTCCTTATTTCACACATTTCAGTGATATTTTCAAACTTTTCAGATGATCAAGAATGGTAGGCATTAATTTCACTTATAAAATAAAAAGTCATATAATAATATTTATAGTAATGAGTAATATATATATATATATATATATATATATATATATATATATATATACATATATAGATTGATTGATTAGAATATCTGACATCTCGCTTAAAATGACCGGATGGCTCTTTTGACTGATGAGCTGTTATACAGCGAAACAGTCTGTCTGTGGATGACGATTGTTAGCTCCCGGAAAAAAATGAATTCGGTCGAGCACTGTGGGGAGAAAACACGAATTTGTAAACAGTGACTATTACTGCTAATAATGTAAGATTCACCAACGGATATTGCCCTCTAGATCACAGGCATGTTTATGAAAAATACGCAAAAATTACGGCCAGGGGTTAGAATCTCCGACTGATGCCATATCTGGTTTCTGTCCCGGATTGAATCGATGAGATGTCTAGTCACACTGATGAGCTGTGATACAGCGAAACAGTCTCTCTGTGGATAACGATATATATATATATATATATATATATATATATATATATATATATATATATATGTGTGTGTGTGTGTGTGTGTGTGTGTGTGTGTGTGTGTGTGTGTGGAAGAGGTTATAACGAGAGAAAAGTGTTTATTTTAAAAAGAAGAGAGAAACGGCAAACGTTTTAATGCAGTTTTTTTTTTTAAATATATATTATATTTTGTTTTCCATAAATGTGATATATGTGTTTCCGGTCTCGCAACTTTCATCAGGAAAAGAGTGGATATTTCCAGATATTATTAAAAAGTAATTATTTTACTTATGTTTGTCGATGTTTAATCATTGTCTTTTTTTCTGTAGTACATCTAGTTGTAACCCAAATGTTTTTCTTGCGATCTCTCTCTCTCTCTCTCTCTCTCTCTCTATATATATATATATATATATATATATATATATATATATATATATATATATATATATATATAGTTAAACCTAGAGAGGTTTATCTGGCTCTCTAGGTTTAACTAAGTACACTCTACTTACTGTATTGAGCACTTTATTTAGTTATTTTGGGTACACGCATCGGGTTTTTTTTTCTTTGCGCTTTGGACTCGTAGGCTGGACGATTATTTTCGGCTTTTTTTCGGCTTCTTTTTTATATACCTTTTTTCCCCTTTGTTATTGGTTTGTTTATTTGCAAATTACGACACCGAGTTTTCCGAGCGAATATAGTTTCTTATATTTATAAGATTTCTATTAATAATAATAATAATAATAATAATAATAATATATATATATATATATATATATATATATATATATATATATATATATATATATTCCTTCGGTCTTTTGTAAATTTTTGTAAACCAAACGAATTTTTTGCGCATCATATATTTCTTTGTTATTATTACTAAATGTCGGTTTTTAGATCTTGTAATTAACCTCTTAGATAAAAACAAAGATATTTGATTCATAAAATTTTATTATTTCGAACTAATGTCGCCATTTTATTATCGACAATGTTTCGGCCAAGTACCCACTGGCCTACATCCGGTGTCTGTTGTTTCGCTGATATACTATGATTTTTTTTTTGTCTATGTGATACCTATAAAGCTGAACTAGAATTTCACTACCTGATCCAGGGATTGAACTCGTGGCAATTTGATGCCAATATCACTCGTATAACCAATACTTATATCCACTACGCTTCCATCACATATGATATTCATATATACTTTTCAAATCCGAGTAAGCTTTCAGATAATTTATACACACACAGGCGCGCACACACACACGCTCGCGCGCACACACAAACGCTCGTGCGCACACACATACACGCTCGTGCGCGCGCGTGCACACACACACACACACACACACACACATATATATATATATATATATATATATATATATATTACATCAAATGTTATTATCGTGGAAGCTTCTCATTTGAAAAAGACCCGCCATTTTTATTTATTAATTGAACAGTGTGCATTACGTTTATCCGCTTAGAGAGTATTAGGATTTTTGCTGACGTGTTTCGCCATCCGAATTTATCAAGGCAAGCGATGATAAACAAAAGCAAGTGCGCAACATCTATCCTTAATGTTTTCTTATTGTCTATTTCATTCATTCATATATATATATATATATATATATATATATATATATATATATGGTCGGATTGATGTGAGTTTGTGTCTGACGATCGCAAAAGCGTGAAACCCAGGTTCACAAACTGACATCAATCCAACCATATATATATATATATATATATATATATATATATAGATAGATATATTTGTGATATCATTATAGAAAGAAATTCCTACATTTTTGAAAATCCAACAAAACATTCACAATAAAGAAAAAACTTATAAACTTCCCCCAAAATGTTATTAATGCACTCAAGTGCGCAAAATGCAACAAATCCTATATAGGTATCAGCCAAGCACGAAACAACAGAGTTTCCCTTCACAAAATCAACATTTAATCATCAGACAAAAGGAAACACTTTGTGTCACAACATATCTACAAATGTAAAGAAGATAAATTTAAAATTATGCTAATATATCAAACAGGCAATTTTTCTTACCTAAAAATAGAAGAAAAAAAAAAAAACTTCATCGACATATTTGAAACAAGCACTAAACAAATCATAACCCCCACACACATAAACACACAACATACACACATAGTGTCCGAACACACTAGTCGAAACACACACGCACACATCATACAAATATGTATGGAGAACGAATATATACGCACATATTGGCAAAAACAAACTCACTAGACACTTGCACATACACTAGAACACTGCACACCATGCAAAGTGTGCTTATATATATATACTATTTGCTTGTAATAAAACAATATATATGTATGTAGAAGGAATACGTATACAAATACTAACCAAAACACATATACATACAATACACAAATGGAGATAGTTTTAACAAGATACTGAGATCATGAAAACAGTAAGAATAAACACTTCCTTTCTTCCCCTTTTTCCTGATCAATCCTCATTGTTGTATTACCCCCATAAGCAGAGGAACATTTTATCCACGTGTCCAAGAAGAATTAGGATTGCTACCACACACAAACGCTTAAACAGAAGAAAACATAATGAAAAATTAATTCCTTTAAATAATATATGGTAAATAACAATTCATCGCCTGGTGAAGGTCACAAGACCCGAAACTCGTGTAGCAAAAATAGAGAAAATGATGTATAATATATTTTTTAAAAATCCACCAAAAACGTTTCAAGCTTCTCTTTTCTTTTTAAAATATACACATTTCCTCCGATGGAACAATTATAATACCTCCCTTATTTATATTCTATTTAATCACGTCATTCCAAGCAAGGCACCAATGCCCCTAAGACGCAAGAGGCTACTGGGAGTGAAAGAAAATGAAAAGATTTTATAAGGAATTTGAGACCCTATAAAACCTATATTTCTGTTCAAATGACCGGAGATGAGTGTGAACCGGATGATAGGCAAGCTGATTACCGTATTTGACGCCATATACGACGCACGGGTATATAAGACGCACGGGTGTATAACACGCACCCTAATTTCAGTAGGGAAAATCAAGAATACATTAGTAATTAGTAAACTTAGTAAATGGTACAGACTAGGCTATATTTATGAGGTATTATTTTGAAACTTGACATGATTTCAACTAAACCAAAAATAATAGGAAAAAAGAACACGTCCCTATAAAACCTTTATTATATCCTTTAAATTAGCTGTACAACCTGCGTTTTGTAAATGTCTTATTGGAATTATTAGGATATAAAAATTCTGATTGTATTTATACCAATGCAACCGGAAGTTATCAAAAGAAAAGGATTAATTAAACAAATATATTTTACAAATATATAATCTGAATTTATTGCATACCATATATATATATATATATATATATATATATATATATATATATATATATATATATATATATATATATATGAGGAATGTATAAACATAAAAATGTCTTTATATATATATATATATATATATATGTGTGTGTGTGTGTGTGTGTGTGTTAGTGTGTGTGTGTGGATTGTACACATATTTGTATCTGTTAATATGTTTATAGCGATGTATCTGTGATATCATACATTTTTTGTACTGATTTCTGACGTATTCTATAAAATGTAGAAGTAACTCGTCTAAAACCGGCCACCAATATCAAATTCGTATTTATAATAAAATGTCGAATTCGTAAAAATTACGATAACGGCTACACTAATGATTATTTCCTGGCCTACGAAGTCATAGTAAATCCGATCATTTCAAATTCGTGGCATCAAAAAAAAAAAAAAAACAACGACACGATAACAACTAAACTCATTTATAGTTTTGGTTTTGCTACAACAATAAAATTAAGTTTGCAACGTTAAGAACTTTAAACAAAGTTTTGGACAATAAATACGGTCGTTTTCTTTTTTTTATATATCTATTTCTATGACCAGCTAAATAACCTAACCTTGTATCAGACATGCCACGTCAGGCTGTCATTTTTTTTTTACTAGATTATATATTATCATGGGTGCGACTTTTACTTTTGGAGGAAGTTGATTTCTTTAGCGAGATGTTAATCAAATTAAGATCGTGTGCAGCAAGTGTTAGGCTGTAAATTTTGATGAATTTTTAATGGTGATTATTCGTTGAAAGAAAACGAAATAAATCAAGCCCTCTTGCGAATATATTATGCACGCCTTAAACACAAGTAAAAGTTCATAAAAGCTGAACTATCTTCGTTCACTGGCATAAACTGTGGTGATAAAAAAATGCACATTTGATCGTCAGATTGTTAAAGCGAACAGTGTCAAGTTTTGGTATTTGTGATTCAGGGAAATGAATCAGCTGAAGCGTATTGTTCTTGCATTAATGAAAAAGAACTATAATAGCATCTATCAATATAAATTTATTACAGGTGACTGAGAGTTGGGCCCGATTTATGTTTGAGGAATTGAAGGGTTATCTTACAGTGCTTGCAATCAGCGTTATCACTTGAAATATTGGCGACACATAATCTTATCTAAGTTTAGAAATATCTATAACTAGTTATAGAATGACTTATATAACCGACAGAATTCCTCAATTTACTCTACTAGCCCCGGATATGAATTTTAGGACGCATTATATTCACTCAACGATCTCTTAGATAATGAAACAATACAGTTCAATACTACCCTTCTCAGAACATAATAAACAAACAATAAATGGTGCCAACACACACTAAAGCTAAAATCCGGCGTAAAAGCCCACAATATACCTCCAATCGATACTATACCTACAGCAAACAGTATCTGTCTATATTTCTGAGATGAGGTATTATGTACACTATTTACATTATTCAGACTATTTCCCTCATCTTTGTCGCCATATTTATTACGTTTCGGCCGTTGTACGCTCCGGCCTTCATCCGGTGGTTGGAATGTCGAACTGAACCCTTTATTTCGCTCACTAGGGTAGGACACATGATACAGTGGATAAAACGTTGGTTAGATACAGTGACAGGACCCAAAGAGTGTGAGTTCAATACCCGGTTAAGGCAGTGGAGAACTTGGAGAGGAGAATTATCAGGAGATAACTGATAACTGACATCCATTAAACATGGCACGTGGAACTAGAACAGTCTACCCCATTGAGCGAAATAAAGGGTTCAATTCGACATTCCAACCACCTGAAGAAGGCCGGAGCGTATAACGGCCGAAATGTTGTAATAAGTATGGCGACAAAGATGAGGCAATAGTCCGAATAATTTAAATAGTCTACAGCAAACAGTATACACGATATAATTCTTTGTTAGTATGCTTTATATCCTCGGTTTCAGTTAGACTAGCCCAGTTTATAAACCCGGATGTAATATCTACGAGACTAGAATACACCCCGCTCAGACAGAATATACCACCATCTTTTCCCAGATGTATTTTATTGTATAGATTTGGAGGTTTGATTTTGTTTAGCGGTATTTCATCATTCCTGTTGTCCTCAGTTCTCAATGCAGTATCTATGTCCACGCGACAGCAATTTACTGATGTCTTAATGGTAAGTCGGATACATTTGATACAGCAAAATTGGCAGCTGATCTAAAAAAAATGATCTTTAATCTGTTTTTCACCCCAAGCAAGGCGGGAGTGCCACTAGCACGCAAGGGGTTACAGAGGATTGAGAACAAGAGTAACGAGGCGTGTTTGAGGAAAGGATACAGAGAAAGACGGGGAACAAGATCAACGTTTCAAATACCGATTGACATTATACTTGAATATTTGAATATTATATTTATCGGGGAAGCAAGTAAGGGGAAGGGAGTTCCACAGGCGGGAAGAGCATAAGAACAAGATATTTGAGTAGAAGAGACGGTTACATTTAACCATTTTGACATAAAGGGTGGGACCGAGATGCCAGCATAGTAGCTTGCTTAATTTCATGCAGTCTGGGAACCAGCGAAAGTAGCTCGTTGGAACAGTTGCTGTGAAAATACTTGTAGAAGAGACAGAAGAAAACCACTGCCCGTCTGTGAGAAAGCGACTGCAGACTAGACGCCAGATCAGGACTTATTACACTGCATAATCGTGTCTGGATTTTGTCGAGGACCTCGAGACGTACAGCGTGGGCACCAGTCCATATATGACAGTAATATTCCATGCCAATAGCACTGTCTTGTTTATTTTAACGTCTTCAAAACGAGACTGCTTTCTCTTATTCGTCTTGAAGACACTTTTTGATTTCCATCAGCATGGCTGAGTCTATCCTCCAGTACAGTGACAATTTGCTCCTTGGGCCAACGTTTCCCGCTGAAATGAAGTGGAAAGATTTCATTGAATTGACTGCTTGTTTTACTACTACGAAATGTGGTTTGCTCTATCGAGCTAGACAATTATTCTCGCAAGAATTTCTCTTGCACATTTAAAAGTCTATCATTCCTTTGTGCATCGAATACTGTTGTCACATATGGCATGGTGTTTCTGTTTTATATCTAGGGGTTTCTTGCCAAAATCCAGCAACTACATGCAACCTTATCAGTCTTGATTTATGGTCTTGGTCTCCGTCACCTTCCATCGCCGTAATATATGTTCTTTTCCCTAAAAATAATTTCACTGCAATTGTTTTCATCAGCTTCACTAGTTACTACCACGACATTACGAATTTAAGCGTAGTACCATATTGGCAGCTTGGTATCATATTTGTTTTTCTTTTGTAATTCCTACTTTAACCGTAATTTCTCCATTCCGGTTTCTTGCCTTCGTGTCAACTACGTTCGTCAAAAATTGAAATGTAATGTCAATTGTCATCTCATGTCTCCTTGAAGTCATCTCTGTTTCATTTACACTCACTAACCCTTTGCATCCTAGTAGCTTTAATTACTCTGTTTGGGGTGATAATATTCAAAATAAATAAATGAATAAAATAACATATATATGCAGTCATAAGTATAGCTCTTTCAACGCATTCATGCCCACGGATCCAGAAATGGTAATGGAATTCACCAACCAATAAACAAGAAAGACACTATCGTTAAAGGTAGAATTTTAATCGCATCGGAAAGACATTCTAAAACAACAGCTGATGCATTTATACAGTTCAAATTTAATTATGTTTGGAATTTCATTCAAAGAGAGAAACCAAAATGCTCGGCGATTATTTCTGAGGAAAATGAGATTTGTTTAAAATGGAATCTTCGTGTATTACGCGTGCGCTAAATGCTAACTGACGTTTTGCATCTCGAACAACTGTAACTAGTTAATATTTTTTACTTCTATTTATCTTTAATAAAATATCGTAGTGCACGTGTGTCCGTCTTTCTGTCCGTTTTTCGATCTCGGCTAATCATATACAACCTGATGTAACAGGTAGTAAGTACTGTAGTTACATGCGATTAAATATTAAATAAATGACTCATTTAAAGTTAAATTTAAATATCAAAAAGAGTGAAAGGTTTAAAAAAACGATTCATTATTGAAGGTTTAACTTCACATTTCGTCGCAATTGATATCGTCTAATTAAACCGTAGTTAAAACTTAAGTGGGGCGCGGTACGTTGTTCATGTTTTTTTTTTCTATCACGCGTACTATGGCGTACTCAAAATATTACATAGTTCGGATTCCCTAATGTCTTTTAAGAGTGACTTGATGTAAAGGGACCATAAAGAATGATGATTTTAAAAGAAAAGAAAAAAATTGCTCGTAAAATCAATGTAAACAAATTACGGAGATCGCTAGCGTATACAAAGAAAGATTATGCCGAATTAAGGTGTCGAATAAAGATAAAAGAATTTAATTATTTCTAAATTATTATAAGTTACGTACAAATGACATTGAATATAAAAGGTCGAAGACCCAAAATACCTCTGCAGGAGCTAGCCTATATTCCTCCCGAAGTGCTTCTTCTAGCCTAGTTTTGAATATAAGATGAAGCCGCAATTCTCTTCGTTAGAAATAGATTCTTGTCGGGTATCTTAATTTAGGAACACATTTGTTTATAGCATTCTTCCGGTCATGGATTTACCGAATCAGCATTCAGAATCCCACACGAAAGCATCTTATTAGACTGAAGCAAAACGTCTTGCCAATTTATAACACAAGACACGGTCTAAAAATAAACCCCGTTCTTATTTAATTAAATCAGTTGTAATGGAAGAAAGCGCAACAAGGCGCATCAAGATGAATGCAAATGTAGCAGGTTGTCAAATTCAGTTCTCAGCAGAGTTTCTTTACTTTTCAATCGTGCTATTTCACCATTGAACGAGGACCTGTACAACGCCTGGTAGAAGATTATGGCTGTTTTTTTTTTATATTCTTTAACCAAATCATTGGAAAACCGCTGACAACTGGGACCTCTCGTGTTGTGTATCTCCTGAAGCTTTTCGAAAGCAACTGGTCTGCTCTTTCCTGTAAGTAAACCTGTGCAAATAAAATAACCACATCCCATCTTCCCTCTCGCTTGAAACCATACATCACAACAAAATACACGTTTTCAGTCCTAAAGCTGAATGACTCAACTAAGCTAGAGTTGTTACTCTATTAAAAAACCTTTCACAGATATCTGTGTTGATATTTATTTATTTCAACTGAAGCCTTTCTCTTAATTTTGAAATAGATATTGTTTTCTCAACTCTAATGTAATTACCGGCCTTATATTCATTCACAGCAGCAGCTGATAGGCCACTGCAAGTCCTATCGTTAAGGTTAGTCGTTCTTTCTCTCTACGCCATCCATTAAGTCTACCGAACCATTTTCATATTGTGTTTACATCACCTGCAACCTGTCAATTAATATCTAGTAAATTTCTACGAATGTTAGCAGCAATGTACCCTTCTGAAGATAGAAACTATAGGACAGATCTTTATATTCTGTGTGTATTCAGACTGTATGAATATTGAAAGGCAACTGTATGTAGGAGAAACGAAAGTAATACCATATAATACATCCCTAGATGATTCTTAAGCATAGCTAAATAAGAAACCCCAGGGATTCTGATTAATGAGTTTAAATTAAATAGAAGAGGCGTTATTAATTATCGATCCCTATAAGTTCTCTTTCTGTTACATAGGAATAAAGTGTCGCTATGTTTGAACATAGATCGACAGTGAGCAAACACAGGTTATCCCATTATAGAACACATGACAAACGTATATATATCGAAGGTAGCGTGTGTCTAATTAATTGCTATTTCTCTTATATTACTATACGGATCTGCATTTCTAGATTATCCTCTATTACTATACGGACAGCTATTCTCTACACTATTCACTATACTGCTTTTCTATTCCGATCACTATACGGTGATTACTATTCGAGCGAGTATTATAGAGCAAGTACTATCAGTGCGAGAATTATTTGAAGCCGTCTGACATCATGATTGTTCAACGGCGTACTATGGTTGTATCTGCAATCATTTACAATTACAAAGTCTCTACTACAATGAGCATTACAAAAGTGGCAACGAGTGTTCGCTGACATCACAGAAGAACGCTATGAATCCATCCCAAGCTATGGGTAAATAGAAGGAGAGACTAGACCCTATAGCCTTGGTTGGCAACCGGTTCAGGAGAAGGAAAACTAACTCTAACCACATTGTAGTCTCTAGTACAACGTGCATTACAAAAATGACAACGAATTTTCGTTGACATCACAAAACTGTCTTAGTAGAGGCTATTCAAAAGAGTCTTCGGCAATACTGGGTTAACACAAAGCAGCAAGCTCATGGGATAACAATCTGCTGTAATCTTGACTCCACTGTACTATCGAAGAGACATCCGTAAACTTGAATGTTTCCATCAAATGAAACTTCGTGAAATCCTGCAGAACGTGTGACTGGACATGAGGACGAACAACGAAAGTCTCCACAGCGCAAAGATGAAGAGCTTAGAAAGCATCATGACTCGCCACGGACTTCGACGGACTGGACACTTTGTCCGAATGCCAGGAATTCGCCTGCTCAAACAAATCCTCTTACCGGAGCTCATTTCGCGCAAGAGATCACATCGAGCTCCACGTCGTCAGTTCTAGGACTAGCTTAAAAACACCTTGCTGATGATAGAAATTGATTCGGTCAATTGGAAGACGGAAGCTGCAGAAAAAAAACAAACAATTGAAACAGAGCAGACCACGAAATTAAACACCCAAAAACACCAGAAAACAGAAGAGACGAAGTAAGCTCAAAGAAAAAGCAAAAGGTCTCCATTACCAGAAACCACCAAACCTACCATGCAGTGGGTGCGGACGTCTATTCAGATCTAACATAGGAATCATTTCACACAGAAGGGAATATCGATGAGCACCCCAATACGCGACAAAGAGTCCCGCAAACGACGACGAGGACATTTCCTAACCAGATTAATTGTTGTTGATGTTTCTGTTATTTGGTACAGTTCCTTCTTTGTTATTCTGTAGAACCAGTCCAGGAGGTACGAAGAAAGATGGTGCTACATGCATTATTCGTGAGAATGATGCATGTAGCACGAATGTGCATTTATAAGCATTGATCTATGAAAACAGTTGTATACAGGTGAGAGTTGTGGCTATTTCTGAACGATGTTGACGCCATGCACGACATCCTCTACGTCTGGCTAAAACCGACATACTTGGAGTTGAAATAATTTTTTTAAATAACACTACATAAATAACACGCTTCTAATATTACAAATATTATTTAATTATTTTCCTCAATAGGTGTAGATAGGTTTGCCAATCGTCCGTTTCACACGCAAAGGGAGTGTGGTTAACCAGATCCAAACTACAGTCACGCACAGTAGCTATTGAAACCACATTCTTGTGTGTTGGAGGATTGTCCTGATGAACCAAGACACCTTTCATTAATTTTCTTATCTTGATAACCTTTCGTAACTGTCTCAGAAAGTTGGTATAGTATTCTCTCTTGATAGTGTGGCCCTTTTGAAGATTGTTAATAAACAGAATTGCTTTTGCAAAAAGCCGAGGCCTTCATCTTCCCTGCAAGGGTGTTTCCACTGCATGCGTTGTCTTTGGCTCAGAGTGATGAACCCAACAGTCATTCTAGGTTAGGAAATGTTCAAATAAATGTCAGATTTCCCCGTGATGTTATCAGGCTGAGGCACATTTGAACAGGTGTGATCCACTGAGCAGAAATCTTCGTCATGCAAAATTCACTGTGAAAATATTTCCAGCTTTTCGCGGGATATCATAATAGCATTGGCTATTTGATTTTTAGTCAATCGTCTGTCATTTCATGTGGGTTATTCTTCGGTGGTAGCAGTTGCAGGACATCCAGATCTTGGGTCATCTTCAAGACGCGCTCTTCCTATCCTAAATTCAGCTGCCCACTTTTGAACTGTTTGGAAAACATGTGGCGGGCGGCTCATCACCTTATCTAGAAACCACATCAGGATGAAAGACCTTGGGGTTAAACCCTTTTTTTTCCTGCAGCTATCACCACAATGCTAAATTTTTTTCAATTATAAGAGAAGCCGGCACTAGTTACATCTGAAGTTTTCTTTGAACAGTTAGATATCAGTTTATCTGCAATGACACAATGCTTTTATTAATAAAAAGAGTTGAATTCAAAATATACAAGACTTCACAGCTCTAGTATCACTAAATCATAGTTAGCCTATGAATTTTCAGCCTACCCTCGTATCTGGGAAGATGTGGCAACGAAGTCTCAAGGCATATTGTAATTGCAAAATCTGCCTTTCAAAAGAGTAAGCAAAGTACATAAATAGTAAAATATCGCTAGAAACAAAGAAAATAATGCCGAAATATTACGAAATATCAGTCCTCCTATATGACATCAAATCCTCTCACAAATGAAGGTACTGAAGGCCAGAGAGATGTGGTACTACAGAAGGATGCTCAGAATATCATGGACTGAATATATGAACATCGAGGAGATTTTAAGGAAAATAAAAACAAAAAAGGATGCTTACACTTACAATCAGAAAAAATCAGATAGAAATTTTGGAAATATAATAAGGAACGCGATCTTGGAGAATTTGTCACCACAGAACATATTGAAATCAAGAGGGGGAGAGGGAAGCAGTCAGCAAGCTACGTAACGGGCTTACGTAAATGGACGATAGAAAATAAAAATAAAAATATTACTAAGAGCTACAAAGGAGATGAAGCTGTGGAGAGCCCTGATCGCCTATACCCTGAAATGTTTTGGCATATAAAAGAAGTATAAGAATAAATATATTTATTCACTATCATATTTATTAATATAATTGTTAACAACGAGCAACGAAGAAGAAGATGCAATCGAACGAAAAGAGAGTGAAGAATAAGAAACAAAAACTCATTACATGAAAAAGAGGAACTTTTGGCAGTGACGTAAATTGTTCACCTCCATTCATACAGTCACCTACTAACATTTACATATCGAAGTACTTATCTATTCGGATGTTTCTTATCGTCCTATCACTTGCCCGCGAGGGACAGTGTTAATCTCGACTAAAATCGTCAAGGTACGGATGGCTATCAAATGTAAAGCGGTAACTGGAAACTACAGCAAACCTCATATGCATAATATGTCGAAGTCTCAGCAATATTCTCCGAGTTTTTACACTGCTTCCTGCATCCTATCTCTCTCTCTCTCTCTCTTTCTTATATATATATATATATATATATATATATATATATATATATATATATATATATATGTGTGTGTGTGTGTATTGTGGCCGTGTTAGGGCCAGAAATAAAGACACAAAGAGAAGGAATGAGTTAAACAAATATATTAACAGAAACAGTAATACAAACATATACAAGCAAAAATGTTTCAGCAAGAATGTTCGGCTCGATTTTCAGAGATGACTGCTGAGAACTTCTCTCTCCAAAAGGCAGTACTTGATCTTATATATAGCTGGTAGAGTCTATGCGTGCGTTGGTGAATTACCATAGCAATATATATATATATATATATATAAAGAGGGAGAGGAAGTGAGAGAGCATTATAATAAATTGGAAAGTTTTTGTGACACGTTTCATCCTTTAGGATTTCATCGTATGCGGCTTTGTTGATGTTGCCACGTCTACACATGCGCACGAAGCGAGAGACGCCGATAGTCTAAATATTTTTGAAAGAATATTTTTGAGAGAATTTTTTTTTGTCTCAATCATATTTTCTCAAAAATATTCTTCCAAATTTTTAATAATACCTGCGTCTCTCGTTTTGCTTGTGCAGACATGGCAACGTCAACAAAGCACAGTCCGATGAAATCCTGCCGGATGAAACGCGTCACAATGGCTGCATGGTGTGGAAAGCGGCCGACACTACGACGACAGGAGAGAGGATGCAAACCAAACTCATCGATGGAGGCTCCACATCTGCATCTGTGACGGTCACATAATTTGAGTCCAAGACGGATCCCGACTCCGACTCGAGTGCACACATCACCTAGAAGGGTACCGGTAGATGAAGAGGCCACTGCGTTGAGCCAGGCGCCGCTTCTCGGTTGAAAAGCTGATTATATTATATTCTAACGTAGATTGCTTTTAGGATCTGTAGTTTTAATTTATTTTCTTGGTGTAGGATAGTTGTGTTTTCAATCAGTATTTTTTATACTGTGAATGTGAACAGGAGTTTTGGTGTAAATGTCACGCATTGGACGAATGGTCAAACATGTGCAGAGTAAGACGTCTTGATAATGTAGTATATCCAACATATAGATTTGTTTTTCCGCCGGAGATACATTCTCCAAGAGACATTTGAACTGATATATAATGTTGGTTTTACGTAATACATCAATATAGAAAAAATATTGTTTGATAACACAACTATCCTTCACCAAGAAAATAACAAATTAAAATACAGGTCCCGAAAAAATCTACATATATATATATATCAAATATGTGGTGCAGTTCAATTTATATTACAATGAGTCATTCATACAAAAAGTAGATTAGTAAGATTAATGATATAAAATGGCGAAATCCCTTCGCTAATAAAATTTTAAAGGTGCATTAACCTACAAATCATTCGATGAATGTTATGATCCTAGTTTTTAAAAATTATAAGGTGTATAAAGTCTTTCTTTAATACGCAATTACTTTCAACTGTACATTCAGTCATCTTCAGGCATGGAAAATATTTTGTTTTTGGTAAAATTCAGGTAGCACCCCAGACAAAAAAATATAATGCGAATCGAAATATGTTTTTTTTTTTAAATGTGTTACTGTTAACGGATACAAACTCTTGGTGCGTGCAGTCGAAACGCTAAGGTTAAATTTTAAAAAAAATGTAAGAGAGTGCTTTTTTACTAATAAGGCAATTTGAGAATTTTTTGTTGTAGGAGTTTATCAGTTAACGTGGCATGAACTAAATTGTTCAATAAATAGACTAATGTCTCAGTTGTTATCCCGAAAATTTGCACGACAGATTGGTTCCATTTTATATCATTAACTTTACTAATCTAATTTTTGTATGAATGATTCATTGTAATATATATATATATATATATATATATATATATATATATATATATATATGCGCCAAAAGTAGGGCTTACAGTTGTTTCACTATTTGTTTCAGGTTTTCACAGGTCAGAAACAAAGCTAACTTCGCCGAACTTTTCTTTCAGTAAGATGGGGAACTTCCGCATTTTGTTTTGGCAGTAGGGGACTACCTTAATCAAACTTTTCCACAGCGTTGGTTCGGAAGAAGGGGCCTCATCAAATGGCCACCGCATTCACCTGTCCTAACACGAATGAATTTCTTTTTCGGGTGTATAGTAAAGAAAAAGGTTTATGAGAGAAATCCCCACACAGTGAACGAATTAAAAGAGTACATCTTAGAAGTATTTATTGAAACCGATGCAGATGGTTACTAAGCATTTGTCTACGAACTCACAAACATATTAGGTTGACCGTCATAAAGTAAATCTTATCCACACATTTTACACAGTACTAAGAACATTTCATTACATTATAAGATAAACTTCACTGCAAGGAAAGTAGATCATTTTATTGCTATTGCATATTTCTGAAAATAATATATAAATGTTATTTCAGCTGATGTTTTACGTCTACTTTTTCTTCAGAAAATAACCATTTATATATTTTACTTATAAGATGTGGTGTTGCGAAACGTTTGGAATCCCGACACTCGGATAGAAAATCAAACCTGGGTAGACATTTCCCCAACACTAGCATAATGTTAATTTATTCATGTCACGCTTTAGTGACGCTTGAAAAAAGAAACATTCTGTATTTACGAAAGCATTTCTATAGCTTTTTTTTCTTTAATTCCTTTTATTTTGTCGCAATGAAAGCTTTCGCGGTTTCTAAATAATTTTAAGGTTCAGCAAAGCAGCGAGAGCTCTCCTTCCAACCAGAGACAAACTAAATAATTGCTCTACTTAATTATTGTGTTAACGACGATACCTTTGCAAAAAATACAGATGTCAATGTCCGAATACGCTGGGATATGTTTTACCTCATGGTACTCTGTGAAAAGCAGTTACCTCGAAGCTACCAATGTTGCGTAGGAAGATCAACAGATATTTGTGCGGATGAGTAGCACAAGACACCGAGTTCTTATCCAAAGATCGTTGAACTCTCGACTGAAAGGTAAAATCTGTCTTCCAACATATTGATGTTTAGTGGAGCAGATGTTTCTGCTAGGAAAGGTCAGGAGATTGACTGTGGCCGCTGAACGGATAAAAGTTTCTGTACCACAGTTGGCGTATTATAACTGAATAGTTTGAAGGCTAAAGAATAAAAAGGGCAGTAAGATGTTACCTCTCAGCAGCTATCTAAATCTTTTCACATCTATCTATCTATCTATCTATCTATCTATCTATCTATCTATCTATCTATCTATCTATCTATCTATCACAGCTTCTTTCTATCTATCTATCTATCTATCTATCTATCTATCTATCTATCTATCTATCTATCTATCTATCACAGCCTCTATCTATCTATCTATCTATCTATCTATCTATCTATCTATCTATCTATCTATCTATCTATCACAGCCTCTTTCTACCTATCTATCTATCTATCTATCTATCTATCTATCACAGCCTCTATCTATCTATCTATCTATCTATCTATCTATCTATCTATCTATCTATCTATCTATCATAGCCTCTTTCTTTCTATCACAGCTGCTTTCTTTCTATCTATCACAGCCTCTTTCTATCTATCTATCTATCTATCTATCTATCTATCTATCTATCTATCACAGCCTCTTTCTATCTATCTATCTATCTATCTATCTATCTATCTATCTATCACAGCCTCTTTCTACCTATCTATCTATCTATCTATCTATCTATCTATCTATCTATCTATCTATCTATCTATCACAGCCTCTTTCTATCTATCTATCTATCTATCTATCTATCTATCTATGTATCTATCTATCTATCATAGCCTCTTTCTTTCTATCACAGCTGCTTTCTTTCTATCTATCACAGCCTCTATCTATCTATCTATCTATCTATCTATCTATCTATCTATCTATCTATCTATCTAATAGTCAGTTCATTTATCCGTATCAATATCTCAGTAAAAGTGCTTTCCTCTTTTTCTCATGGTGTAGTAGTCTATCCCTAAATCTTTACATACTTTTATCAGCCTGTTCCCTATCTATCTAGAAAAAGAGAGAAACAAGACGAGTCAGGGAATCCGACCGCCAGAGAGACACATGATACAAGCAATAGAGAAAAGAAAGAAAGAGTAAGAAGTAACGCTTGAGGGTAAACAAGAAGGAGCATAATTGAGAGAGGGAGATAGGGAGAGATGAGTAAAAGCGTGAGGATACGTATAGATAAACAGAGGAGGATAGAGAGTCAGTGATAAAATAAACAAATATAAAGGAGTGAGTGAGGTAGATAGAGAGATAAATAGAAATAGAAGAGAGAGGTGCGGATAGGGTGTCGCCATGATGAAAAGTTCGAGAGCATCAGCTCTAGCAATAATAACGTCAAGACAGTGTGGAAGAAATAAATTTAATGAATGCTAAAAAGAAAAAAAAAAAAAAAAAGAGACAAGCGTGAAGAAGAATGAGGTTGTACGAAGTAAAATGGCGGATTTGGTTGTACCATTCCCTTAATAAAATATTCATTTCCGTTTTTCGCAATGTATAGAGTTATAAATTCCTTGTAAATGACACGATTTAGAAATGGGTCGTTATCGCTGCCAGTAAACCATGTTGAATACAAACCAAAAAAATATAGTTCCTACTAATTCCTTTGAATGTCCTGGGTATGACGATAAACTACATACGCGTCCTGGGTAAGACAATAAACTACGTCTGACAGCAAGGCCTCTGATCAGGAGATTTTGAGGAGCGTGGAATCACCTCTTAATTGCTGGTGTTCCCAAGTTCACCCTGACTCGGGGTGGTAACAGCAGTTAAGGTCAAAGCTATGGGAAAATAGTTAACCCCTAAACTGGGGTTAAAACTCCATGAAAGTGTAAAAATAGGTTTTAATACAAGAAATGTCTTTTTTGTAAAATATTATTACCAACAATAAATTTTTGAAGAAAAATTATTACCAGCAATACATTTTTGAAAAAGAAATATTAACAGCAATACATTTTTGAAAAAAAAAATTACCAGGTATACATTTTTGAAAAAAATATTACCAGCAATAAAAAATATGTCGGTATTAAATAACTCATATGAGGTTGATATACCATAAAAAACAAACAAAAAACAATAATTCCTTTCAAAATTCTAATCGGCACTAGTCAGAGTAAAAATTGCAATATCAGCTGAAAGCGCCCACTTTGTTGTTTTAAAAGTATTTTCTCAATTGTTTTTACGACGTCCGTGTGTCTTTTCTCTGGTCGGTTTTGATATCATCCGTAAGAGCAAATTTTCGGAAGACATTTTATTGTTGACTGATCAGTATTTCTTTCTCTAAATACAAAAGTGGTCTACTGCCACGACAATGCATCACATTTTAGAACAATACAAAATGACTTGTTTAGTATGGGCACACCATTTGAGAATTGAGATACTAACAGATAACATCTCGAATTATTTCTTCATTCACTTAGGAATGTTGAAGATCGTAGCTCTTCTCTACTTCTTTTCTTGACATTTTGGTCTGAAAGGCCCCACTTTGTTCTCGATCTGTCATCCTTCCTCCGAGTATATTTAGGTAGGTAACTTGCTGTTTTCCTACTAATAGGTCACATTTAAAAACAATGCAAAATTAATTGTTTATTATGGACACACTATTTGAAAAGCGAGATACTAACATATATAATATCTTCTTTTTTAATATCTCGAAAACCACTTCTTCATTTATGTGCCATGTTCGTTCAGGGGGTCGAAGATCATAGTTCTTCACTATTTCCTTTTATAATCTTTTAGTCTTAACGGCCTCTCTTTTTCTCGCTCTGTCATAACTTTTTTCAAACTATTTATGTAGGTAAGTCGCTTTTTCCTTCTACGCCTCACTCCTTCAATACATCCTACGAGGTGCTAGATTTTTCAAGTCCTCTTTCATCTTTCTTTAGGGGTTCCTTGTTGGTCACGTGATATTTCTTTGTTATTGGCAGCATTCGTATGTAGAAAAGCTTCACTGATGTTCCGACTCTTATTTTAATATGTAAGACAATCGTTCACCATCGAACCACAGTAATCCACAGAAGTACAATTTTATTCCCTGTTTCTTCTCCATTTCAAAGTCTACGTGAACTCTATATTCTTAACGTCTCTGTCTGAACTCAGACATTTTATTCTAGTTCCTTGTAATATCCTTTATATTTTACTCCCAGTAGCCCATTACGTCATAGTGACATTATTTGCCTGCTTGGGGTGAATTGATTGAAAAACAAACAAGAAAAACAAAACAAAAGCAAATGTCAAAAGAGAATGCCTCACTACTTAAATAGATTTAAATCGGTTCCTTGCGACATTTCCTATATTGACTTGGACGATCATGGCTCATCATAACGTTTGTGGTTCTTTTAAGTCTTCAAAAACCTTTTTCTTTCGATGACAGGGATTACGGCCATATAACGTTGAAACACCGGTTCTCGTACGATCTGCGAAGTTAAGCGAAGTTGACCCTGGCCAGTACTTACATAGGTGACCGCTTGGGAATACCAAGTGCGGTAAGCTAGATTGTACAAGTGGTGTAAGGGATAAAAACTTGGAATTGTATTGTGTCCGTTATATTAATTTACTCGGAAATACCCTTTCGAGAGGCATGAATCCACGTCTGTTTCCTCCAGTTATGGGTTATTTAGTAAGATTTGTAACCATAAGTCATTAATATGTCAAATAATCTTGCAATCTAAAAATAATTGATGGCTTTGAATAACCTGCAAAAGGTTCATAAGCCGTAAGGAACAATTAATAAAATCTCTATTCAAAGGAGGGGGATTTTTTATTGCACATATCATATTGCTCTTTGTCTTCTTAGGAAATGAAAGACAAATTGTAATGACATTCCTAACACGCACTGAAATAGAAAAAAGATGCCTTTAAAATCTAAGCAAAGTACTAAGAAACAGTTAATTTTCGTGAGAAACAGCAGAAAATGTCGAACTATGAGAGTAAATGTTGGACAGTTTATTCACGGATTAAAAAAAGACTGGTGACAAGTGAAAGGTTTTTCTATGGAAGGATGCCCAGCACACTATGAACAGACCGTCTAAGCAATTTAAAATTCTCCAGGAAAAAGAATCAAAAAGGATATTTATACTCAGAATTAGAAAGAGTTAGCTGATTTTTAAAATATAAAATGAGGCCGTCCAGCTTGGAGAAATTCATTCTCACATAACATATCGAAGGAAAACAGGACAAGGGTAATTAAGAGGGCAACCACCCTGATGTATTCCTGATTTATACGTTGAAGAACGAAGAGATTAAAAGGAAAGGCAAAAAGACAAATGTTACTGAGCTAACAGGGATTAATAGGTTGTAGAGAGTTATTATCATCAACGTCCTGAAGGGACACGGCACATAGAAGAAGAAGAATGAAGGAAACTGCCCAGATGTATTAAATCTTTTGTTGAAACAAAATATTTCATACATATATATATATATATATATTAGGTTGGTGCAAAAATAATGACGTAATAATGTCGTTTTTTGACGTTAAAAAATACGTCAAAAAACGATATTATTACATCATTATTTTTTCACCAACCTAATATATATATAATTAAAAATTATAACATAAAAATTATAACATAAATATGTTATAAAATCACTACAAAAATAGCCACTTTGTTTCAACACCTGGTGTCTTATCAAGTGATGATGTTGAATGTAGATTTCAGATTGGGGTATATATATATATATATATATATATATATATGTGTGTGTGTGTGTATGTGTGTATATATATATATATGTATACACACACATACACGCACACACATATATATATATGGAGATAGAGATAAATAGCAAGGAAGGAATATCTATCTATCTATCTATCTATCTATCTATCTATCTATCTATCTATATAATGATGAAAGCCGAGACTTTAGAAATCCATGGTAATAATTTATTTCGCGAGATCAATCAGATATCGTCTCATCAGACCAAACAATTTTGCAATATATGAATTTTAAATTTACAAGCAAAAAAAAAAAATTTGAAACATAAGCGGGTAAGATCTAGATTTTAAAATAAAATTTTATAAAAAAGTGGGTGGAAGAGAAAGATAGATATACATAGGCAACATCAACAGAAATGATGGGGATAACCAAAAGAATCTTTCAGTAGATTTTAGATTTCTTGCTCCTTGATCTCCAAACGCGCGTGTGTTTATACATAAGCAAGTGGAAACATGTGGAAAGACAATATTTACAGTTTTATTTTTTGACATTTGAATGAGCAGCTATCTCTGTGACTTTGTTACGATCCATCTCACAATTTCAATCTGATCATCACTCGGTTCATACTTACCTCTCTATCTCAGTTTGTTCAAATCTCTCTGTATCTGTTTGAATCTCTTCACCTCAGTCTATACGAATCTATCTATCTATCTATCTATCTATCTATCTATCTATCTATCTATCTATCTATCTATCGCCAGTTCGTGTCTATCAATAAGTACATATCTAACAATTCGTTTCTCTCTCACTATATATATATATATATATATATATATATATATATATATATATATATATATATATATATATATATATATAGACAAACGAATAGAGTGAGATATGTACTTATAGATAGACACTAACAGGCTGATATGTATATATTTAGTTGGATTGGTGTGAGTTTCTCTCACATCAATCTAACTAAAAGTGTTAACTCAATCACTGATATTGAAGCGCTTTCCAATAAGTACCCCGCATATATAACATATAAATAATATATATTAAAAAAAATTACATTTATATATGTGTACATATTTTACACACACATACACACGCTTGTATATATATATATATATATATATATATATGTATGTGTGTGTGTGTGTGTGTGTGTGTGTACGAGGGCTGATTAAAAATATTCTATAAAATAAAACTATAACACACACATATATATATTAAAGAAATATATATACATGTGTTATATATATATATATATATATATATATATATATATAACACACACATATATATATATTAAAGAATATATATATATATATATATATATATATATATATATATATATATATATATATATGTATATATTAAAGAAATGTAATAAAACAATACAAGCAATGTGAGTTAAATGCACTCTATTGATTACCAAAAACAACTCGTTCAAGACAGAAATATAATTCAGAAATATCTCACTACATCAACTACTTAAGAGTTTTATGCTACGGTCAATGATCGCTTGACTGCGTGAATTGTACGGTTAAGTAATGACTCTTGAATATTTCTCAACTGTGTTTGACCATGAAACAGACTATCGCCGCTGGGTATTGATCCCAATGTCCACGTTTATATTTACCTATGTTCTATCCCTGATATAGAGCTCTTTATTCCATAAATATACCATACTTTAAAACTATATTTTCATCATCATATATATATATATATATATATATGTGTGTGTGTGTGTGTGTGTGTGTGTGTGTGTGTGTGTGTGTGTGTGTAGGGGGCGATGGATAAATTGTCGTCTAAATAACGCAAAAATGAAAATAAAACTGACATCTCATTTTAACAGATATACTTACCAAAATTGCCCAAAAATATCTTTAGATACTAAAGGGAAATTGTATTCAATAAAATCGCCATTGGCTTCAACTACGGCCTCCAAACCACTTCTAAATCTTTTGCAACTCTTCTGGAAGGTCTCTTTGTTTAAGTTGGTAAATGCTGCCATAATACTTGCCTTCAGTTCATCTTTGGTGTTAGAAGGAGTTCTGTTGATCATTTCTCTCAAATGCGTCCCTCACATAATAAATAAAAGGATTGGGTGCAGTTTGAGGAGATAGATGGCCAGATATAAGGGGTCATACGGTCGCAGAAATTGTATGACAGTCATGATTGGTTTCTCTTGTTTGTGTGGTATGGTGCAAAGTCCTGTTGCCAGACATGGCCCAGTGCATAGACCTATTTGGCTAGGTGCGATAGTATTCACTCATGACTAAGATCTCACTAATAAATTCGTGTGTTCTTCCCTTATCAGAAAGGGCAGAGTGAGTTTTCCGAGCTGTCGTAACTTCGGATTCACCATTTGTCTCATCCAATTCTTTCTGATACCTCTGCACATTTCCTGAGCTTGACACCCAAACACCTTCAAATGTTCTTATTGGAGCGTCCAGCGCGAATGCCAGGCAGTATAGCATGCCGTTTTTAAATTTCTGAATTGCACTTTTTCTCACAGACGGTGTCCAACTGACCCTACTATACTGTGCAGTCGCCAAAATCGAAAACAAACAACGAACATGCGTGAAATTAAAAATATAAAACGGCGACAATTTACCCCTTGCACCCTGTATTTGGAGATGCGTCAGATTAAGCACTGTGTTTGCACATCGCAAACACACTGACATGGCGCAAGGAGAAAAACGAAAAAAAAAAAGGAAGACTGATAAGTAGTGGCTCAAAAGGGACTGTGCAAAACAGATGAGGGAAAACAAATGAAAAAGACAAAAAAAAAAAAAGAAAAGATCACACAGAAGGGACACGTTTGCTTCATATAAATTCTTTATTGGAGCGTGACTTTCTGAAACCGAATAGCGACCGCAAAATTACGTTTGATTATTTTTTTTGACTGGCTTGAAACGAGTAAAAGGTGAGATGCGAATATTCTGAGCCAATATAATTACGTTACTGTCCGTAGCAACCAACGCTGAGCCCTAAGGGTTCTACGTAATAAAGAGGCTTAAGCGATAAGCCTGAATGGACATCACTGACCTCCGAAGAACTCGGATCAATTCGATTCGTGAGATGGAGCAGAACCTTTATCACCTCCATGTGAAATTCAGCTTGATAGCTTCTGGTCAGTATATCGGTATTGACGTTGTCGGAAGTATTTCAACTGAAAGAGAAAAGAGATGGAGTGTTATTTCGCCATTTGTCTTCTGCTGCATTTGTTAATATGGAGTCTCGATGGAGAAAAATCTGGGCTAATCCGTGCTTGGTTATTCAAACACGGCAACTACAAACTCGTCCTTTAAGAGAAAAGCCAGCAAATATATTAGTAGATTTTTCTGTAAAATTTTAATTTATAAAAAAAAAATTCAGCAGTCTAACTGGAATGGCGTCGTGTCCGAGTGGTTAGAACATCCGCGTTCCTATCATGTGGCACTAATTCAAATTTTACAATGATCAGTTTATCAATGAAGTAATGGATTTAAATAAAATCGACTCTTTTCAAACCTCGAGACCCAGAAAAACCTACCAAGGTTTAACCATATATATATATTTGAATTTGTAAACAGTGACATCTACTGCTGATGCAAAAGCTCTTATATGGCGTGTTATTCTAGAATAAAGATATAAAAATTCACCTTACTCTTTGCCGGCAGCTGATCGCTCAGGAGAAAAAAATCTCCGATATATGCCAAATCGGTTGGGTTCTGATGCTGGCTTGAGGCATTCGGATGTTTAGTGACACTGATGAGCTGTGATATAGCGAAGCAGTCTGTCTGTGGATGATATATATATATATATATATATATATATATATATATATATATATGTATGTGTGTGTGTGTGTGTGTGTGTGTGAAATGTGTATGTATATATATATATATGCAATTTTTTACAGTATTTACATTATGCGGACTATTGTCCTCATATTTGTCCCCATATTTATCATAATGTTTCGGCCGTTGTACGCTCTGGCCTTCTTCAGGTGGTTGGAATTTCGAACTGAACCCTTTATTTCGATCACTGGGTTAGACTGTTCTAGTTCTAGTGGAGAACTTTCAGAGGGAAAATTAGCAGGGGATAACTGATAACTGACATCTGTCAAAGATGGCACGTGGAACTAGAACAGTCTACCCCAGTGATCGAAATAAATGGTTCAGTTCGAAATTCCAACCACCTGAAGAAGTCCGGAGCGTACAACGGCTGAAACTTTGTAATAAATATGGCGACAAAGATGAGGACAATAGTCCGCATAATGTAAATACTGTACATAATACCTCATCTCAGAAATATAGACAGACTCTGAAGGATCGGTACGGACCCGGTATACCAAAAATATGGAGACCAATTGAGAAATCCTACCAGAAACTGGCACGAATTCGAACCATCTGACATTCCTACGCCGATGCAGAGACCTACAACTCATCCCTTCAGGTTTGGCACCAAGACTTCCCATCAATTCAAGGAGAGCTCGTCGGGTCGCAGAGAAAGCGTGACACGCCCTTGTCTGAGAGAGAATCCAGTACAATCGTTGGATAAAACATCGACTACAAGCTCATTTCTCCCAGACGACCGAGGATTTCTTCAACAGAATTACTAATGAAGAAGACCAGAGAAGGATGCAAAATGACCTGGATAAATCCTTCAGACATGAATTTGATGTAGTCAAGGCTCGCCAAGTGCAAAAATTAAATAGATTGAAAGATCAGAAGGTGATGTACAAGGTCCATCACCCACCAGTGAAAGCAGTAGTCAACATCAGACAATATCAGCTGAGTGCCTCTGAGGAGTCAGTATTGAATAAGGGTCTCAACTCAGACGGGTGCCATACTTAGACATCATTGCCAGAGTCGAGGAGGTGGCCTTGAACTTCCCTCAGGCTCAGGCGGATGAACTAAGATGGAAGGTAAGACAGACCTTGGAGAGAGCCAAGCTGCCCAGGTCTAACATAACAAAACTGGAGAGGCTGACGATTGGATCCCTACAGAGGAACGAAAACATCATCATACTACCGGCTGACAAAGGTAATGCGACTGTAGTGATGGGCAAATCAGAGTATACAAGAAAACTGGAAGACCTCATTAGCAGTGGTAGCTACAGCAAAGTGAAAAAGGATCCTACTATGAAAACTGAACGCAAACTGTCACAGATCCTAATCAAGAACAAGGATCACTTCGCACTCAAGACGTATGGGCAGTTATCGCAGCGTTACACCAAGCTACCTCACATATACGGTCTCCCTAAGATTCACAAAGACGGTAATCTGCTCAGGCCAATTGTTAGTTGCCAAGGCTCTGTGTGCCACCCTCTGAGTCGCTTCCTTGTAGATATAATTGACCCATTGATCGGAAAGTCTCCTTCATATGTCTGAAACTCCGCCCACTTCGTGGAAATAATCAAAGATGCTTCCATCCTATCCAACTAGATGGTGAGCTTGGACATGGTGAGTTTGTTCCCCAAGGTACCCACGGAGGAGGCACTCTCAGTAGTCAGAGACAAATTGACCTCTGACTCTTCCCTAGAAGAACGGACCAGTATTCCAATAGATAATCTGATGGAGATGTTGACTTTCTGTACACAAACAACACACTTCGGAATGGGATCACACACATATCAACAGGATGAGGGCTTAGCAATGGGCTCGCCATTATCACCAGCAATGGCGAATATATACATGGAATACTTTGAAGAAATGGCATTAGAATCTATATCTCTAAAGCCTACTATATGGTTAAGGTACGTAGATGACACCTTCATACTCTGGCCACACCAGGAAGATGTCCAGGTTCTACTGGACCATGTGAACTCAATAAGACCTTCGATACAGTTCACAATGGAGAAAGAGAGTAACAACACACTCCCATTCCTGGATGTACTAATATCTCGAACAGAGCATGGGTTCAAGACATCCGTATACCGTAAACCAACATTGACCGGACAGTACCTCAATTTCGACTCCCACCATCCATACAGCTTAAAGAAAGGGATCGTCCGTTGCTTACAACACCGAGCAAAAGTCATAAGTGGCGACCCAGAGATGTTAGAGAAAGAATTGGTCAGTATAAGTAGTACCCTACAACGTAACATCTACCCTGGGTACATGGCAGCGGCCCCTAAAAACTGGGATAGGCGGGTACAAGAGGAGAAGGAGGACGACAACACTCAGAAAACTGTCTACCTGCCTTATGTGAAGGGGTTATCAGAGAAAATACAAAGGATCTGCGGTCCATATAACATCAGGACAACCTTCAAGAGCTTGACAACACTTCGCAGATATCACTCTCGAGTGAGACACCCCATACAGGAGAACATAACTAAAGACAGTGTGTACGCTATACCGTGCGGCTGCGGAAAGGAATATAAAGGAGAGACAGGCCGACCCCTCAAGGTAAGGCTTCAAAAACACCAGAAGGCTGTAACATGATGGGAAGTAGAAAAATCAGGCGTGGCTGACCACATATGGAGAGAGAAGGGAGATCACCGTCCCCTGTGGGATCATGTTGAGATCATACCCAGAGAACACCATTGGAAAATTCGTAAATTTAAGGAATCAGCACATATGCTACGTCACAAAAATCTCCCGAGCTGACCAAGCATAGAAATAAATACAATATGAGAACCAGTAATAAGGAGTGTCAGAGAAAAGCAATGATAAGAAAGTTGCAATATGAGCTCTGGTAAAAACATGAAATGATAACAGCAAAATTGCAATATGAGCACTGGTAAAAATGGTTGCTGAAAGCATTAGGTTTATAATACCCAGAAATTCATACCACATGGCACAGTGGATAAAGGCGTTGGTTAGATCCAGTGACAGAGCCAAAGAGTGTGAGTTCAATACCCGGTTAAGGCAGTGGAGAACTTTCAGAGGGAAAATTAGCAGGAGATAACTGATAACTGACATTCATCAAACATGGCACGTGGAACTAGAAAAGTCTACCCCAGTGATCGAAATAAAGGGTTCAGTTCGAAATTCCAACCACCTGAAGAAGGCCGGAGCGTACAACGGCCGAAACGTTGTGATAAATATGGTGACAAATATGAGGACAATAGTCCGCATAATGTAAATACTGTACATAATACCTCATCTCAGAAATATAGACATGCAATTTTTTATATATATTATTTATATATTATATATGCGCGTTACTTATTGGAAAGAGCTCAATATCAGTGATAGGACTAACATGTTTAGATTGATGTGAGTTTGTGACCCTGGGTTTCACGCTATTTGCGATCGTCAGACAAAGTGATTAATTTTTAAAATTTTAGATTTATATATGGTTGCGTATATCAGTGTTTTTATGGAGGTGGGAGGAAAAATTGTCGTCAGGGACGCCACTCATACTTACGCAAATATACATACAAGCACGTACACTCACCGACGTACGCACACACACACACACACACACACACACACACACACACACCCACGCTGACTCACCGGAGCTCACACAAATATAGACATATGTGAACACTGTGGGATTGGGCATATATGCTCATATATTTGTCGTTGCACACAAACGTACGCATTTGGTCGCTGTATTCAATGTTGGACTGTGTAGCAAATATTTCCTTGCTTGTTGCGCTGTTAACGCGCAGACCGTTTTTTCTATTTTTGTTCGCTGAATAATATTTACTGGCACGCACGTATATACGTATGATGGGGTCTGTGTAGGACTATGATAGGTAAAAACTGCTATTATTTTTAATTTTTTAAGGCTTTTTTGTTTTGTTAGCATTTTAAAGCCGGTTATTTGCTGTTTTTGGCGATTGCGGATATGCAAATGGTGGAAATTCTAATTTGTAATACTTATTAGAATTTAAGCGGTGGTATTAATTTTCCTGGGGGAGGGAGAAGTAAGTTTAATTGTGGGCTGATATGGTAATAGTAATTGTGGACTAATACGGCAATGGTAATTGTGATGTGTTAGTAATGGTGGGGGTGATGATAATAAGAATTTTAGCTGCAAATAGTTATTGTAAAGTGGTAGAAGTGACCGTAGTAATTAATGGTGGTTGAATGATAATAACAATAATTATAATTATTATGGTGGTAGTTTGAACTAGAAAATAATCGATAGTGTCATGGTGTCAGTGGTTTCTCTTTTCATCTTTATAGGGTCAATGGTGGTTTATGTAGTATTTTTTGTTGGCATTTTTTATCCATTTGGCATAAATTCTGATAACAGGTATTTATTTTCATGTCTGCATTTAGAAATTATTTCTGACTTTATGTTTAGTCAATTCTTTTGTTGGGTATGAGAAATTATTGCTACCTTTTTGCGTAGGCATATCATTTATATAGTATATATGCGCGGTACATATTGAAAAGCGGTGAATATCAGTGATAGAGCTAACATATTTAGACGCAACGTCTCTTATCTCAACGTTGATGCAGACAACAACGTCTGTAACATTGTGCATTTGAAATGTATTTTCAAATATTGGAAGAGATCTGAATACAATTATTAGGTAGCAACAATCAATCATTATCCCAGATTAAACAGTGGAAGCAAACTTAACAAAATATGAAAGTCTGTAAAACAATGCTTCAGAGAGGGGAAGAAAGAGAGAGAGAGAGAGAGAGAGAGAGGGAGAGAGAGAGTAATCTTCTTTAACCAAGATTCCGAAGTGGTCTAGACGCCGCGGTTGAAGCCAATGGCGATTTAACTGAATAAATTTATTCTTTAGTATTTCTATGCAATTCAGGTAAATATACTTGTTCAAATGAAATGTTATTTTCAATGAAGTGTTATTTTCATTTCTGCATAGTTTAAACGACAACGTATCCATCGCACCTTCTATTGTTAATTACACTCGACTTAAGGTGGCCCTAAACTTTTACATGCCGTTGTATGCTTGTTTTGGTGTTTGGAAAGAGTAAATCAACCTAACACCAATAAAAAAAAAAATACCATAAATTATTTTTTAACTTAATATAAAAATATCGAAAACAAGAAAATTGACAGACATTTGCTGATACCTTCTGACGACTGAACCGAACAATTACCCAAAGGCTCTTCTTCAAAACTCTGAAATAGAGGTGTTAGATATAAGATCAATCAGCTAAGTGACAAATTTTATATTTGTATTACTCATATATATATATATATATATATATATATATATATATATATATATATATATATATATATATATGTATGTATGTATGTGTGTGTGTGTGTGTTCGCCGATTGAGAACCATGGGGAAAGGGAATTGTTAACAGCTTCTGCTTCACGCATCGCTCTTCGTCAGAAATGAGCGCTCTGGCTGCTGATTTAGCGTTTATATACAACACGTATATAATACGTTAAAAGATTCCATTTCTCTACGATAGCTTAGTCGTAGAGTCTTTGAATTATGCCAAATCCTTATCGTTCCAGTTTCGATCTCAGCTTGAAGCAATCGGATGTATAGCGCCTGTGATACAGCGAAACAGTCTGCATGAGGAATATATATATATATATATATAGATAGATAGATAGAGAGATAAACCTAGTGAGCCAGACACACCTACCTGGGTTGCACCTAAATGGATCGTCAAGGAAAGTCGGCTTTCCCTGACGAAACATTTAGGTGAAACCTAGGTAGGTTTGTCTGGCTCACTAGGTTTATCTAGGTCTGCTCTACGGTTGTATTGAGCTGTTTTGTTAGTTAGTTGCTTACTCGTATCGGGGTTTTTTTCTTTGGGCTTCAAACCTGTATCTGTGCAATTTTTTTCAACATACTTTCATGTTTCTAGCTCTTTCTTTTTTGTCCCTCGAGATTGATTTGATTATCGAAACGAGTATAGTTATCTATATTTGTATATATATATATATATATATATATATATATATATATATATATATATATAGTTGAATGGATATGAGTTTGTGACCGTCGGTTTCACGTTTATGCTATCTTCAAACAAACTGATTTATGTTTTTTTAAATTTGAAACTACTTATGTCAGTTTTTGTTTGAATATATGTTGTGGTGGTGATGAGGAGTGGGGGTCCTCCTCTGTGTCCGTTTTAGGTTGACGTTTATACGCAAAGATACATACATACGGTTCATACAAACATATACATATACATATATGTGGGACCAGGCGCTGACATGTATCCATATGTTAGCTCTATCACTGATATTAAGCGCTTTCCAATAAGTACCGCATATATATATATATATATATATATATATATAAGGGCTACTGGGAGTGAAAGAGAATAAAAATACTTTAAAGTGATACAGAAAGCCAATCCTAAACAAGTAACAAGCGTTGAATCTCTTATCCTGTTTACAAAGCGTGAAGGATTGCGAACTGGACGATAGGCAAACCTAACAACTTATGTTGAGGAGAAAAAAAAAGAAAAAAAAAGAAAGAAAGAATTAGTGAATACAATTTCAGATTTCACGCGTTAGAATTATAATGTTGACATAGACCTTAGAAGGAACCGGAAACCCTATCCTAAACTTAAACAGGAAACACTACTCCTGTTCAGAAAGCCAAGGAGGAGTGGTTACCGGACGATAGGGAAACATATCTACTCCGATTGAGGGGAATTTCAGAGTTTTTTTAGGCGGAAAAGGTAAAAGTATAGTACTGATGTAGATTTTAAAAAATCCGGAAACCCAATCCTAAAGAGAAAGCAAGGTGTACACACACACACACACACACACACACACACACACACACACACACACACACATATACACACACATATATATATATATATATATATATGAATTTATAAATTATATTTTCATCTTTTAAATGAAATTAAAATAACTGATCCAACGTGCAACTCTCGGATAAAAATGTGTGAAATTACTGTAATTATTGAACAATATTCACGTAACATCTACCAGTAAAAAAGAATTCTATTATTGCTATATTTGTACAAAAACGCACAACCGTAAAATTTAAATTCAAACTCAGCCTATGCGACCGCATGTCCCAAAATAATAACACATTTCTCATAGCATTTTTTCGGATTACATCTCTATTTTCGTTGTCCTCTTATTACTGAGAAGTAAAAACAAGAACAAAATCTACTTCCATACCTGATGATGTCTTTAGGAAAAGACGAAAGCTTGTAAAAAGTAAAAAAGACCTTATGAAACTGGAATTTATAAACAGGAATCATATCATTCATATACAGGTTCGGGGTTGATGTATCTTATTTATAAAGTTTGCGACGATGTATTCTCGCCATTTAAATCATTAACCTCTATATTTGTTTTTTGTATGAATGATTCATGAATTTATAAATTATATATATATATATATATATATATATATATATATGATAGGAATACCGTCCTGGGTAAGACGTTAAACTGCATCCATGTCCTGGGTATGACGTTAAACTGCATCCAACAGCAAGGCCTCTGATCAGGAGGTTTTGAGGAGCGTGGAACCACTTCTTAATTGCTGGTGTTCCCAGGTCCACCTTGACCCGGGGTGGTAGGACCTGTTAGGGTCCCAGCTATGGGCAAATAGTGAACTCCTAGTTTTTCCAAGTCTTACTCACGTCCTGGGTATGACGATAAACTACATCCGCATCCTGGGTATAACGATAAACTACATTCTTGTCCTGGGTACGGCGATGAACTGCATCCAACAGCAAGGTCTCAGATAATGTTTTCCGAAAAATAATGTTGCCAGCTATGCGTTTTTGAAACAATAATATTGCCAGCTATGCGTTTTTGAAACAATAATATTTCCAGCTATGCGTTTTTGAAACAATAATGTTGCCAGCTATAAGTTTTTGAAACCGTGTTGCCAGCTATACGTTTTTTGTAAAAAATAATGTTGCCAGCTATACGTTTTTTGCAAGACATAATGTTGCCAGCTATACATCTTTTGTAAGAAATAATGTTGCCAGCTATACGTTTTTTGTAAGAAATAATGTTGCCAGCTATACGTTTTTAAAACAATAATGTTGCCAGCTATACATTTTTATTCCATACAAAATAGACATTTAAAATGCATATAAACTGGATTTGGCATTAAATAACCCACAGTGGTTGATATGCCATAAAACCCAAACAAACAAACAAAAAATGATAGGAATAAATGTTATGGACTAAATGGACTCATCCTATTACTAGATTATGCCTCCTAAGAGGACTTTCTACATTTGACTAGTTAACTACTGTACTTTGCCGTCAGTCGGACGTACAACATTTCGTATTCGTTCTTTTTGTTTAATAATATGTTTTCACTAAATTGCTGAGTTCGAGTTTTCTTTTGGGCCTATTCTGGGTCCACAAAAATAAATATACTCATCTGAAGTAAAACCGTATATTTCTGCATGAACCCTTATATTTATGTTGTGAAGGATTATAGTTCCCCGCAGATCTCTTTCTTTTATAGCAATCAAAATCATATTTTCTTCTACTATGAGCCGTTTCCCTTGAAGACGTTGACGATCATGGTTCTCCCCAAATTCCTGCCCTATATATTTCTTTATGGATTTTATACGTTTGCTATCTCTCATAAAAAAACTGATCCGCCATCCATTCCCTTAAGCTGGCCAGATAGGTTATGCTTTGCATTCCTCTGTCTCTTGTTTATCTTCAGTCTCACCTGTGAGTATCAAAATTTTTAAGCCCTCTTTCCTCAATATGTGCCGCAGAAATTTCAATTATCTCTTCCTAATGTTTAGTGCAATGATAATTTCTTTTTACGGTTTATCGATTTTTTGTAGGTTTGTTTGCATTATCTCTAGAACTTCGTTGTTGCCCACATGTTCGAGCGATGGTATCCACAGCATCCTACTGTAGAGCCACATTTCTGTTGCTTCAAGTCTCTTTTTCATCTGTGACGAGATTGTTCGGCATTCGCGGCCATATTGAAGGACTGCTATTGCCTAACAGTTTAGCATGTTTTTCTTTGTGTCGAAAAAATGTCTATAAATTTAACATGTTAAATATAAAATATAAAATAAATTTTTGAATTGGATTTCTAAATATCGTACCTTATTTAGTCATTTCGTTGGTTTTTAATCTTTATTTTCAGCTCGTAACTATGAATATTCTCTTTCAAATAACTGTGTCCAATGATGAATGCATATACTGACTGTTATACGATTCCTTCATATTGATAGTGAACCTGCCTGTTTACTGTGACAAGGCATAATTAAATTCGCTCCGCATAACGTCTTATGACAGCAAAAAAAGTGTGATGTCTGACTTAGAAATGTCTACTTTACAATCTGTTTGACAATGAAAAATTTGTTATTTCCATTTCTCTCGAGTGTCAAGTTTGATTTACAACAACACCATTCATGTTCTGGCCTATAGTATATATATATATATATATATATATATATATATATATATATATATATATATATATAAAATTGGTAGTTTGAAGATAAAAAGTAGAATATTTTTTGGAAAACATTCTGTGATATTGCTTTCACAGTTTGCAGACATATTTTTGCTATGTGGAAACAAATCATGAGAAAAGAAATTGTAGTTTTATATGTGACGGTTACAAACGGTAATTGATGCTATAAATAATAAATCTGTAAAATAGAAAAGTTATCGACACCACAAAGACTTTTCTTATGGCTGTGGGGAGTTTAAGTTAAAACATACACTTGCTGACTAAATATATATTTCTCTGAAACGATTCAGTCATGCCTATCGAAGAGACTAACTGTATCTTCGTAACAAACACAAAACACCAACACATCCACTAACCCATACATACATACATACATACATACATACATACATACATACATATATATATATATATGTTGAAAAACTCTTCTATAAATTGAGCACTCTGAATCACTGGCGTGTTTATTCTGCAAAAAAAAAAAAAAAAAAAAAAAAAAGACGTAAAAATTCACCTTCCACTCTGCCGGGAGCTGACAGTCCAGGAGAAAAATTCGACTGATGCCAAATCGGTTGGGTTTCGATCATGGCTCGAGGCAATCGGATGTCTAGCCACACTGATGAGCTGTGATACAGCAAAACAAACTGTCTGTGGATGATATATATATATATATATCGCCGACAGCTTAGTGGTAGAATATCCGCCTGATACCAATTCAGTCGGGTTTCGATCCTAGCTAGAGGCAACCGGATGTCTAGCCGCACTGATGAGCTGTGATACAGCGAAACAGTCTGTCTGTGGATGACATTATATATATATATATATATATATATATATATATATATAATGAGTGTGATGAGTGAACTGAACAATCACAAAAAACTCCGAAGTTGTGGTGATGAATATAATATCAATCAGCTGTGAAAACTGTTCTTTTTTATAGGCCTTTTACTTGACGAACACACCTAATTAAAAAAAACAAATATATCTTACTACTAATCCTACGACTCAGCTAAAAGTGAAAATTAATAAATTAATCACAGTTAACAATGCGGAAAAAAACAATCTAGAATAATCGAAGATTAGAAACCGGGATACATTTACGGTTCTATCAAACCGCACAAGCCTAACCTTCCACTCCACCCTATTATATTCCAGATTCGCACTCTTGTCTACCAACTAACGTTAGAGAAAACATTGAAATTATTATTAAATATATATATATATATATATATATATATATATATATATATATATATATATATATATATATATATATATATATATATATAACAATTCGTTTCTCTCCTCGCTCCATTAAAAAATAACCCTAAAATGCTAAGAAAATTAGTTTTAAGCTGTACCACCGAAGTTCCATTCTATGATCACAAAAATAACATATGTGCAACGAGATGACATTTGTATTGGTTCTGTTTTGGGTCCAACTATCAGTAACTTCTACACGGCCAACCTAGAAAATAATATATGTATCCCCACCAAAAAAAACAAAGCAAAAACACTTAAGATATGTAGATGGTATACTTATTTTAGTTAAAAATATAGAAGAAATACTTGTACTCCCAAAATTTTTCAAAAACTCTCTCCTTTTGTTCACTTACGAACTTAACAAAGAAAACAAAATCCCCTTCTTTGACATTTTAATAGAAACAAATAATAACACATTTACTACGTCTTCCTAAAAAAACAAAAACAAAAAAAAAAACAACCAGCATAAACTCTTGCACTCTTAACTATAAGAGTGAGTGTCCTAATTACTACAAAATGGCATTTTGAATTTAATTAATGGAGCATAAATTAATTCACCCACAAAAAAGATTTTCTACACTGAACTAAAAATTATTAAGCAGACTCTCATTAATAATGGCTTCACAAACCACATTGTAGATGAACAAATAAGATGATTTATCAAAAACATCAACACACGTCAAATAGGATATGGTACTTCCTCAAAGGAAGTACAAATAATATGTACTGATATAATATGTACTGAACTTTCCTTTCATTTTGTTGCAGCTCGATAATTAGAACCGAACAGCCAGATTATCCACGCATAAGATTTAGTTAGATTTGTCATGGCTGGTGCAGAAACACCAACCTGTTCACGAGTAACGAATACAGTCAACTGGTCGCATAGAGAGCCAGGTTTCGAAACAATGCCCCTCAGGTTTTAAATTTACATTCTCCTTGACTGGTAGCCAACCAAAGCTCAGGCTGCCATGTTATGTATATCCATAGAGAAGAGATGGATTAACATGTTACCCAAGTAAGTGAATGTAATAAACTGAAGAGAAATTCGATCCTGTCTACTCGATTATGATCTACTAACCCCCTTGTATATATTATGGATACCCTATTTAGCGCTTCTGGATCTTTCTTCCGCCTTTTTGCTTTATATCAAGTTTGATCTTCAAAAATATAGATGCAATGTGAATCGTAATGCTCTCTCTCTTCTTGACAAAGTTTTTTTTTTCATATTCGTTCACAACCAATGTTCATTGCATCTAAGTGACTTTATTCCCTTACTTGGGCTGAAATGCTTAAAAAAATCACGCTTTCTTTATGATACTGAACGTAAATATTGTGTTGAGATTCAGAGAGTAGCTAATATTTAGCGCAATTTTGTCTCTTACTTTTAATAGAAGTTGCATAAATCTACAGAAGGCTGGATCAACTAAACGACGTTTAACATCGAGATACGTCAGATATAATATTAAAATTTAGTCTGAGCGTCTAAGCATCTTCAGTGGTCCGATGTAAACTCAAATCGACGTTTATAGTATTTTTAATCGGAGCTATATGATGACAGTCATATGAGCAATTCTAACATCGTTTTACTGTAACTTATATATATATATATATATATATATATATATATTTGAGGAAAAATATACGGAAAAAACAAACAAAAATCCTTATATGCAATAATGCTGTTTTAATGTTAATATGTCAACGTCGGACGTTTCGGTTTAATAAACCATCTTCAGGACATATTCATAAAATATAATATATAATTAACATCAATTGAACATTTTCACAGCGTCGCCCACGTGACGACAACGTGACCATGTTTTAAAACGGAACGCTGATATATAGAACTTTCAGTTATCTGTTTGGATAAGTCTTGTTCTTGTGTCCATCGTCTTTGTCATGTTCAATTGATGTTAATTATATATATAAAATAAAATATATGGATATATAAATAAAACTTAATTGAAATTAGTAAAATGTAATTTTAAAAATTATAAATTAAAAAAAAAAACTGCGTTAATATGACTAACGGGTATCGCATTCTATTTCAACAAACTATTTGATACATTTATTTTTTACGGCTTATCAACCCTTTTCAGGTTATTTATAGCCAGAAAATATTTTTAGATGAAGGATTTATTTTTGGAGGATAATAAAGATTTAGTGGTACACGTAATACTAATTAACCCATAGCTGGGATGAGAAGAGGTGGATTTCCAACGGTGTTTTCGCGTAAGTGAATATAATGAACACAAGTGAAATTAGAACTCGGCCCTCTGATTTAAAATTCCGTGATATTATCCATTACACCATCTGTACATCTAAAACTACAACACCTGATGTTCCGAAGCGGTCTCCCATTTAGGCGTTGGGCAGAGTCGACATTGCTTAACGTCTGTTATCACACAGGAACCGGTGTTTCAGCGTAATGTAGTTGTAAGCCCAGAAGTCCTATCAGGATTTATTACATGCGGCCCCAATCTTAACAGTATAAGATATGCGTATGACACAATGTTGTTGGCAGATACAGAAAGAAAACTCCAAAATGTTCAACAGAAAATACTGAAGGAAAGCGAGAAGAAAAGACTAAACACTAATCGCAAGAAGACGGGATTCGTAGTTTTCAGCAAAAAGAACACAACGTGCAAATTTTAAATTGCAGGTATCAAAACCAAGCAAGTACAAAAATTTTAATATCTGGGAAGTATTTTAAGAGAGGACAGAAAGTGCGACACTGCAATCAGAAGGCGCATTAGGATAGCCAAAGGTACCTTCCAAAAGCTAAGCAGAGTATTAAGAAACGAAAAAATCATTCGAAACAAAGAAAAGAGTTACTGAACTGTTACGTGTATGTTTGTGACAATCTCCTGAAAGATGAAAAAGAGACTTGAAGCAAAGACAAAGTTCAAGATAAAAGGGAAACTTGTGCTTGACATCAGGAAGAAACAGTTGAAACTTCTCGGGTACGTAATGATGAAAGATGGCTCGGAAAATCTGATACACACAGGACAGATTGAGGCAAGAGAGGCAGAGCAAAACAACGCTTAAGCTACTTATTGAGCTTGCGTAAATGGATGGCGGGGAAAAGTTTAGAAGAAATAAGAAAAAGACAAATTATTAAGAGCTACGAAGGACAGGAAATAGTGGAGAGCCTTGGTCACCTTTGTCCTGGGGGACACGGTACATTTTAGAAGAATGTGTGTGAAAATCTTTTTAGGTCTGTCGTACATTTTTTCAAAGATTTTGTAATAAGTGTTTTTGGAAGTTCAGTTCAGACACGATAGTGATATGTTTAAAGTGGACGTGGAAGTTTTCCTTTTTAGGTCGCATATCCCGATGTTGATCGAACACTAGCTGGAGGTGACGAATCTTACTTTTTTTTTTTCGATATGTGCAAAGTTAACTTTTTTTCCTTTTAACTTCCCAGGAGGCACCCTGATTGGTTCATAAATCGAAATATTTTCTTTCCTTTTCTTTGAATCGAATCGGAACCGACGAGTGGGGCCTGTGCGGGGAGAAACCGATTTTCGTTCGTGTGTTTTGGTTAATAGTAGACGCACTTCCGGTAGATGTCAGCCACTGTCTTCGGATTCTTTTGATATGGGACTTTAAGAATTTTCATTCTTACCAGACCTTCTGACTGACACAAAATTGATTCGTTCATTCTTCATCTACTAAGGTTTAACTGCCAATGAAATAAATGGAGACAGTTATAATCTGCATTGATGTAAAATTTTAAAGTTGATCTTCATTGGCGTAACAGTAACTTAACCCTTTAAGCATTGAGTACTTCTTTACCGGTGGTAGAGAAAAATGACGTAATACTCAACCACCGGTTGAATGGAGGGCAAACACTTGTGGCTATTTTTTATACCTACCGAAAAACAATACATACCAATTATTTGCTAATTTTGACCCAGAAACTCAGGCAAAAGGATTATAATTGTTTAGGAACGCAGGGCTGAAAGGGTTAAGCCTGACCCTGGAAGATTTTCGCAAAATCTGCACATATTACACAGATTAATACGAGACTGTTAACTTGCAATCTATTATAAAATTACTTTTATTATTTTCTTGAATTTCACACACTTCTTTCCGGGTCCCAAACGGAGACCTAAGGTCAGAAATGGCTTCATGATATTTTCTACTGATCACTGTTGCAAAAAACATATAACTAAGATCACACATTTTATATAGATAAAGCTTTTCGCAATGTGTGTGCTGTACTAGTGAGTTCAATTTATTTGTATTTCTTTAAGGCATGGTCTATCAGGAATCCCTTCATGGAGTCTATTGAAACCATTTCCAGTCAATACGAGGAGTTCAATTCCAATTACCACTATAATTATTTCCTTTAATTTCTTTAGTATAATTATTTGCTTTCGCGTCTCAACCAGAGACCTAAATGGCATAAAAACATATTTACTGATCATTTTTGTAGAAGTAAATAAAAATAAAACAATCTAAGAGCATACACATTTTACCTTGATAAAACGTTTCGTAAACTTTGAAGTGTACTTGTGTAAACAATCTTTTGTATTCTTTTAAGGTATGGGTTACAATGGATGCCTTCATTAAATTTATCACATTTTTTTCGACTCATACACAAGGGCCCAGCATCAACAGAAATTATTGATGTCTTTATGATTTTTTTTAAAGCATTTCACCCCAAGCAAGGCGGGAAGCCACTGGCACGCAAGGGGTTACAGAGGATTTGGAGCGAGAGCAGATAGGAGTTATTGAGGAAAAGATGAGGAGAAGGATAGTGGATAGATCAAGGCAACTTGAGATGTCGATTGACATTACATTTGAATAGTTGGAAATTATAGCTATCAGGGAAACAGGAAAAGGGAAGGGAATTCCACATACGAGAGGTGTGAGATATGAAGCTATTGGAGTAGAAGACACGGCTACATATAATAGTTTCAACATTGAAAGTAGTCAGAGCAGGATGCCAGCCTCGTAGGACGCTTGAATTCATGAAGTCTGGAAACCAGCGAAAGCAGCTCATCGGAGCATGTATCACATTTATAAAATTTTCACTTCGAGATCCTTTATTCTGGTATTTTTTAAAATCTGCAAAAATACATTACAGTCTACTTCCATGTCAATAAGAAGGCATATTTTATTTTTCTGTCTTTGATCACTATCTCTGGACAATTAGCTTAGCTAGTTCTCTCTTTGTGTATTGAAAAGTCCCATAAAATTGTCACAAGTCCTATGTCTGTAACTGCATCTGGGTGGTGTTTATAGCAATTTCCTGCAGTTTCCATCACTTAAAAGTTGCAGATTTACCAGTACAAATATTGGCCTACCTCATCATACCGAGATTTTTATTCGGTGGGTATTAATAGCGTGTTACCTGATACAAGATGGCCAATTGTTTCTAGCTGGTCGTCACAGAATCTACATTTTGGATTAACTCAATGTTTCATTGTGTTTGCTTGTTAATTTCAAGTTAGTTCAATTTTGGTGAATTTAATTGGTACTTTTGCTTGCATACATGCTTCTTTTAACTCATATCCTCCTGACGTCAGTTTAAACTGAAGAATTTCCTACTATGTTTAAGCTATAGGAATAAACTATAATTATGGAAAATTAAAATGTAACTGAAATATACTGGAAAATCTCCAGGCTTTGAATCAATTTAAGTGTCAGAATGTTCAGGATTTCTGTCGCCAGCCGCCTTTGAATCGGCAAACATAAAATTTTAGCAATGATTTTAGACAATCATAAAAGTAGTTCTTTGAATAATATGATCACCCAAATAGCCGAATGGGTGGTCTCTTGTTCCGGAACAAGGGACGGATAGGGGTGGCTGGATCCCAGCCAGTATCCATATGAGCAAATAGAGGCAGGGAGTCAGTAAGTAGGTAGGTAGGCGACCAGTAAGTGTGTAAGTGACCAGCGGCCAATGAGGAAGGGACCAGCGGTCAGAGAAGAGGAAATGACTTGGAAGTAGAAATCAGCAGTTGCCTAGCTGGTCAGTGAATGCAATGGTCCTCTTTCTGTGGCCGAAAGTTACTAAGATAACAATTCATCAGCTGGAACAGACAATACAACGGTGAAGAGAGAAATCTATTGCTATTTCCCAACCATTCTCTTGAAAAACATTTGTCGATATTTTTTGTTGAATATGATCAGGGCTAATGAGATAAATCTGTGAACATAGCGAGTTGTGTATATATGCAGACACAGCCGACCTTGAATGTCATCACAGGTGCAGCGAACGATGGACGAGCGGAACATGTCATCACTCTATAAAAATGTATTTCTATACTTTCATTGTGTGTCGCTTTTGTTTGTGTGGGAGTGTTTGTTTTTTTCACTATTTTCCCATATCTGGGACCCTAACATGTTCTACCACCCCGGGTCAAGGAGGACACGGGAACAAACGCGATTAAGAGATAAGTCCACGCTCTTCAAAACTTCCAATCTCTCGATCAGATACCTTGCTCTCGGTTGTAGTTTATTGTCATACCAAGGACTAACGAACTGTATGTAAACAATATATTGAAAAAAGTGGGATTATGTTTGATCCATATCTTCATCTTATCACTTTAAACTGAAGCCTCCTCTTTTTTCTATGTATCGAAATATAATTACAAATTATTAGATCCTGAAACATGACTGAAACATGTTGGAAAATCTGAAATCAAGACAATACAAATGCTAAGAAAAATACTCACAATATATGGGAATAAAAAAAGACGCCATTTTAAGGAGAATCTGGGTCAATAATAGACACAGCCAAGCTACTTTATTTATCTTGTGAACTTTGATAAAATCCAAAGAAGAATCATGAATATTATCAGTCCTGATATGGCGGCTCGGCTTCAGTCACTTATCGTGAGGATATATCTCTCTAGAATCTGCCTTACATATCTATAAGTCTACCATTTGTCCATGCTCAGAATATTGCTGTATTATATGGTCTAGTGCCCTTGCTATTTACCTTGAGCTCTTTTACAAGAATCAGCAATATTATTTGTCCTGATCTAGATGCTCGGCGTCAGTCACATTTCCACCGCCGTAAGGTTGCCTCCCTGTGCCTTTTTAATAAATTGTCATGGGTCCTTACCTATAACTACAGAATGAACTCTTCCTAACACTATGTATAGTAGGCCTCTCAAGAGAGGAGGTCGAATCAAGCGGAGAGGAACCCGGACTAGGCTTCGCCGAAGGGCAGAGTCTCGTTCGGGGAGGTTGACCAACCCGATCCCGTTTATATGGGTTCTACCGGCATTTTTTTTGGCCGAGCCTACGGGCTCGGGAAACCCACGTTAAATTCGGACTTGTGCCATATGCAACCCTCGTAGTTGGGTGGCTAGATACCGAATCGAACCGAACTTCTAGGCTTGACGGTCGAACTCTCTGCCTCTGAGCAGAGAGAAACCCGGACGAGCCTCCGCCGAAGGGCAGAGTCTCGTTCGGGGAGGTTGACCAACACGATTCTGTTTTTACAGTTTCTACCGGCATTTTTTGGTTGAGCCTACGAGCTTGGAAAACCCACGTAAAACTCGGCCTTGTGCCACATCTTACCCCCCCCCCTGGGGCGGCAAGTAAATATCGAATCGAGTCGAGCCGATAGTAGTTCACTCTAAACCAGACTGACAGTCATACTAACACCTTCCAAATCTTGTATTATTATTTTCGTGTAATATACCTTCGTTATTTCTACTCTTGTTCGTGTTGTTCTTCCTTGGTCCTAACCTGGACCATAAAATAAATGCTTTCATTGTAATTTTCGGACGAGCACTTCGTTATGGAACGTAAACTTTTTGAATTTGCGATAGACTGGCGTCAAGATCTCATCAATTTACATTTGTGCTGGCTAAATTCTATACGGTTTCTTTTTTCGTACTTCTCGCTTGTGGAACTTCCTATTCCATGATATTCAACCAACTTTAATCTGCCAAAATGTAAATGCAATGTCAATCGCCATCTAATGTTCTTCTGATTACTTTTTTCACTCCCGCTCATTATTAATGTTTCTGTTTCTGTTTCTAACTCTTCCAGACCCTATAACCACTTGTGTTTTAGTGGCTACACTGCTTTGCATGGGGTGATACTGATTTTAAAAAAAAAAGAAGAAAAAAAGCTAAGATTTTGATATAGATATTTTCTTGTATATTCAAAATAATATTCTCAGCCTAAATAGCAAATTACTATATTTCTTCACTTACTACCTGCCAGAATTCTTTTAATTATACAATCATGTGATCTTCACTGGTGACACCTTCGTGATTATATGCTCACATGAACATTAGAGAATATACTTAATAGAGATACGCGCGGCATTCACTGTACTGATGTCTCTGCAAGTAGCATAGCTTAGGCTTCTTATTAATGCGTCGTACCCTTTCAGAACGTGGGTGATCATGGTTCTCCACAAGTTCCTGATTTTTATAGCTCTTAGTAAAGTTTATCTTTTTATTATCCCGTGTGATGTTACCTATTTATAGGGTAATTTTTGGGTAATTAGCTGCTTTTCTTTCTCTATCTGGCCTTCAGCATGTCCTGTGTGTGTCGAATTCTCCACGCCCCGTTTCCTCTTTACATACCTTATAACTTTCAACTTTCACTTTCTCATTCTAAGTTTTCATTTTGATTCCATTTTTTAAAAATTTATTCTTTACTCACAATTCATGGGATTCTCAGCATCGTGTCATGTAAGATGACCGATATTACATAACACTTCAGCACTCTTTTGTGTTTGTTTCTAGCAGATATTTTTTTGTTTTTTAATACTTTGCTTAGCTTTTGGAAGGCACCTTTGGCTATCCCAATGCGCTTTCGGATTTCGGCGTCGCATTTACCGTCCTCTGTTAAAGCAATTCCTCGATATTTATATATTTTTGTAAATACTTGATATTGGTGTCTCCAATTTGTAATTTGCATGTCGAACAGCCCCTTTTGCTAGCAACCATGCATTCTATCTTCTTGCAGTTGATGCTTACTTCTTTCTTCTAGATTTCCTTTACTATCTTCTGTGAGAGATCCTTTCGCTTCCTTTCTGTGTCTGCGATCAAACAATTTTCATCTGCATTTCTTATGATGTTAAGAAATGTACTTTTTACATTGCTTTGCTCTCAACTGTATTGCACATTTAACATGTTCCATGTTGCCTGAAAGTAGAGATATTGAAACTGGGAAAGTTCTGGGATAATTTCTTAGATATTTCATTCTTATTTTGTCTTTTAATCTTGTTTATACACGCACAGTCAAGAAGAAGGGGTACTTTACTACGCTATAATTGGATCGCTATGTAATATCAAATTTCCTAAATGGCAGTGAATGAGAGAGAATTTCCGTTCAGTCTTTGCAGCAACAAAGATGCAATTCTACAGAACGATGATGAGAATATCAGGAACAATATTTTAATGAAACAAGAAGAACTCCTGTCCTTAAATTCAGCAAGTGGCAATTGTATTTTCTGCTATTGAAGAATTGGATACTCACTAATCATACTGAAAGAAATCTTAACTGTTATGGGAACTTACCCATAATAATAATGGACTATTCCTGACATTATAAATACTGCGCCTCTCAAGAGGTATGAGGATATTGTAAGATGAGGAGAGATAATTGAGAGCATATTGTAAGGACATTGGAATAGTGATACTTGTCAAGACAACATAGTTCACTCTAACCAAATCTGATAGTCATTACTAATACTTCTACTTCTTTGTATTATATTTCTGTTGTAATATATCTTTGTATTCCATACCTGTGTTCGTGTTATTCTTTCATTGGTTCTAACCTTGGACCACCACCATGGTACAAGGAACTTGGACCATAACACATACCTACCTAACGTATTTTTGTAAATGGATGGCAGAACAGGGCGTGGCGGTGATGGTAAAAGAACAAATATTGCTAAGAGCTACAAAGGAATTTGTGAAGACCTATGATCACCCAAGTCTTGAAGGGACATCGCACTTATAAACGAAGACTAATATATACGGCCATATCGCATGAAATACCGGGTCCCGTATGATCACAGTAGTTAAACAACGTCAGACATGGTCAGTAACTAGATGGTTGACCGATTGGGAAAACCAAATGCTGTGGAAGTGCGCGTGGTGTAATGGCTATTTCCTCGGAAATTTTAATAGGAGAACAGCGTTTCTAATTCCATTTGGATTCGTTATATTGACTTACGCACAAATACCCTTACGAAAGGTATGAATCCAATTTTTCTCCCCCAGCCATCGGTTAAGTAGTAAATCTTTTGTCACCGCATCATTATTATTTCCAAAAAATGTCTTACAATATGAGAATATTTTCTGTCTATAAATAACCTAAAAAGGGTTGATAAACTGTAAAAAACAAATCAACCAATCAATAAAAAAAAAATAATAATAATAAAAGAGAATATGTCGGGAATAAAGAGCAGACGAAGAAATTTTTCAAACTTAGCTTCTAAGGGAGAATTTTCAAAAAAGATTGTATTAAATTAATTAATTCTGTGTCAAATCTGTGCCAATTTCGTTTGAGCGGTAAGATTTCATTGAGCGACTTTCGACTGGATTTGACAGGACAATTAAAATTGAAAAATATCGATACAAAACACAAAAATAAAGTAAAAATCAATATCCTTTAAATTGGACTCTATTGAATTAGTTATTAGACTTTCAGAATATTAGTTGCGAATTTATTTTTTATTGTTTTTGGTATATTTTAAAAGTATACTTTAAAAAAGGCACCTGGTACCAACAGAAAAATTCATGAATTTTTTTATATTTAAAATAATGATTAATTAAAATTTGGGGTGTGATCGCCCACTTTCAGATGGAAAGATTTTCCCTCAGCCACCTAAATATACAGAAGCAAACCTAACATTGTTTGGTAAAAGTTCGTTTCTAGTTCGTAAACTGGCTTTATAATGCAGTAAAATTTCTAAGAAGAGGTAACAGATAAGTTATACAGAAGTTGGTGTTTCTACTACTGCCGTATTATGGAACAAACGAAAGCAAACTTGACCAATAAAAAAAATATATATATCATTTAATTTTTATTATCAAAGTTAGTTTTATGGTTATTGCAAGTGTTGACAAAAATATGAAACAATTTCTTTTCATTATTATAAAATTAAAAAGCATATAAACTACTAGCAAATAATAAATATATAGCGAATATTTTTGTTATATCTAATACTGAAGAACTATTTGAATGTTAATGGCCCTTCTCTAAACTATAGAAAATAAGAAAAATATTACTCCGTTCCGGGGATCTTATCGCAGAATGTGACCTAGTTATTTCTATTTAGTCCCCCCCTTTTTTATACAGGTTCTGTGCATATCGCCATTGAATTTTTTTTCCGGTAGCATATGTTGAAATACATTTTTTGATATTCAAAATCCTATATCGGACACGAAAATTTCAAATTGTTTACCCAGATCAGCTGCTCATTGCCCACCCAACAGTTTAAATAGTCCACCTTTGGGCGATATCGAACAAGTTGGGAAATCCTGGGCTATATTAATATCCGTTGGTCATCTTTCCTTGCTGATGGGATCAAATCCCAGTCTGTCTCAAATTATCAAGTATAGGTTTTCTCGTAATTAAAAGCAGGGATAATGATCAGCAACATGGTAAGTGAAGAGTGAAATTAGCCTAAACATTAAACATTTGGTATTCATTGATCGGTACTATCAGCTGAAATTTTCAAACAGTTTTCCAGGAAAATAGGTTTCTCAAGTCTACTACCAGTTCTTGCTCCTTCTACGTACCAATAATTCCCAATTCTCAATTTTTTTATGGCGGATTCGGGGAGATAGAGTACCAACGGTAGTTTCCTGTTTAAACTTTTCTTTAAGACACTAAATCAGCGTCTATCATTATTTATATTAGGTTGGTGCAAAAATAATGACGTAATAATGTCGTTTTTTGACGTTAAAAATACGTCAAAAAACGACATTATTACGTCATTAATTTTGCACCAACCTAATAGTTACATGTGTGACCCATTTTAGTTGCTGCTGTTGTCAGCATTCTTCAAGTGATGTTTTTGTTATTTGGTAAAGTTCTTTGTTGTTTTGTAACACCATTCTATACGATCGGATGAAAGATTGTCAGCTTTATGACACAAAGGATTCCTTCACTGGAAGCCATCTTTAATAATTGATCTAAGAAAGAGTTTGAATCATTTCTTAACGGGTTGAACATTATGTATGACAGCCATCGTCTCGGTTTGACTTTAATATTTAAGTATATGACTGAAGTCTGTTCATTAGTAATTTTGTTTTGTAGCATCTTGCCATGTCGAACAAAACTTTCCTATGGTAAATTTCTAATAACTGATCTATAGAGCAAGTGATTTGAAGTGTTTGGAATTTATTAATTCCACGTTCTGAATTTTTATAATCGATTCAGGGAGGTAGAGTAGCAATTGTCCCTGTTGTCAATAGGGTGTTTATTTAGTTGGAAAGAAAGACCTAACGCATTTACAGAGAAAAAAAGAAAAGAAAAAATCCTTCTTCGGTTTTAATAGATATATTGAATCAAGAACATATTTTTCCTCACGGTCGATAATATGATCTCATTCATTAAGAAAACTATTGACCACAAGGGCGTAAAATTCTTCCGGTTTCGATGCAAAGGAAAATTGAGTATTAGTTTTAACCGTTTAATTAATAAGCTGTTTTCGCTCTAAAAAAAAAAAAAAATTGTATTCGCCCGTAAAGATAGAGTAAAAAGAATGAGGTAAAATTTCCATGTTTATTCCCATAATGTTTTCCATAGTAAAATCTTTTAATATGCGTCCTGGAATTATCGGAGTAACAGCGATATGCCTTTACAATTGACTAATGGTAAGTCCTTTTTCTGCCATTTTTCGTAAAACTTTTAAACGAGGAAACTATTTCCTGTATTAAACCTTAGGTTTTTAGTTTATGGTTTTATGATATTTCATACCCTACGATACAATGAGCATAATTTGTAGTTCCTTTTTTTTCTTTTTCTTTTTCTTTAAGACAATTCACTCCAAAGAAGGCGGGAGTGCCATTAGCACGCAAGGGGTTTACAGAGGATTGAGAAAAAGAGTGAAGAGGCGTGTTTGAGTAAAGGATACAGAGAATGACGGGGAACAAGCTCAGGGTGTCAGATATCGATTGACATTACAATTGAATATTTGAAGATTATAGTCATCGGGGAAGCATGTAAAGGGGAAGGCAGTTCCACAGACAGGAAGTGCGAGAGAAGAAGCTGTTCGAGACGGTTACATTTAACCGTTTTGACAGTGAAAGGGTGGGTTTGCTTCTGATTTTGAGATTGATCCCCTTTGGATGGGAGCTAACAGTTTTAGCGGTAGGGGTGTATATCCAACCTCGAATCTCCGACACGCAGCCCCATTATGTCAATTTTCATAAAGTAGAATTCACATAAAATGTAAATTTTATTGAAACGTTATGATGTTCAATAATCTTACTTATTATAAAACGCAGATTGTGTGTGTGTCTGTACGTTTATATATTAGATCGGATTTCCTACATTTTTCAACCGATTTCAACAAAAATTCACAGGACTACGTAAAATTACCTTGCGGTGGTTCTAACAGCCCCCCCCCCAAATTGGAAAAACACAATTGTTTTTGCACAAAATCAATTTGAAAACACGATTAAGAGGCATCGTGAGAATGAAAGGGGGACAACTCATATCGAGTTATACTTATTATAAAACCCACGTTGTTTGTGTGTGTGTGTTCGTTTATATATGGGATCGGCTTTCCTACATTTTTCAACCGATTTCAACAAAACTTCACTTTTTGGGGGGAACGTAGTGTTTCTTATTGTCTTGCATACTTTTTTCTTTATTTTTACATTCAGAATGCTTTAAAAATTCCATTTACAAGACAATTGTTTATAATAAAACTCTATTCAATCGGTAGACTCATAACGATTGAAAACAATGTTTTTTTTTTGAGTTTGGGTTTGACCAATTCGTAAAAAAAACAAACTAATTCAGATATGCATGTCCATCAACCTTAAACAATAATCTTTGTCAATTTTATTTTTCAGTCTTTATAATAGTCGATATTTGATCTATCTCTTACTGTTACATCCCCGGGCAACGCCGGGCTCTTCTGCTAGTCATCACTATAAAGCTCTATCAAAAATGATATCTTGAATGATTCCAAGCATAGATAAAATAAAAAGTAAATAAACATTACCAATAGAGAAGAAGAAAAATATATACGATTCTTTATTATTGTCTCCAAAAATTAAATTTATTTTTTCGATCATTTTTCCAGTGTTTTAGGATATTTACAATCTTCTCAAGGATGAAGAAGAGACTTGAAAGAAAAGAAATGTCGTTCTACAGAAGGATGCTTAAGATACCATGAGTCGAACATGTGAGCAACGTTGAGGTTTTGGAGAAAATAGAAAGAAAAAGGAAACTTTTATTTAACATCAAGAAGAAACAGTAATGAAGGAAAAGAATTTAGAGAACCTGATACTCACAGGGACGGATTGAAGGAAAGAGTGAAAGAGGAAAGCAACTCGAAACATACTTGAATGATAGAACAGGGCTTAGGAAAATAACTGAAAGACAAAACATATTAATAGCTACAAGTGACAGGAAGCTGTGAAGGGCCATAGACACGGCACGTAAAAGAAGAAGAAGAAAGAATTATTTCACCTATACATTTTAAAATACTCCCTAAGCTTCAAAGTATAGACATTTTGAAGAGTGTTTTAAAAGAAAGGTTGTACATTTTAATCGTAAACTCCAGTTTCACAAATAAATATATCCCATTTAATTTTATAAAAACTCTCTATTCAAATAAGAGAAACAGAATTTTCTTCGCTGTTCTTGGATCAGTATTTTCTAGTTATTTTCTAGTATTATCATTCTCAGTGGTACGAATCATTTCAGTGGTACGAATCAACTCTTGTGTTTTTCCTCAGAAATACATGCGAGGACTGCCTCTTCAGTGACACTCCAACATCCTTGCGTACAAAACTTAATTCTTCCTTTCAGAAAAAAAGAAAACCTTTTATATGAAGACTAGCGAGATCACTGAACTTGTCATGGCTACCTACAATGTCAAGAGGTGCGTCGACGACTTTCATAAGAAGACATTTAGTGCAAGAGCAAGACAAGATGTCAGATGCGTTGAACCTATCAAGTATAGCCCAGGGTTTTCTTCTCTACACAATGCTAATGCGTTCAACATTATGGACGTAAAAACAAAAAATATTTTTATATATATATATATATTTTAGAGGCATCATAAGAGCAAAGGTATTCACCAATACTTTAACAGCGTTCGATGAAGCCATTTCATTTGCAGTGGACATCATTGCTAACCCGGATGACCTGTCATCTCTTATTGTCAGATCGCCCATACAATTTTATTTTACTTCTGGTTTTCCGAATCCCTCAGTTGATTTCATATCATTCCTCAAGTGTATTTGTGCGTAAGTGAACATAGCGAACTCAGTTGGAATTGGAACTCCGCACACTGATTAACAATTCCGAGCCACTAGCCATTGTACCATCTACGGATCCAAGCAGACAGCATCGGGTATTCCCAAGCGGCCGCCCATCACCCTGAGAGACGTTGCTTAGTTTCGGTGATCGATCGGGAACCGGTGTTTCAACGTGATGCGGTTCTATGTTCTGAAAGTGGAAAATGAGCTGTGAAGATAAAAAAAAATAAATAGGAATTTGTTCCGTGTTGTTATCGATCATCAGTCAATGGCGTTTTTAGTCCGACCGGTAGAACGAAACAATGCCAGGTGAACACCTACCCCTGTCTTGTACAGAGCAGGTTGCACAGTGAATAGCCTATTTTGGAGGAGGGTAATAAGGAAGTCTTATTAATTAACCCATAGCTGGAGGAGAAGAGGTGGATTCATCCATTTCCCTAATGGTATCTCTGCTTAAGTAAATGTGACAAACCCAACTGGAATAGGAAAAATTCCGAGGGATTATCTATTACACCAGACGCACATTCGAGCTTATAGCATCTGGTATTCCCAATTGGTCATCATCTCGACGATGTAGTGTCGGTGATTGTGTTTCGAACCGGTATTTCAACGTGATGTTGCCGTAAGTTAGTAAGCGACAGTCGCCTTGTAATGCAGAACTTTAGGTAAGTGTAAACTAAACGATTTCGTAAGAATCTAATCCAAAAAGATAATAATAAGCATTCTTTAGCTCCCTTCCTCTGCTTTCATCTCCAAAACTCCTAACAGAATTGATGCGTATTTTTTTGTTTTTGTTCAACGTCACTCATTTTTTCATAAAATCGATTGTACTCATCGTTCAGATTTCCGCACTTCACTGGATTCAAAAGAAATTCGAATTTCGAATAAATTGGTAAATTTAATTCCACTGGAAACTCTGCGAAATCCGATTATTAATTGACGACAAACCCTGATCAACAAGAGAGATGACCAAAATTTTCTTCATGTGTTTCAACTTCATCGCATGACTCGTAATCAAATAAACGTTACTTTGCCACAGGCTGAAACCGTTTCTCGGTGTCATGTTTGTCTGCAATCTCAAGCGCTGTCCACAGGGTATAGGCATGGTCATTTTTCGTGATAGCTTTCAAGAAAACTGCAAATTGAATAAACCCCAACAATCATAACTGCAACATTTGACACACTTTTTTTGGACCTAAATGCAAACTGTTGTAGTTTTCGTTGGATTATAAAGAATTCATTTTTCATCACTGGTGATGTTTCTACCAAAGACAGGTTCGGTAACCAGTTTACTATTCAATGATCAGCTGGAGACAGCTCTTTAATTAAGATGAGAAACAGTCAGGCGGTGAGAAATCCACTGAAGAAGTTTAAACGATTGTTTTTACTTTATAAAGATTTTTTTTTTTTTTATCGAAGTGTGGCCTGTATTGGATTCATTTACAAATACTTTTGCACTTTCTTCATGATTTTTCCCATTTCTATGGTTTACAGAACTTGACTGTCCAGACTGAAAGTAATCGTCGTAATTAAAAAATTTCCATCGAAATTTAGGCAAACTTGGATCTTCGTGTCCGTAAGTGACGGAGTGTCAAATCGAAGGGTTTTTTTTTTTTTTTTTGGTTTCATTAGCACTGCTATTAGATTGGTGCAAAAATAACGTCGTTTTCTCACATAGTAACATATGTGAGAAAACGACATTATTTTTGCACCAACCTAATAATATCTCAAATACATGCACTCTTCAAAAATATTTATTGTTTTAAAATGCGATGATTAGAATTTTAATAAAATCTAAACAAAGGATGAAAGTAAATTTATACACTTTCTTTGTTTTTGAGAATAGACAACAAACACAATAAACATTATTTATTAATTAGATTGTTTATTTATATTATCTATTTCTAATAGTGTTTATAGGAAGAGTTGGAAAAACTTGCCAATTAGTTAGATCTTTATATAATGGTAAATAATAAAGGTTACCTTATATTCAGATTTTTACTAATTGTTTATAAATGTCGGAATAAAAATTGTTTTCATATTTATTTCTTTAAAAATGAGTAAATGATAAATGTTTCATTGCATTACTTTTAACTGTATTAGTTTTTAGGGTGTTGTAAATATAACATTATTTTTGTAAACAATATTAACTAATATTTTTGTTCTAAATTTTCAATAACAAAAAAAAAAAAATATACATTCATTTTCAGGGTTTATTATGATTATAAACATTAATTTTAAAATAATAAATTTTACCATGGAGTGAAGGTAGTTAAAATAATATCGGTGTCAACAGAAAAAAAAACGTCCTTTCACACCCCTTTTTTTTTAAATACGTATAGGGTCTTGCTTTGAGAGATTCAATATTTATTTATCTAGAACTAAAAACGCCCTTGGCATAGAGCTTTTTTGTTGCAAGTGTCATCCCACCATCCCGCAATATGCGAATGCTTAGACGCTGTTAAAAGAGAACAGAACTTGCAAGTAAATTCATATTGCAAAAGTAAGAGCCGGTTGCCAAAATATAAAGAGCGCCAAGGAATGACGCGGCTAAAACGGAAAACCTAAGATTAATGGCATCCTTGAATAAGTATTCTTCAGTAGTTGAATATTTTCGTACAGTAAATATAGGCACGGTGGAGGTTAAGTTTGCTGAAATTTGCTAAACCATTTCAGGCATGTTCGAATACTTAAAAATTTATTTCCATAGACAGACCTCTTGCCCTTTCCGTTGCCAAAGAATGTTTTTTGAGTTCATAGAGCACACAGTGTTCGATATCGGCCTGATCTAAACTCGTTTTAAAACAGTTAAATCATAACAAAATTTATTCACTCATGAAGCAAAAGATGGCGAAGATACAATGGGTCGAACATAGGAGCAACGACGAAGTTTTAGAGAAAATGGAAAGAAAAAGTAAACCTATACTTAACATCAGAGAGTGAAGGTTTCTAGGTCACATAATGAGGAGGGAGGCTCGGAAAATCTGGTACTCACAAGACAGACTGAAGGCAAGCGAGACAGATGAAAACAGAGCATGACAATTGTGTGAATAAGTGGAGGTACAGGGTTTAAGAGAAATAGCGAAAAAGAAAACTTTATTAAGATCTACAAGAGATAGGTAGTTGTGGAGAGCCATGATCGCCTATTTCCTGAGGGAACGGAACTCATAAACACATTTTCCTGCTTTAAGAGAAAGATTTTATAACGGTGACACTAGTTGTTCGATCAGTGAATGCAGAACCTTCTCTGCGTTTACCCCAGAGAACGTTCAATAAACGCTTAATCTCACCAATACAACGACGATGGTATAATCTTTAGCTTAGACTGGAAAAATCAAAAAGTGCAGTGTGAATATAACAGTATCTATTAATAATAGTCTATGAGTTGAACTTGCGGAAAAAAAAAACAAAAAAAACATTCGTGGTCGCTGATTAAAATATTCATCACGTTGGCTTCCTTCCCAGGTCTTAAGCACACACAGCTCTTTCTTCTTTGCATAATTGTAATATTAGCATCTTTTCTTCCACCGTTAATTTTTAATTCACAGCTATGGCTAGGACGTAAAAGAAATGGTTTCTTACCTAGCTTTTAAATGTAAACTTCCAAGCAATACGATTCTATAAAATATAAATATGAATTATAAGAATTTAAAGTGCCTTTTAAAGATAACTAAACACGCAGAACTACCGTCCCAAATGTGGTGATGAAACACTCATAATTTATTCCGTTTAGGGTCTGAAGGTATACGTTCACAAAAGATTTCGCTTCCTGTGTGTAATATCTATGCACACACACGCGATATATATATATATATATATATATATATATATATATATATATATATATATTACGAAATAGACAAAGTCCGACAATTATTTAAGACATTTTTTTATGTTTATACGTTCCTTTCATAGATACCAATATTTAAGTAAATGCTCTGTTTATAATAAACAGTATTAACAACATTTACCGGTCTGAATGTCCGAGAAATTTTCATAGAAAATGTGCGTTCTCCGACAGGAATCAAACCTGTATCCTATACGGAAACGTCATATAGCCTGACGTGTCCTTAACCAATGGATACACAGAGAAGCGTTCGGTTAGCAATGTCGATTTTAGTGTTTTTGAACACAATTCACCGTGATTTTCTCTCATTGATTCATATCTGCTCAATGCGTATCCAAATGTAAACGAATGACGTCATACAATTGACGTCATACATTAAGACAGGGACAAAGTCCAACAATTATTTAAGACATTTTTTTATGTTTATACGTTCATTTTATAGATACAAATATTTAAGTAAATGCTCTATTTATAATAAACAGTATTAACAACATTTACCGGCCTGAATATACGAGAAATTTCCATAGAAAATATGCGTCCTCCGCATATTTTCAAACAGTAAAATCGACCTTGCTAACCAAAAGCCCCTCTGTGGTCCAATGGGTTAAGACACATCAGGCTATATGACGGTTCCGGATAGGATACAGGTTCGATTTCTATGAAAAATTTCCGGATAGTGTGAAATGGAAGCTGCAGTAACTGCAAGAATAGGAGCCATATAACAGCCATGTGCCCATCTTCCAAAGTGGAGAGCAAATACAAACATGTTTGCATACTAATGACTTAAACTACACTTTTATGGCACCAATAATTAGTTCGTCCTGAGTATGGCGATAAACTACATCCGCGTCCAGGGTAAGACGATAAACTACGTCCGACAGCAAGGCCACTGATCAAGAGGTTTTGAGGAGTGTAGAACCACCTCATAATTGCTGGTGTTCCCAGGTCCACCAGGACCCGGGGTGGTAGCACCTGTTAGGGTTCCAGTTATGGGCAAACAGTTAACCTCTAAACTGAGGTGAAAAGCATTATGTGAGTGTAAAACTGGATTTTAATACCAGAAATACTTTGTAAAAAATTATTACCAGAAATAAATCTTTGAAGAAAAAAAAAAAAAAATTACGAGAAATATATTTTTGAAAAAAATATTGACAACAATACATTTTTTGAAAAAAAATATTACCAGCAATGCATTTTTTTAAAATAATATTACCAGATATTTTTTTTCTAAAAAATGTATATTACTAGAAATGGATCTTTGACAAAACAAAATATTACCAGGAAAAAAAAGTTCTCGTCATTAAATAACCCATTGAGGTTGATATACCGTAAAACAAGCAAAACAAACGAAACCAATAATGGTATTTTAGTAGGAAGGAAGGAAGGAAGGAAGGATGGGCAAGGTTGTTTACTAGACACTGGAAGTGAAAGGACCTACCTTGACACAACAGTGTTGGAGAGATTAAATTGTCTACACTTAACAAAGAGTCTTAGAAGTGAAAATATTCTTAGGCTCAGAGAAAAAAATCCTTTAGACCTCGGGCTCGTTCCAGGAGAACTTTATAACCTTCCAATCCTCTCCAGCAAATTGACGTTTGCTACGAACAGGAAGGACTTCCTCAGATCTTCAAAAATTTGAGGAGACACAACTTGGCTGCTAATTAAAACCAACGAAGCAAGCAAGCAAGCTATATATATATATATATATATATATATATATATATATATATATATATGTATAGTTAGTTAGTTGATGTTATCCTCACCCGATTTATATATATATATATATATATATATATATATATATATAGATAGATAGATATATAGATAGATAGAAGATAGATAGATAGATAGATAGATAGATAGATATGAATATATCGGTACATACCAAGAAAAAAATGAGCATTCGTGATGAAAAAATGTCCCAAACTTGATAAAAGCTAAATTTTAGCATCAAAATCTTAATGTCACTATTACGAGGATCAGTATTTTCTAGTTATTTTCTAGTATTATCATTCTCAGTGGTACGAATCATTTCAGTGGTACGAATCAACTCTTGTGTTTTTCCTCAGAAATACACGCGAGGACTGCCTCTTCAGTGACACTCCAACATCCTTGCGTACAAAACTTAATTCTTCCTTTCAGAAAAAAAGAAAACCTTTTATATGAAGACTAGCGAGATCACTGAACTTGTCATGGCTACCTACAATGTCAAGAGGTGCGTCGACGACTTTCATAAGAAGACATTTAGTGCAAGAGCAAGACAAGATGTCAGATGCGTTGAACCTATCAAGTATAGCCCAGGGTTTTCTTCTCTACACAATGCTAATGCGTTCAACATTATGGACGTAAAAACAAAAAATATTTTTATATATATATATATATTTTAGAGGCATCATAAGAGCAAAGGTATTCACCAATACTTTAACAGCGTTCGATGAAGCCATTTCAATTGCAGTGGACATCATTGCTCACCCGGATGACCTGTCATCTCTTATTGTCAGATCGCCCATACAATTTTATTTTACTTCTGGTTTTCCGAATCCCTCAGTTGATTTCATATCATTCCTCAAGTGTATTTGTGCGTAAGTGAACATAGCGAACTCAGTTGGAATTGGAACTCCGCACACTGATTAACAACTCCGAGCCACTAGCCATTGTACCATCTACGGATCCAAGCAGACAGCATCGGGTATTCCCAAGCGGCCGCCCATCACCCTGAGAGACGTTGCTTAGTTTCGGTGATCGATCGGGAACCGGTGTTTCAACGTGATGCGGTTCTATGTTCTGAAAGTGGAAAATGAGCTGTGAAGATAAAAAAAAATAAATAGGAATTTGTTCCGTGTTGTTATCGATCATCAGTCAATGGCGTTTTTAGTCCGACCGGTAGAACGAAACAATGCCAGGTGAACACCTACCCCTGTCTTGTACAGAGCAGGTTGCACAGTGAATAACCTATTTTGGAGGAGGATAATAAGGAAGTCTTATTAATTAACCCATAGCTGGAGGAGAAGAGGTGGATTCATCCATTTCCCTAATGGTATCTCTGCTTAAGTAAATGTGACAAACCCAACTGGAATAGGAAAAATTCCGAGGGATTATCTATTACACCAGACGCACATTCGAGCTTATAGCATCTGGTATTCCCAATTGGTCATCATCTCGACGATGTAGTGTCGGTGATTGTGTTTCGAACCGGTATTTCAACGTGATGTTGCCGTAAGTTAGTAAGCGACAGTCGCCTTGTAATGCAGAACTTTAGGTAAGTGTAAACTAAACGATTTCGTAAGAATCTAATCCAAAAAGATAATAATAAGCATTCTTTAGCTCCCTTCCTCTGCTTTCATCTCCAAAACTCCTAACAGAATTGATGCGTATTTTTTTGTTTTTGTTCAACGTCACTCATTTTTTCATAAAATCGATTGTACTCCTCGTTCAGATTTCCGCACTTCACTGGATTCAAAAGAAATTCGAATTTCGAATAAATTGGTAAATTTAATTCCACTGGAAACTCTGCGAAATCCGATTATTAATTGACGACAAACCCTGATCAACAAGAGAGATGACCAAAATTTTCTTCATGTGTTTCAACTTCATCGCATGACTCGTAATCAAATAAACGTTACTTTGCCACAGGCTGAAACCATTTCTCGGTGTCATGTTTGTCTGCAATCTCAAGCGCTGTCCACAGGGTATAGGCATGGTCATTTTTCGTGATAGCTTTCAAGAAAACTGCAAATTGAATAAACCCCAACAATCATAACTGCAACATTTGACACACTTTTTTTGGACCTAAATGCAAACTGTTGTAGTTTTCGTTGGATTATAAAGAATTCATTTTTCATCACTGGTGATGTTTCTACCAAAGACAGGTTCGGTAACCAGTTTACTATTCAATGATCAGCTGGAGACAGCTCTTTAATTAAGATGAGAAACAGTCAGGCGGTGAGAAATCCACTGAAGAAGTTTAAACGATTGTTTTTACTTTATAAAGATTTTTTTTTTTTTTATCGAAGTGTGGCCTGTATTGGATTCATTTACAAATACTTTTGCAGTTTCTTCATGATTTTTCCCATTTCTATGGTTTACAGAACTTGACTGTCCAGACTGAAAGTAATCGTCGTAATTAAAAAATTTCCATCGAAATTTAGGCAAACTTGGATCTTCGTGTCCGTAAGTGACGGAGTGTCAAATCGAAGGGTTTTTTTTTTTTTGTTTCATTAGCACTGCCTTTAGATTGGTGCAAAAATAACGTCGTTTTCTCACATAGTAACATATGTGAGAAAACGACAACCTAATAATATCTCAAATACATGCACTCTTCAAAAATATTTATTGTTTTAAAATGCGATGATTAGAATTTTAATAAAATCTAAACAAAGGATGAAAGTAAATTTATACACTTTCTTTGTTTTTGAGAATAGACAACAAACACAATAAACATTATTTATTAATTAGATTGTTTATTTATATTATCTATTTCTAATAGTGTTTATAGGAAGAGTTGGAAAAACTTGCCAATTAGTTAGATCTTTATATAATGGTAAATAATAAAGGTTACCTTATATTCAGATTTTTACTAATTGTTTATAAATGTCGGAATAAAAATTGTTTTCATATTTATTTCTTTAAAAATGAGTAAATGATAAATGTTTCATTGCATTACTTTTAACTGTATTAGTTTTTAGGGTGTTGTAAATATAACATTATTTTTGTAAACAATATTAACTAATATTTTTGTTCTAAATTTTCAATAACAAAAAAAAAAAATATACATTCATTTTCAGGGTTTATTATGATTATAAACATTGATTTTAAAATAATAAATTTTACCATGGAGTGAAGGTAGTTAAAATAATATCGGTGTCAACAGAAAAAAAAACGTCCTTTCACACCCCTTTTTTTTTTAAATACGTATAGGGTCTTGCTTTGAGAGATTCAATATTTATTTATCTAGAACTAAAAACGCCCTTGGCATAGGGCTTTTTTGTTGCAAGTGTCATCCCACCATCCCGCAATATGCGAATGCTTAGACGCTGTTAAAAGAGAACAGAACTTGCAAGTAAATTCATATTGCAAAAGTAAGAGCCGGTTGCCAAAATATAAAGAGCGCCAAGGAATGACGCGGCTAAAACGGAAAACCTAAGATTAATGGCATCCTTGAATAAGTATTCTTCAGTAGTTGAATATTTTCGTACAGTAAATATAGGCACGGTGGAGGTTAAGTTTGCTGAAATTTGCTAAACCATTTCAGGCATGTTCGAATACTTAAAAATTTATTTCCATAGACAGACCTCTTGCCCTTTCCGTTGCCAAAGAATGTTTTTTGAGTTCATAGAGCACACAGTGTTTGATATCGGCCTGATCTAAACTCGTTTTAAAACAGTTAAATCATAACAAAATTTATTCACTCATGAAGCAACAGATGGCGAAGATACAATGGGTCGAACATAGGAGCAACGACGAAGTTTTAGAGAAAATGGAAAGAAAAAGTAAACCTATACTTAACATCAGAGAGTGAAGGTTTCTAGGTCACATAATGAGGAGGGAGGCTCGGAAAATCTGTTACTCACAAGACAGACTGAAGGCAAGCGAGACAGATGAAAACAGAGCATGACAATTGTGTGAATAAGTGGAGGTACAGGGTTTAAGATAAATAGCGAAAAAGAAAACTTTATTAAGATCTACAAGAGATAGGTAGTTGTGGAGAGCCATGATCGCCTATTTCCTGAGGGAACGGAACTCATAAACACATTTTCCTGCTTTAAGAGAAAGATTTTATAATGGTGACACTAGTTGTTCGATCAGTGAATGCAGAACCTTCTCTGCGTTTACCCCAGAGAACGTTCAATAAACGCTTAATCTCACCAATACAACGACGATGGTATAATCTTTAGCTTAGACTGGAAAAATCAAAAAGTGCAGTGTGAATATAACAGTATCTATTAATAATAGTCTATGAGTTGAACTTGCGGAAAAAAAACAAAAAAAAACATTCGTGGTCGCTGATTAAAATATTCATCACATTGGCTTCCTTCCCAGGTCTTAAGCACACACAGCTCTTTCTTCTTTGCATAATTGTAATATTAGCATATTTTCTTCCACCGTTAATTTTTAATTCACAGCTATGGCTAGGACGTAAAAGAAATGGTTTCTTACCTAGCTTTTAAATGTAAACTTCCAAGCAATACGATTCTATAAAATATAAATATGAATTATAAGAATTTAAAGTGCCTTTTAAAGATAACTAAACACGCAGAACTACCATCCCAAATGTGGTGATGAAACACTCATAAGTTATTCCGTTTAGGGTCTGAAGGTATACGTTCACAAAAGATTTCGCTTCCTGTGTGTAATATCTATGCACACACACGCGATATATATATATATATATATATATATATATATATATATATATATATATATATATATTACGAAATAGACAAAGTCCGACAATTATTTAAGACATTTTTTTATGTTTATACGTTCCTTTCATAGATACCAATATTTAAGTAAATGCTCTGTTTATAATAAACAGTATTAACAACATTTACCGGTCTGAATGTCCGAGAAATTTTCATAGAAAATGTGCGTTCTCCGACGGGAATCAAACCTGTATCCTATACGGAAACGTCATATAGCCTGACGTGTCCTTAACCAATGGATACACAGAGAAGCGTTCGGTTAGCAATGTCGATTTTAGTGTTTTTGAACACAATTCACCGTGATTTTCTCTCATTGATTCATATCTGCTCAATGCGTATCCAAATGTAAACGAATGACGTCATACAATTGACGTCATACATTAAGACAGGGACAAAGTCCAACAATTATTTAAGACATTTTTTTATGTTTATACGTTCTTTTTATAGATACAAATATTTAAGTAAATGCTCTATTTATAATAAACAGTATTAACAACATTTACCGGCCTGAATATACGAGAAATTTCCATAGAAAATATGCGTCCTCCGCATATTTTCAAACAGTAAAATCGACCTTGCTAACCAAAAGCCCCTCTGTGGTCCAATGGGTTAAGACACATCAGGCTATATGACGGTTCCGGATAGGATACAGGTTCGATTTCTATGAAAAATTTCCGGCTAGTGTGAAATGGAAGCTGCAGTAACTGCAAGAATAGGAGCCATATAACAGCCATGTGCCCATCTTCCAAAGTGGAGAGCAAATACAAACATGTTTGCATACTAATGACTTAAACTACACTTTTATGGCACCAATAATTAGTTCGTCCTGAGTATGGCGATAAACTACATCCGCGTCCAGGGTAAGACGATAAACTACGTCCGACAGCAAGGCCACTGATCAAGAGGTTTTGAGGAGTGTAGAACCACCTCATAATTGCTGGTGTTCCCAGGTCCACCAGGACCCGGGGTGGTAGCACCTGTTAGGGTTCCAGTTATGGGCAAACAGTTAACCTCTAAACTGAGGTGAAAAGCATTATGTGAGTGTAAAACTGGATTTTAATACCAGAAATACTTTGTAAAAAATTATTACCAGAAATAAATCTTTGAAGAAAAAAAAAAAAAAATTACGAGAAATATATTTTTGAAAAAAATATTGACAACAATACATTTTTTGAAAAAAAATATTACCAGCAATGCATTTTTTTAAAATAATATTACCAGATATTTTTTTTCTAAAAAATGTATATTACTAGAAATGGATCTTTGACAAAACAAAATATTACCAGGAAAAAAAAGTTCTCGTCATTAAATAACCCATTGAGGTTGATATACCGTAAAACAAGCAAAACAAACGAAACCAATAATGGTATTTTAGTAGGAAGGAAGGAAGGAAGGAAGGATGGGCAAGGTTGTTTACTAGACACTGGAAGTGAAAGGACCTACCTTGACACAACAGTGTTGGAGAGATTAAATTGTCTACACTTAACAAAGAGTCTTAGAAGTGAAAATATTCTTAGGCTCAGAGAAAAAAATCCTTTAGACCTCGGGCTCGTTCCAGGAGAACTTTATAACCTTCCAATCCTCTCCAGCAAATTGACGTTTGCTACGAACAGGAAGGACTTCCTCAGATCTTCAAAAATTTGAGGAGACACAACTTGGCTGCTAATTAAAACCAACGAAGCAAGCAAGCAAGCTATATATATATATATATATATATATATATATATATATATATATGTATAGTTAGTTAGTTGATGTTATCCTCACCCGATTTATATATATATATATATATATATATATATATAGATAGATAGATAGATAGATAGATAGATAGAAGATAGATAGATAGATAGATAGATAGATAGATAGATAGATATGAATATATCGGTACATACCAAGAAAAAAATGAGCATTCGTGAAGAAAAAATGTCCCAAACTTGATAAAAGCTAAATTTTAGCATCAAAATCTTAATGTCACTATTACGAGGAAAGGCCAAAGGATATGCTTTCGACAGTTTTAGAACCTTCAATATTTGTTTTGTTTTTTTCTTGTGTCTGCGGGTGACCATACATCCGTTTTTTTTGCGGTGCGAAACACATTGAAGTGGAAACTCTTGCAAAAATCAAATGATTGTCGTAATTTAATAAGACATTGGGAACTTATCCACAAAGGAATGAAGTTTAGTTTCAGAAATGTCTCTTTTTAAAATATATTTTGCTTAATTTCTAGAAATACATTTTTGTAGGGCCTTATGTTTATATTAGTTATAAGCAGACGTCCTTGGAGAAATAATTTTGTTTTAAAACATTGATTATCTTCTACGTAACTTCCCCTCAACAGAATTTGTTGAAATAATATTAAGGAGTAAGTGGGAAATTTGGTGAGTGATTAGATTGTTACGGCTTATCAACATTTTGTAGGTTATTTAAAACCAGAAAATATGTATATATTGTAAGATTTTTTTTGAGATAATAATTATTTAGTGATAAAGGCTTACTAATTAACCCATAGCTGGGCACAGAAGTGGTGGATTCATATCTTTCCTCAATGTATTTGGGCATAAGTGCAAATAAAGATCCCAACTGGAACCCGGTTCACCAATGAACAATTCCGAAACATTATCAATCATACCATAACATCTAAGCTGATAGCACCAGGTATTACCATGCAGTCACCCATCTAGATATTGACCGACTTTGATTAATTTCGAAGATAGTACTGGAACTGGTTTTTCACTACCTCTGTCCATTACAGAAGCATAGCATTACAGTGTATAGCCTCATTGGGGTTTACTTTATTGTGATCCTCTCGAAACATCTGTAACCGTGGTTCATCATGCCACGTCACACATGGTTTGTCTTTCAATATCACAAAGCCAACTGAGTCACTGTGTATGGAGCCGGGAGAGTTAACAGTTATATCCGGGTAACTCTTCTACTCTCATATCTTTTGAAAAATAAACAAGGCTGAAATGATTACCTGGATTAGTCATCGGTTGCTCTTGCATTAAATGTGGATGTAACTTGCGCCAGTCAGAAAGAAGAAAGCGCGGACAATTTAGCACTCAGTAGACGCATCGAATTTGATAAAAGCAAAAACAAGCAGCAAGTAACAGGTTTCAGCTAGTAACACATACTTGGCACGTTTGATCAAATGTTGTGGAGGTAAGCAAATATTGCTAAAAGGTACAAGAGTGTTGTTATATTCCGTAAAAGTGGATACTAGAACACAACAAGTACAATATGAAATACGGTACAGTTATGCACACAGATTAATCTAGTAGGGAGTGCTACTATTAGGTTGGTGCAAAAATAATGTCGTTTTCTCACATAGTAACATATGTGAGAAAACGACATTATTTTTGCATCGACCTAATAATTGGAAGGTCGGACGTGCTTCTTACTACCTATAGTGTAATCATTCATGGGGGGCCGGGTTATTCCATTACATCAAAGAAAAAAGAAATTTCAGAGTGCCGTCATCACACACTTCTTACAGAAAGAAAGGTGTTATCTATCGAAAAACAAAACGTACATACTGACTCAAAACCCCCGCTCTTATATATTTAAGCATAGGTTATCAAAGAATTTATTATGTGAACATTGTTTGAAAATAATTGTTCGTAAACAATTATTCGTAAAACATTTATTCGAATTGTAAATTACTTGAATGAAAATGAATCGAAAAGACAACTTACTGATTATTATTCGAAATGTAAAATTCTTTATTGTAAGAAAAATGTAAAAATTAAAAGAGTAAATAAAATAAAATATAAACATCATTAACAAAACAATTTAGTAAGAAAAATCTTTATGACCTTATAAATCAGTCAGTTATGTGTCAGTCGGGATACACGCTTAGACGATCATGTATCTTTCGATAGTAGGTTGCCATTTCTTTTTTGTAGTAGACCAGTCGCCGGTCTGTCATGCTATTTATGCTGGAGGGAGAAGAAGAAGATTGCACACCTTTCCCAAGCACGTAAGTGAATGTAATGAATTCGACTTGTATTCAAACTCAGCTCTCCGATTTCTCAATCCGAGCCACTATCCATTACTACGCCGTGCCTATATTTACTGTACGCAAATATTCAACTACTGAAGAGTACTTATTCAAGGATGTCATTAATCTTAGGTTTTCCGTTTAAGTCTCGATATTCCTTGGCTCTCTTCATAATTTGGCAACCGACTCTTACTTTTGCAATATGCATTTCTTGCCCTGTTCATTTTGTTATAGACAAGCGTATCGTTGCAAGAAAGAAATACGACAACAGCAGAAATGGATTTACGTGATTTATTTCAATAGGAACGTGTAGGTTTGGGACAGCTACCTTGTGATATAGTTCATAAGCCGACTGCCGATCTGGGTTGATCTCTCATAGTAATTCTCACTGGTTGGCGCTCCTCCTGCTGACTGCTGGAGACTGCTGCTGACTGACCGTGACAGGTCTCTTCCCTGGCCTCCCGTTGACTCCTGCTGACTGCCCATGTGACCCCTTTTATTGCGTTTTTTATGACTTAACAGGCTCGAAAAACGACGCGAGTATAATTAGGAGGGAAGCATTTTTATTGGTCGAGAAATAGGAACATTATAAAATATTATTTTATTTTCCGACCGGAACTCGTGCGTCGGGTCTATGCGTAAACGACGATAATGAGCATTTTGTGACGGGGCCTTGTCACGTTCACATCCGGCTCTCGCTCTTGAGTATGTTAGTTTATTTGCCTGCAAATCAGCCGAGATATGTCTTATTTTATTTTATAACAATTTTCAACAGCGTATAAGAATTTCCATATTGCGGGATGATGGGGTGACACTTGCAGAGAAAAAGCCCTATGCCAAGGGCGTTTTTAGTTCTAGATAAATAAATATTGAATCTCTCAAAGCAAAATCATATAAGTATTTCAAACCTGAGTGTTTCGAAAAAATATCATTTAGTATAATTGTCTGTTCGTTTAATTTTCATTCAAATCATTTACAGTTCGAATAAATGGTTTCCGAATAATTGTTTTCAAAGAATTATTCTCTAACAGTTATTTTCGAAGGATTATTTTGGAACAATTTTCTCGATACGAAAAACCTTCTAGCCTGTTTAAAATTACAATTTAACTAAGACATACCCTCGTAGAAATAATATTTAAAACACAAGTTCTTGATAAAAATGTTTATTTAAAGTAAAGAAATGTCAATCCCGGATATTAATGAGTTGTCTCTCTTGTTATGCTGTTGTTAACCGATTGTATGAAGGTACTGTAACTTGATACTGTATTCTTTATCACTGAACTTAACAAGTAGACACGTTAAAAGCATTATGAAGCATGAAATAAAAGCCATATCACGTCATCTAGGGAGCGCCTGTCTCTCAACTGACATGTTAAATGGGCCGCTGATATTCTTTTTTTTTCACTTTTGCAAGTTCAAGGTATGACGGTGCTACTTAACAAGTTTTTAAGGCAGATGCCAACCTCAATTAATGTTCGACGATTTCTGTTCAAACGAAAATCTCGTAATAAGAAGGGTGGTGAAATAAGATAGAAGAAGAAGAAGAAGAAGAAGAAGTAGAACAAGAAGAAGAAGAAGAAGAAGAAGAAGAAGAAGAAGAAGAAGAAGAAGAACTAAAAGAGAGGGATAATACGAAATAACAAGAGATAGGAAGAAAGGAAATGAGAAGTGGAGGAAATTAATAGAAAAGAGCACGACAATAAGAGAAGAAAAAGGAGGAAGAGAAGAAAAAGAAGAAATGGAACATTCAAATAAGAAGCTAATAATAATAATACTAATAATAGTAGGACGGAGAGGATAAGAAAAAACGAAGAAAATGATGATGATGAAGAAGAAAAACAAGAATTCGAATAATTAAAAGAGGAAAAATATATGATATGAAAAGGAACTGAAACTATAAAAAGACGAGAAGAAATGGAACAATTAAACGCGAAGACAAATATAAGAGAAGAAGTAGAAGAAGAAGAAGAAGAAAAAGAAGAAGAAGAAGAAGAAGAAGAAGAAGAAATGGAACAATATAAAGCGAAGACAAATATAAGAAGAAGAAGAAGAAGAAGAAATGGAACAATATAAAGCGAAGAAGAAGAAGAAGAAGAAGAAGAAGAAGAAGAAGAAGAAGAAAAAAGAAGAAGAAGAAGAAGAAGAAATGGAACAATATAAAGCGAAGACAAATATAAGAAGAAGAAGAAGAAGAAGAAGAAGAAGAAATGGAACAATATAAAGCGAAGAAGTAGAAGAAGAAGAAATGGAACCATATAAAGCGAAGATAAGAGAAGAAGAAGAAGAAATGGAACCATATAAAGCGAAGATAAGAGAAGAAGAAGAAGAAGAAGAAGAAAAAAGAAGAAGAAGAAGTAATGGAACAATATAAAGCGAAGACAAATATAATAGAAGAAGAAGAAGAAAAAGAAGAAGAAGAAGAAGAAGAAGAAGAAGAAAAAGAAGAAGAAGAAGAAATGGAACAATATAAATCGAAGACAAAAATAAGAGAAGAAGAAGACGAAGAAGAAGAAATCGAACAATATAAAGCGAAGACAAATATAAGAAGAAGAAGAAGAAGAAGAAAAATTGGAACAATATAAAGCGAGAACAAAGATAAGATAAGAAGAAGAAGAAGAAGAAGAAGAAGAAGAAGAAGAAGTAATGGAACAACATAAAGCGAAGACAAATATAAGAGAAGAAGAAGAAGAAAGAAGAAGAAGAAGAAAGAAGAAGAAGAAGAAGAAGAAGTAAAAGAAGAAGAAGAAGAAGAAGAAGAAGAAAGAAGAAGAAGAAATGGAACAATATAAAGCAAAAACAAAGTTAAGAGAAGAAGAAGAAGAAGAAGGAGAAGTAGAAGAAGATGAAGAAGAAGAAGAAGAAGATGAAATGGAACAACATAAAGCGAAGACAAATATAAGAGAAGAAGAAGAAGAAGAAAAAGAAGAATAAGAAGAAGAAGAAAGAAGAAGAAAAGGAAGAAAGTAGTAGAAGAAGAAATGGAACAATATAAAGCAAAAACAAAGATAAGAGAAGAAGAAGAAGAAGGAGAAGAAGAAGTAGAAGAAGATGAAGAAGAAGAAGAAGATGAAATGGAACAATATAAAGCGAAGACAAATATAAAACAAGAAGAAGAATAAATGGAACAATATAAAGCGAAGAAGAAGAAGAAGAGAAGAAGAAGAAGAAGAAGAAGAAGAAAAAAGAAGAAGAAGAAGAAGAAGAAGAAGTAATGGAACAATATAAAGCAAAGACAACGATAAGGGGAAGAATGAAGAAGGAGAAGAAGAAGAAGATGAAGAAGAAGAAGAAGATGAAATGGAAAAATATAAAGCGAAGACAAAGAAGAAGAAGAAGAAGAAGAAGAAGAAGAAGAAGAAGAAGAAGAAACGGAGCCATATAAAGCAGAGGCAAAGATGAGATAAGAAGAAGAAGAAGAAGAAGAAGAAGAAGAAGAAGAAGAAGAAGAAGAAGAAGAAGAAGAAGATGAAATGGAACAATATAAAGCGAAGACAAATATAAAACAAGAAGAAGAATAAGGAGAAGAAGAAGAAGTAATGGAACAATATAAAGCAAAGACAAATATAAGAAGAAGAAGAAGAAAGAAGAAGAAGAAGAAAGAAGAAGAAGAAGAAAGAAGAAGAAGAAAGAAGAAGAAGAAGAAGAAGAAGAAGAAGAAAGAAGAAGAAGAAGAAGAAGAAAGAAGAAGAAGAAGTAATGGAACAATATAAAGCGAAGACAAAAAAAAGAGAAGAAGAAGAAGAAAGAAGAAGAAGAAAGAAGAAGAAGAAGTAATGGAACAACATAAAGCGAAGACAAATATAAGAGAAGAAGAAGAAGAAGAAGAAGGAGAAGAAGAAGAAGAAGAAGAAAAAGAAGAAGAAGAAATGGAACAATATCAAGCGAAGACAAAAAAAAAGAGAAGAAGAAGACGAAGAAGAAGAAGAAATGGAATAATATAAAGCGAAGACAAATATAAGAGAAGAAGAAGAAGAAGAAGAAGAAGAGGAAGAAGAAGAAATGGAACAATATAAAGCGAAGACAAAGAAAAGAGAAGAAGAAGAAGAAGAAGAAGAAATGGAACAATTTAAAGCGCAGACAAATATAAGAGAAGAAGAAGAAGAAGAAGAAGAAGAAGAAAGAAGAAGAAGAAGAATAGAAGAAAGAAAAAGAAGAAATGGAACAATATAAAGCGAAGACAAAGAAAAGAGAAGAAGAAGAAGAAGAAGAAGAAGAAGAAGAAGAAGAAGAAGAAGAAACGGAGCCATATAAAGCAGAGGCAAAGATAAGATAAGAAGAAGTAGAAGAAGTAGAAGAAGAAGAAAAGGAGAAGAAGAAGAAAAAGAAGAAATGGAACAATATAAAGCGAAGACAAAGATAAGAGAAGAAGAAGAAAAGAAGAAATGGAACAATATAAAGCAAAGACAAAGATAAGAGAAGAAGAAGATGAAGAAGGAGAAGAAGAAGAAGAAGATGAAGAAGAAGAAGATGAAATGGAACAATATAAAGCGAAGACAAAGATAAGAGAAGAAGAAGAAGAAGAAGAAGAAGAAGGAGAAGAAGAAACGGAGCAATATAAAGCAGAGGCAAAGATAAGATAAGAAGAAGAAGAAGAAGAAGAAGTAGAAGAAGTAGAAGAGGAAGAAGAAGAAGAAGAAGAAGAAAAAAACCAAAATAACAGAAGACGAAAAAAGAAGAAATAGGACAATGAAAACCGAATACAAAGATTTCAGAAAAAAGAAAGAGATGAAGAAGAAGAAGAAAAAGAACAAGAACAAGAACAAGAAGAACAAGAAGAGGAAGAAGAAGAAGAAAAAAATAATAGAACACTGAAAGGCGAAGGTAATCGAAAAAGAAGGCGACGAAGAAGAGTGGGAAGTTCGATGCGATAAACGTAAGAGACGAAGAGAAAACGTAACAATAAAAAAGGGAAGGAAAGATAAAAGAAAAAGAATGACATAAAGAGGAACAGAGACAATGAAAACATGAGTTAAACATCATATCAGAAGAAGACAAAGATGAAAAAGATATGTAGTTAACAAGAGAAAGGCGACACCTTGAAAAAATGGGGAGAAATATAAATGAGAAAGTAGAGAAGAAAGTTGTCGAAGAAGAAATGAAGCAAAGAAAAACGGGAGAAAATTCCCGAAAAGATAAGGAGGTGGAAATTAAATAAATACAGAGAAAAGGTAGAAATCAAATGCGAAAGAAAGGACTACTAAAACGGAGAGAGAAGAAAGATGGAAGGAGATAAAACGAGAAAAAAAGAAAAAGAAAAAAAGAAAAAAGAAGCCGATAAAAATGAAGAGAAAATAAAACCACGAAATGACCAAGAGAAGAGGGAGAGAAAGACGTGGAGGAGAAGAAGGGAAATGGAAAAAAAAAAAAAATAATTGTGTTAAAGTACAAACGTTGACACACGCAGAACAAAGAAATGTCTCGTGTTAACAGATTTAATGAATAAAATAAAAAAAAAAAATAAAAATCCTTCAAAATCATCGACTTTTACACGCTGTATCTTCCGTTGATAATTACTTCTTTGATAAAGAGCGCAAATTTTCTTTCTGATCTAAAATACCAAAACGTTACAAAGTTAATGAAATACGTCTTACGCATGCGTCAAATACATATGGTATGAGAGACAAGAGTGGTAGCTCGCAGCAAGATGACAGTCATCGGTTTTTCTCGAAGGATTTCAAACATCCACTGACGATTCCACCAGTTCGCTTTGTAAGACAATAGGGACATCTTGCGATTTTTGACAAGACAAATGACTTTGAATTTTATTTTTAGACTTTTTTTTTCTGACTGAAAACGGCGTCTGTAAATGTAGACTTGCTGTTAAAGATCTGACATAACTAGTTCTGACACAGAAAAACCTTCAGTCAAACTTCTTTTAGTAAATGTCGCACAATTCAATGTTGGAGACCCACTCAATGTAGAGGATTAAAACCGAAATGATGAATCAAGTTTGTGATATGAACGGAAAAGAAATTGTATATAGTGAAGATTATAAGAATAAGGAAGATAAATTTTATTTTATTTTTACGTTTTATCAACCCATTGTTTGGATTTACACTGTTTGGTTTGTTGTCCTCATATTTTTTGCCATATTCAGTTTCGGACGTTGTACGCTCCGGTCTTCTTCAGGTGATTGAAATAATTGTTTTGTACTTTAAATAAGGGAAATTAATTATACATGGTTAAAAAGAAGTCAGAAATGATTTATTTATTAGAAAATTGATTATGACAAAAAGTAAAAAAATTTTTTAGATTAAATTTTTTTCTCGTCAAAATATCCTCCGTTAGCCTTGATTACTGCAGCACAAATTTTTGGTATTCATTGTATTCAGTTTGGCAATTGATTCCATTCTTTTTTTCCGTGATTCTAAGATCTCTTTTTCATATTTTTTTTCACTCGTCTATCAAGTTCATCTCATGCTAATTCTAGGGGTGGCTTAAAACATTTGAACTGTAGTGTATATATATATATATATATATATATATATATATATATATATATATGTGTGTGTGTGTGTGTGTGTGTGTGATCCTCTTGAGTTCTGGAATGAACTTGTTATTTAACAGACGTTCAAACCATGTACGTCATTGGGAGTGGAAACGTCAATAGTGTTACAGAATAAGGGGTGGCTGGGCCGGGATGGTCAGCAATTGGTCAGAATACCTTGTAGTCGTCGTATTCTTACAGGGATCGGTTGCAGTTGTCAGTGTTTCAGATATAAGTTCATGCGAAGTCAACGGAGGGCCGCATCAATTTTAACACTAAGCCAACAAGCGACATGTCTGTCCCCTTAGATCTTTTCCTCCCAGTGTGATGTAGTATACATTATACGACATCTACCTCTCTCTTCTAATAAAAAGAGTCAGTTAAAGAAAAAGTCTCGTTGGTTATCCCCGTTATCAATCACTTGACTATTTCAATCGTCGGGGTTTACCTAAGAGCAGAAGAAACAGATAACTTGGGTGATCTGTAAGCGGTAGTTCTTTGAAGTTGTGGTATTTTTTTGACCGTGCTCTCTTAGCCTCTCACCAGTTTTTGTGGTAACCGTTGCGCTTGCGTCCGCCTTCAACAGTACCTTGCGTGGCGGTCTTGCAGAGGTTGAGATGCGGTGTGACGTAGCCGAACCATGCCATCTTCCGACGCTTAATACTGTCCAGGTGAGATTCCTGTTGGTTCAAGAAACTTTTCACCTTGTTTCGTCCATAGTCAATGGTTTTGTGTCCCTAGAAAAATAGGCAGAGGATCTTAAGCATATATCCCCGAATACCTGGAACCTTTTCCATGTCGCACCTAGGGATGTCCGGAGAGGCGGATGGATACTATTTCGTTACTATCATCTTTGAAATCGCAACACAAAACGCATCAATAGTGACTGGAGAAAGGTTGCTGCCTAAATAGTAATTCTTTAAAAATGAGGTACTGAACAAGCCACTTGTTTCCCCATTGATCAGTTAGGGTACGCTCGGAGGAAAGGTGGTCCGAAAGGTTCTGTCATTGTTTTGTTTTTCGAAGTGCGCGTTAGAAAAATAGAGAATTCATTAAAAATTGTATTATAATACTTAAGGCGAAAACTCCTTTTTATATCTACCGCTGTTGAGTTTTATCTATTGAATGATTTATTTTTACGGCTTATCAACCCTTTGCACGTTATTTAAAGCCAGAAAATATTTATATATTGTAAAATATTTTTGGGGAGATAATATCTAATTTATTGATGCACGCCTACTAATTAACCCATAGTTGGGAGGAAAAGAGATTGATTCATAACTTTATCCAGCATTATTTGCGCGTAAGTGAATATAAAAAAAAACGACTGGTACTGGAACTCGGATTTCAGACTTACATTTATATGCCGTTATCTATTACAACCCCGCACTCCAAACTTACAGCGCCTGGCACTTCAAAGCGTTCTCCCATCTAGGGACTGATCTGGCTTGACATTGCTTAACATCGCCGATCTTACGAAAACCGGTGTTTCAACGTGATATGCCGGTAAGCTCAAGGAAAGAAGGTGATAGATTAATTGAGTCAGAGATACTAATGATGATTATTGATAACATTGTCTTAAGACAGCTACGTTGAGGTGGATGTTTTGGCTTCGAATGAATAAACATAGTAGGTCTTAAAGAAGACCATCCATCTTCGAAATTCCTGAACTGACGATAAAGAATCACAAAGAACGGTACCAAATAACCGAAAAAAAATCACTTTAGGACTTTCAACAAACCAACAACGAAAATGAATATCATATGTAAGTCAAAGAGAAAATAATGACTGGGCCAAGATGTTGATTTTCCACACTACTTCAAACAAAAAGTTAGGAAGGAAGCTTCCATCAATACTAGATCACCTTTTCATAGACGTGATATGGTTTCCATACAAATATTTTCATGGCAACTGTTCTAAGAAGCAATCTTCGTTGATGGGGCATCAACGAAGATGCATAAATTTAAGCGTGCTACTAGATTGGCAGATAGGTACCACCTTGTACTGTTGAAATAGTTAAATGCAAACACCACTTTACTCCAGCAGTCTCTTATCTCGCGCTTCACAACGGGGGAACTCCCTTCCTCTTACTTGCTTCCCTGATAACTACAAAAATTGAAATGCAGTCGCCATCTTCTGTTACCGTGATTCCGTTCTCCTTTTACCCTTTTTTCAATCCCGTTTAAACATAGTCCCCCCCACTTTCACTCTCTGTAACCCCTGCATGTTTGGAGCTTTCCCGCTTTGCTTCGAATGAAATGCTTAAAAAAGATCAGAAATTAAATTTGAAAATCCTAGTTTGCTGAAAAGATTTTTATAAATTTCAGTCAACGGTAGCATATCCTGGGCATGACGATAAACTACATCGAGCAGTAAGGTCTCTATCGGGAGATTGGAGGTTTTGAGGAGCGTGGAACATCCTCTTAATTGCTGTTGTTTCCAGGTCCTCGCTGACCCGAAATGGTAGCGCCTGTTAGGGTCCCAGCTATGGGGAAATAATGAAACCCCAAATTAAAATCAAAAGTATAAAAGTACATTTTTAAAGTAAAAATACCAGCAATACATTTTAAAAACGGGACCAACGATACTGTTATGGTAAATTACCCATGTACGCATGGACTCTCCCAGGTATAAGTAAGAGCAGGTACTGCCTTTTAGAGAGTGTAGTTTTCCAGCAGTCAGCTCTGACAGTCGGACCGAACATTCTTGCTCGTTTGTATTAGGTTGGTGCAAAAATAATTTCGTTTTCTAACATATGTTACTATGTGAGAAAACGAAATTATTTTTGCACCAACCTAATATATGTTTTGTATTACTGTTTCTGTTAATATATATATGATTAAATCAATTCCTCTGTTTGTGTCTTTATTTCTGGCCCCAAACAAATAGATATTTATGGAAAAATAACCAGCAATACATTTTATCTGTAGTTGAAGGCATACAATATACCGTTAAGCAAAATCAAACAACCAACCAATGGTAGCACTAGTTGCCCGTTCAGTGCTGAACATTTCCTTCTAAGGAAACGCCTAATATTAACATTACCATTAGAGATGAGGAGAACAGATATTACACCCTGATCCCTGCCCAAAGGCTAATGATGCTAAAAAAGATAGTTCATGTAGCACTTCGTGAGATATTTCTTGTACGAAATGTAAAAATATGAAACACGGTCAAATTTGGGGATGGGGAATATTTAAAGAAAGGTCGTTGCCCATATATAAATTAAACACACAGAGAGAGACATACAGATATATATATATATATATATATATATATATATATATATATATATATATATATATTCGGTTTAAGAGTGAATATAAACTAAATAATTAGACATTAGCAACTATATATGCGTGCGTTAGCGTGAAGACACATATAAGCGAATAAATATTTACTGAATTTAATAAGAGACAAACAAAACAGGGCTCAATGTTGTTAGAGCTAAGAAGAATATATTAATAAATATACATATATCTACGTTTGAAACGTTAATTTAATATATATATATATATATATATATATATATGTATATGAAGAAATATAGTCTTAAGGTGTGCTATATTTATGGAATAAAGTGCTCAATATCAGAGATAGAGCGTGTGTAAATATAAAAGTGAACATAGAAGTCAACACTTAGAGGCGACAGTCTGTTTCATGCTGGCCTTACGATTGCATATAGCATGAAACAGACTGTCGCCTCTAAGTGTCGACTTCTATCTTCACTTTTATATATATATATATATATATATATATATATATATATATATATATAATTTGTATATGTAATCCCTTTTTCGGTTATTTAATATCTAGTTTGTTTTCATATTTAAGCATATAGACAAAAATTGGTCGAATTTCTACTTGTGTCAATAGGTTAATATTGATCAGATTTATATTTAAGTCTATAGTTAAATTATCGGATTTTTACTGAAATATTAAACTTTCGTTAGTCAGTAGGTAAAACGGTAATCAGATTTATACAAGATTTTTTAGGAAAATATTAGTTTAGTCGATATTTGACTCTGAAATAAACATTGTTCAGTTTTATTCTTGAATCTGCAGGTAAACATTAGTTAATTTTATACTTGAGTCTATCGGTAAAATTTGGTCGATTTTATACTTGTTTCTACAGGTAAACCTTGGTCGTTTTTATAATTCAGTCCGTTTTATACGTTATAGGCAAATATTGCCCAGCTTTTCACTTCAGTTGTTTTTTAATACATTCGTCGTTTGTCTACTTGAGTCTATAGATAAATATTGTACTTAATTTTGTTCTTAATATTAATTATACATATCGAAAAATTTACTGCGAAAATGCTACGACAAAATGCGTCCAATGACTTCAATTCACTGGATTATTTTGTCTTAGAGACAATAATTTTGCTTGTAAGCAACTGGAACTTGTTTAGAATCTAAAAAAAAAAACTTTGAATTATAGATTGTTTATTTAATTTCTTTCTTTCTTCTTATCATTCTTCATTCTGCAATGCGCAACGTAATTGGAAAGGAGTCCCAAAACCGTATACATACATACATACATACATATATATATATATATATATATGTGTGTGTGTGTGTTTGTGTTTTTGTGTGTGTGTGTGTGTGTGAATGCTACATACACATGCGCAAAACGCAGACGGAAAAAAGTCCTGGTTATGACGATAAAATACATCCGACAGCAAAGCATTTGATCAGGAGTTTGGAGGTTTTGAGGAACCAATTCTTAATTGCTTTTGTTCCCAGGTTCACCCCGACTGGCAGTATCTGTTAGAGACTTATATCTATGGCCAAATAGTGAATCGTCAAACAGAAACAAATACTATGAAACTGTAAATACCAGCAATATATTTTTATATAAAAAATGACCAACAATACATATTTATAATAAAATTAAAAATATTACATTTTTATATAAAAAAAAAATGACCAACAATACATATTTATAATGAAATTAAAAATAATACATTTTTATATAAAAAAATGACCAACAATACATATTTATAATGAAATTAAAAATAATACATTTTTATATAAAAAAAATGACCATCAATACATATTTATAATAAAATTAAAAATATTACATTTTTATATAAAAAAAATTGCCAACAATACATATTTATAATAAAATTTAAAAAAATTACATTTTTATATAAAAACGTGTTCAACAATTCCTATCTATTTTGAAATTACTAACAATATATTTTTATAGTAAAATACCAACTACACATTTTATATAAAAAAATGAACAACTGAAAATCTTTTTAAAACAAAATTACCAGCGGACAAGCATCTTGTCTGTAGTTGAAGTCATACAATTGCGATCAAAATATGTTTAATTGAAGCCAGAAAATTGACCCATAGAGGTGTTCATATGTCGCTAGATAAAACCAAATAAAAAAATAAACGAAACAAGGGCTAAGCATAGAATGAAGACAGGTAATGTCGTTTAAAATACGTTTAAAATTGTCATGGCGTAGCAGGCTTCATTTTACACGGTGCCCGAGGACAAAAGTTGTCCCTCAAGCGTTTTGTTCTAGACCTAATAGATCCAAAAAGTTGCTCTGGGGATAAGAGATCAAATAAGTTGTATCCCTGATGCGTGCTGTCATTCGTTATGTTTTAGAGATCTCCTTCAAGCAACCAAGGATGTCACCGGGCAACCGATTATGTCCTGGACAGCATATGTAATCCTCTGAAAGGCTCTCCTGTCCGCTAGATGCAACCAAACAAAAAATAAACGAAACAAGGGCTAAGCATAGAATGAAGACAGGTAATGTCGTTTAAAATACGTTTAAAATTCTCATGGCCCACCAGGCTTCTGTCCTAGACAGCATTTGTAATCCTCTGAAAGGCTCTCCTGTCCGCCGCAGAGCCGCAGGCTAACCAAGTGTTGATCATAAATCGTCTGTATAACGATGAACTTGTTAGTGTTCAATCAGTGGGCAAATCCAGGCGGATACCAACATAGAACGTACCCCAATTTAAGTCTTAAAGGAATAAAACAAGACAAAAAATAACAGAAACACGACGAGTTAAATATGATTTCTGGCTTTAAATAACCTGCAAATAAGGCATCAATAAATCAATAATTGGTGGAGCGTAGTTTTTTCATTGTAAGAACATTTTTGAAGGTAGTAATAATTTACTGACACAAATCCTACTAATTAATCAATAGTTGGGCAAACAGGCGGACTTATACCTTTCCCAGTGGTATTTGCGCTTAAGTAAATATGAAGAACCCAACTGGAATTGGATCTCGGCTCTCCGATTTACAATTCAAGAGCCGTTATCCGTTACATCCCAAGCACATGCGAGCTTACAGTAATTGATATTCCCAAGTGAGCAGAGACGTAGTAGACACTTACCAGGCTCGATGTTGCTTAACTTGCGAGAACTGGTAATTCAATGATATAGCAATAAGCCTTCGCAACCAATTATAGGTTCAACCAATTTCAGAAAGCAATTATTGAATCTAATTCCTGTACATTGACTATTCGGAAACCTTGACTAGTATCCAATCGTACAGTTACTGATTTCTCTCTCATATATTAGGTTGGTGCAAAAATAATTTCGTTTTCTAACATATGTTACTATGTGAGAAAACGAAATTATTTTTGCACCAACCTAATACAAGTGTGTGATCGGTAGGTTGTTACCATTTTATATCTTTAATTTAGAGCATGTGCGTTATTTCTTTTGATTTTGTGGACTGCACAGTATTGTAGGGTCAGTTGGGCGCCATCTGTGAGAAAAAGAGCACAACGACGCAAGAAATTTGGAAACGGCATGCTGTACTGCATAGCATTCGCACCGAAACCTCCAATACTTAAATTTCAGATTGAATGGGTGTACATCTGAGGACAGTGCAGAGGATTCGGAAAGAGTTAGTGAGTCTAATGGTGATTACGAAGTTATTTGAAGTGATCACTAGTGATGGTAACACGGAGGCCTACATAAAGTGTCTTGAAAAGGTAGTGCTGGCCAAGGTCAAGAGGTGACTGCTGGAAGACCCAATATCTGGTAACAGGACTCTGCACCATACCACAAAAGCAGGAGACCGCAGTCATTGCTGCCAGACAATTTCTACGACTACATCACCTAACTGGTCATCTAACTCCCCAGACTGCAAGTTCCCTTGATAATTACATGTGGGGCGCAATTCAGCAAAAGACCAGCAAAACTCCTTATAAAACCAAAGATAAACTGAAGGCAAGGGTTATTGCAGCATCCACCAACTTAAACCAGGAGACCACCCAGAAGAATTGTAGGAGATTCCAAAGTGGTTTGGAGTCCGCCGTAAAGCCAATGGTTATTTTATAGCATAAATTTATTTTCATTATTTCAAGATATTTTCGTGTAATTTTGGCAAATATAAATATAAAAAAAACAACTCTTCATCTTAGCCTAAGTTAAACGACAATTTATCTATCGCACCCAGTATTTGTACTCTTTGTGGGCATAGTTAAAGCATTCTATTCTTTCAGCATTGTGTTCTGACTTATCTGCAGACGTCTTACATTACACCTATTCGATCATAATTCCATTAGAACCCATTTAAACGCACACACAGACTTAGCAGACTCCATTAGAAACATACTAGTAGAAAACACACATATAATAACTTTATGCACCTGTAAAAAAGATAATAATAACGAAAGCTTCAATAATAAAAAAGAAAATGCCAATTCTTAACAATATTAATTACGAACAAGGCCACAATGTGCTAACCGTATTCAGAAATTAAAAACATCTCTATATCACGCTAAAACATACACGTAATGCACACACTCAATTAAGCTGAAAAACTGAATCATCCTTAATAATGGCAAAAGGCATTGCCGAATGCGCTAGTAACTATAAAACATTTGGACAGTTTTACACACTCTTTGTCCAGAAAACAAAGCTCTTGTTCAAATACAAGCTTAACCTTGTTTGTCTTTTTAATGAAACATGCATAAACAAAGGATTGCTGCATAAATATACAACTACATATATATATATATATATATATATATATATATATATATATATATATATATATATATATATATATATTGAGAGGGAGTAATCTTGTTTGACTCTCTTGAGGCTGATTTTGAATACAGAGTATTACTTTACTTAGACTGATTGCTACCTCAAAGCAAGTGAGACCAGTAGGCTCTACTATTTTACTATTTAGCTTGTGTGAGGAGAAGTGATGCATTCTGAGTTTCCTAAGGTGAAAGTGAAAGTGGAAGTAATGAATTCGGTTAGAATTCGATGTCTGCTCACCGAATTCTTTTTCTGATTTTCTGATCGAAACAGAAAAAAAAATCATGTCTGATAAACATGTGACAGACATACATTTTTATAACAATCGTCCGAAAATTATATAATTTAGTTACATCGTAAGTTTTAAGTATCACCTTCTTTTATATACGCAGTTGTATACTTGAGACTTACTTTTGCGCTATCAATTCTGTTGCCGTTATTAACTTAGTTGAATATAATGAGAAATAACTTCTATGTGTCGTGTCGTTTGAAGACAAGGGAAATACAGCTCTCTGTCACATTTATAGTTCGATGCTTACCTCTTTACTTACTTGGCTTACGGCCACATCACGTTTAAACAACGGTTCCGTTCGATTGCCGAAGTTAAACAACCTCGAGCATGGTCTGTACCTATATGGATGATGACTTTGAATTGTTAACCGGAGAACTGAGTTCCAATTCCCGTGAGGTTCCTTATATTCACTTACGTATCATACCCTTGAGAAAGGTATGAAGCCACATATTATTATCCCTCACCCAGATGTAAGACATCACTAAACCGCTATTATCTCCAACAAAAAAAAAAATTCTTATAAGCTAAAAATATTTTCTGGTTGTAAATAATCTGCAAGGAATTGATAATCCCTCGAAAATGAATCAATCTTTTATTTATCCCATTTGAGGAGCTGGAATTAATTTAACAAAGGTCGTTAGGTGTTTCCTTCTTTAGCAGTCCTTAGTCCATGTACGCACTGTCCAGCCCAGAGAATGAACCCATAATTTCTATATCAACAAATACCCACAAGGCAATAGACTAGTAAATTAAAGCGTTGGCTCATGAATTTCGTGGCATAGTAATTGTAAGTTCAATCTCTGGTCTGGGTAGCTCAAATATAGACTCAGTGGAAAAGGGTGAGCAATAACTGAGCGGTGCTAAATAAGAACAAGACGAGTTATCCACAGAGACGGTCAGTGGAAGGAGAACAATCTACCCACTGAATGTCACGCGGATGGAAAAGAACCTGATGAAGGCTAGACAGCACGACTGTCGAAACGTTTTGACAACAGCCAAGACGCAGGCAATAATCGATATGCCTATAATGTAAATAATGATGATAAGCTTAATGGTAATGGCTATTGTAGTATTAGCCGTTTCCTTATAAGGAAACATCTGGCATCCATTCAACGCACAGCTAGTCCTGCTGTCGGTTGAAATTTATAAAATATTCGTTTTAAAACATTATTTTTAGGAAAAGAGCTTTCTCAAGTCTAGTAACTGTTACGTTTCTCTCCAGTATAGATGTTTAGATAATATTAGTCTTAGCTGTGAATGACGCAAAACATCATAGGGAAATAGTAAATTAGCCGTTTCCCTACACGGAAATATTTGGCTTTTATTGAACGAGCAGCCAGTTGTGCTTTCGGTTGAAATTTGTAAAATATTTCTCGTAAAAAAATTCTTCAGGAAAATATGTTCCTCAAGTTCCGTAGCTTTTATCATTCTTTCCAATAATGATGGTAGGGGTTCCTTCCTAACCTTTTGTTTTTCGCTGTGTGTAATCTCAACATTTTGATTATGTCATTATTTTCTTTTCGAGTTACATGGCTATTCATTTTAGTTGTTGCTGCTTTTGGCTTATCTTAAGGCCTGCTTCGTGGATCTCTTGAAAATGAATGTTGGTTTTCTGTTCAAATAGAAATGGTAGTGGTAATATTAACCGTTTCCCTACAAGGAAACATTTGTCATTCATTGACCGTGCAGCCAGTACCTTTTTTTCTCTTAAATTATTTTGTCAAGAAAATAGTTTTTTTTTTAAGTCCTGTAATTGTTATCGCTCTTTCTTGTATTGATGGGGGTTTCCTTGCTAACCTTTTATTTAAATTAGAGTGAAATGTCAAGATCTTAAATATATTTAAATTGAGTCGATTACATTCTTTGATAAAAAAAAGAAACAGCATTCACCTCAACTTTTCTCGATTTTCTGTTTTAGAAATATTAAAAAGAAAGAACTTTTGATATGTATGTCACAATATATGCAAAATAACAAGCTTAACTTTTGAATTGTCAGAGATCTTTTATATATCAGAAGTAGATAAAAATAAATAAATAATACATAGTAAAATAAACAAGATAAGAAAATATTTATGTCTTAAAACTTTTTTTTTTATTTTCAAATCCGTTAGATTAAAGTATTAAAGATTCACAGACATGAACATCTCAGTAATCTCCGAATCTATTACACTGCAAATACTGTTCTTCGGGAGGCGCCCGTGGAATATATTTATTATGATTTACTTAGTTTGTCACAGGGTCACAAATGTGGACACCACAGTAAGGATCGAATCCATTAAGAGACGGCAAATTAACTTTTGTAAGAATGTTTTTAATCATTTCTATGACTGTTATGGGGTCCACCCCTTTTTCATATAAGTGGACTCTACCAAGTGTACCTGGACTGCTGCCGTAAATACCCAGAGTTACAGTCAGTGAGGGTAGTCGGTAGTCGTATAGCAGTCGTATAGTGAGAGAATATACGAACGGAGATAGTGTGAGGTAATCTCTTGTAGAAGTCAGTTACAAACACGTAGACTCTAAGGAAGACCTACTTCGAGACTGTACATATCTATCTGTATTTGCTACTAACCACGTTCCTGGATTTACTAACAGTATTACTCTTTTTATCATTGTGTAAATACATTTTATTTCTTATATTTAATTATTGCGTTTGTCATTCCTTGGAGACCGAATTCATCTCGGAATCCACAACAACTTGGCGAACGAGGATTCGAACTCACGTGGATAACCACAACAACTTGGCGAACGAGGATTCGAACTCACGCGGATAACCACAACAATGACAATATAAAATAAGACTTACGACTTGAATAGGAGTCCCTGAACGCTGTTTGTCCTGTTCATGTTACTGTTCTGTGTCAGTCTAATTTCTAGAGGTATAGAGCACTTTTAGTTACTCTATTTTTCTCCTTTATTCTGTCTCTTTTATCTTGCCTATCTTGCAAGATTTTTTTCATGATCGTTTTTTTACTTCATTTTTTAGACATTTAAAATACAAAGAAGGCAATAACGCCACTAAGACGCAAGTAGTTAATAAGTGCAAGAGGATATGAGGAAAAGAAAACATTATTAAGGAATAATAAAAGAACAACAATTAAGAAAACAGAAAATTATGCACTTAATTTTTTTTGAGGCTCAAAGTTGATTTGAAAGCAAAAAAGCCGAGACAGTGTTCCATAATTGTAATATAGGAATAAAGTGTCGCTGCCGATACTTGAGTTTGAACATAGACCACCAATGAGCAAACACAGGCGATCCCATTATTGAATTAAGTAGATCACGTGACTATAATGTAGGAAGTTTCTGACGACTAACGATCTACATTTCTAGTCTATCCTCTATTACTATTCAGATCTATTATATCATTTCTAATCTATCCTCTATTACTATACGGACCACTATTCTCTACTCTATTCACTATACTATTTCTCTATCCGGATTACTATTCAAGCGAGTATTATCGAGCAAGTACTATTAGTGTGAATGCTATTCGAAGGCTTCTGGCACCAGCATTGTTCAACGGCGTACTATAGTTGTATCTGCGATTACTAAGTCTCTACTACAGCGAGGATTACAAAAGTGACAACGAGTGTTCGTTGGTATCACAAAAATAAGCGATAGGTACAAGAGAAGAAACTAATAGCATAGATCTTATGGTTGCATCTAGCCATTTCAACTGTAAGTTGATGAGGCCTCGTCGCTAATCTAGCAGTAGGCTTAAATTCTTAAAGTCTAAAAGTAGCTACTTGCTACGTTACGGTGTAAGTTTATTTTCGTTTAATACTGAAGATCACTCAATACAAGGCTCGAGAGCTACTCAAGGTAGAATTACTGCTAAAAAGAATTATGAGGAGTGTTGTATATGAATAAAAGAGTGAGTAGAAGGATGGGGATATGTAGGAAATGTAAAGATTAGACCGCGACTTGGTATCGAACTTTTGCTTCCAAGTGAGACGAGCTATATTAACCATCGCACGGCGTTACGTTGCCTTTGTGTCTTTTTAGTCAAGTTAAAGGACAAAAGCGAAAAATCAACCGCCACCGACATTGAAGCGACACCACGTGACATATATTGGGGAAATGACGTAATTGCGACAATGAAAGAAACAAAAGGTGCCATTTGCTGAATCTTGAAGGCTGAAAAACAATGGCTTTTCTGAAAAAGAAAACGTATTTCGAATAAATCGCATATTGCCGAATTCCGTTATACGAATAAAAACTGTTGTTATTTTTATCATCAAATTATAATCCATTTATTGTCTGTTGTATATTGCTTTCTTTTGCGGCAGATACACGCATATATTTAAAGTGGCTGTCAGCCGTTTGTGTAGCTATTCATTACATTTTAGAAAAAACACCTGTTCACTTCCTTCATAGTTTTACGGAAGACATATTTTAAAAACTTAATAATAATAATAATAATTATTCTTGTTCCTAACTTTGTTAGTTTGCATGATCTTAACGCCCTACTAATACATATTTAATAATGAACTATTCCATTTGATCGATCGCATGGAAAAGAAGACCTATCAAAGACTGGTTTCAGTAAAAAAAAGCAAGATAGAATTGATTAACGTCCCTTGCTAATGTTTTATAAAAATGGACGATTCCGTTTTGATCTGTGAGAAGGCAAATGACATCAAAGAAACTAAAAGAAAGAAGATAGAATTGTTTAACGGCTGTGTCATTGAAATGGAAGAATTAGTTAGTTTTAAATCTGTTCATTTGTACCTCCTTACTTCTTAAAATGACGAGTAGCTTTCATATTTATTATTGTCATTGCAATATTCTATCAAAGTTGTTGAGCTCAAATATTAAACGATGCGATAGAGGAATTTATTCGGATATATTAATGGCACTGAAATCGCCGCGTCCTGGGTATGACGATAAACTACGTCCAACAGCAAGGAAGGCCTCAGATAGTGTTTTCAGAAGAATAATGTTGCCAGCTATACGTTTTTTTGGGAAAAAATACTGTTGCCAGCTATACCTTTTTGAAACAATAATGTTGCCAGCTATGTTTTTGAAACAATGTTGCCAGCTATACGGTTTTAGGAAACAATAATGTTGCCAGGACAAAATAGGCATTTAAAATTCATATAAACTGGATTTGGCATTAAATAACCCACAGTGGTTGATTTGCCATAAAACCCAAACAAACAAACAAACAAACAAACTGAAATCGCCATGAACTTATTCAATTATTAACTGAAGAATTAAAATTCCTCAGAAATTTAAAATGAAATTTTCACGTGTTAAAACTAGTAATAACAATGATGTTTACATAAAAGCCCGATTTAAGTAACGAAAAAGCAAAGAAAAGACAATGCTTAACAATGTTTAACAATATTTCGGCATATGGACTGTCTTCAAGTTATATTTACAATTTGCAATGAAATACATAAAAAATATAAAAGATAATAAACGCAAAGTCAAAAGCCTTTCTCTATTCAATTTCTTTATTTTTCTCTTTTTCTTCATTTCTTTCTTTCTTTCTTTCTTTCTTTCTTTCTATTGTCTTTCTTTTTTTTACGTATTATTATGTATGTTTTCTTTTTCTCACTACAGCCGGACAGCATCTCTGATATGTTGCGTCATTTTTCTTAGGTAAGGTCAAACCTAGAAATATAGGACATATGCAGAATAATGATAACAAATTCGACCCCCTCCAAAAGATTTTATAAACTAAAATGAGATAACAACTATTCATGTCAAAGATTCTAGCTTCATTTTTTCTTTTTGTAAAATGTCAGGGAACTATGAGAACTTTTTTTTTTTTTTTTTGCGCAATCATTCAATAGTATTTCTTCGTTTATAAGCCTTCGAAAACTGACAGAAGACAGCGTTTAAATATTGTTATTTCTATTCTTAATAGAGAAAAGCAAATGCTGTATTTAATCCTGTTAATAATTGTTTTGTTATCAACAGTGAAAACGAATTTAAAAATGGCAAAGTTGAGGCAATTATTCAAAATAATAATTTAAAAGTAGTTGTTGATAGAAAGAGGCATTTGGTGTTTGGTGAGCATTAAAAGCATGCGTTAGTTTTAAAGTGACGCTTTCTTTTTTCACATGTATGTAAATAATAATTATAAAATGTCACTTTAGATCATAAGAGATTTCCTGAAATACGTTGGGAAATTTCAAAGATTTCATGAAAAGAGCCAGTTCACCCTGATGATCTCATGTGGTGAATCCTAGGTAGGTAGTACCTGGATCATTTGTATATATATATATATATATATATATATATATATATATATATGTGTGTGTGTGTGTGTGTGTATGTGTGTATTATTTTTATTATATGAGATTAGTAAAACATAAATGCTCCGAACAGAACAATTTTTCTCCATTTCTTTCTTCTCTCACACGCTCATACACGCTCGCGCGCACGCACAAACATACACACACACACACACACACACACACACATATATATATATATATATATATATATATATATATATATATATTGGAGATTGAGACAGAGAGAGAGAGAGAGAGAGTGCGATGCATAAATTGTCTAAATTACACAAAAATGAAAATAACACTGACAATTCATTTTAACAGAAATATTTACCAAAATACAAAAAGAATATCCAGAAAGACTAAAGAGTAAATTTATTCATTAAAATCGGCATTGGTTTCAACCACTGGCTCCAGACGACTTCAGAATCACCTGCAACTCTTCTGCTCGGTCTGCTTGTTTAAGCTGGTGAATGCTGCCATAATCCTTTCCTTCAGTTGATCTTTGGTGTTACGAAGAGTGTTGTTGGTTTCTCACTCAACTCCGCCCCACACATAATAATCAAGGGAATTACAGTCTAGGGTGTTAGGTGGCCAGATTTAATCGGCTATGTGTGGCATAGTGTAAAGACTTGTTGCCAAACATAGGTTCTTCCAGCAGCCACCCTCTAGTCACAGGGCCGCACTACTACCTCAAGTCACTTGATATAGGCCTCCGTGTTGAATCTGAGTTTCTGTTCATATTAGGGCTGCCTGCGCGAATGCCAACCAGTACAGCATGCCGACAAAAATATCTCGAAATATGGGCACAGGTGTTTAATATTTGGAATGAACATAAAATATAATATTCGTTTACGTTGTGTAAAACTGTTCACCATGACGACCAGGTGTATTTAAATTTGAAATGCATCGTTCAAATCATTCCAGTAAGCTCGCTTCTACAATATAGGCAGCATTTAATTTCAATTAATATTTGACTCGGACGAACGTATATGAAGGAAAATGACACATATAACACGCAGGCACACACATATACACACATACGCACACACACACTCATTCATCCTCTCTCTCTCACTATCTGTGAGTTTATAGTACTTCATCTGTAGATTCTAAGATATATATTATTATTGTTGTAGCATACCTACGGACGATAATAGGTATATCCACATTCACATAAATACAGTAGTAAATACTGTATGTTGGTCTGCAGTTGGAGATTCGTCTCCAGCTGTGCTGGTCAAACTCTCAGGACAGAGACGATCGCCAGACGAGGCTATGTTGAAAGACAGGGTATCATCTCGGGAAACAGCTACCCGACCCCGTTTTATAAGGGGTCGATGAGGAATTTTTGGTCGAGACTACGGGCTCGGATACCCTACATTAAATTCGGCCTTGTGACATATATGACCGCGTGGGGCAGTTGGTAGATATACTACCGTTGGGGATTCATTGTAGAATTGACTTGACTCACTACCAGCAGTCGACTAATTCTATGGACCGCTGGCGAATCTTATATGTGTTGTTCTTGTCCTAAGTATTATCGTTCATTAACAAACTTTGTGTGATTATTCTTATTCAGTAACCTTCTCAATGTTTCAATAATTATTTACTTTTATTATTATGAACTAATATTAGTTAAATTTGAAGCAATAATGCATCTATGATAATGGAGAAAACATATAGAAGGTAGGTGATTATATAGACAATTGGTTTTATGTAAAGTAAATTCATTTTTTTATCAATAGGCAACGGTTTCATAGATTTCCTATATCACAAACTTATATATATATATATATATATATATATATATATATATATATATATATATATATATGTATGTATATATATAAGATAGAAACTAGAAACTTTGAAAACTGTTTTATCTAAGGTTATGCGAAATTTTCTTAATCTGTGATTCAAAGTATCACTATTTTCTCATTGTGAAGTATCTCTGTAAATCTTCACTGCCAGTAATGTTTTATAAATAACGTGAAGTTTCCATTTAGTATGCAAGGCAGGATCAAGTTAAGAAAAAAACAAGATGGCGAATTGACAAGTGATGACTAAAAAATCCGATGGGATTATCTTTCTTTGATAATAAAAACAACAAACAAAAACCTTTCTTTACCTCCCGTATCATTGATAATAAACAAGTTGTTAGAAAGACGATGGCACAAGGTGACACTTTCAGAGTTCTTCGTTTTCGTAAAAATGTGCGAAGTCTATTCCACTGAGGATTATAATGTTGACTGCTTTAAAGAAATGTACAGTTTCACTAGGCGGATGATAACGTTCTCGTCAGCCAGCGTCCTCCTAGATGTCATGTGTGATATTTACAGCCATACTGTGCTCAGTATTAATAAAAAGGAAACCGAGACCATACGCGATTTTGACATGTGTTCAATACAGAACTCGGGAATATGTGCATGCATATATATATATATATATATATATATATATATATATATATATATATTATTGTTATGGTCCGGTTCCTTGTACCACGGTGATAGTCCAAGGTAAAACCAATAAAGAAGAACTCGAACACAGGTATGGAATAACACATATATATTACAAACAGGAATATCTACAGAGAAGTAGAAGTGTTAGTATGAACAATCAAGTTTAGTAGGGAGAACAATGTAGTCTCGACCAATATCACTATTCCAATGTCTTGCAGTAATTGTCTGAACGCGACTCTGTTTCGGACTGCCTCTGACTCGACTCTTGACTCGACTTGAACTACTCACTCCACTTGAACTACTGACTCTATTTGCACTACTCCTGAGGCGCAGTATTTATTAAGTATGGAGTAGTCCATTATTATTATTATGGGTAAGATCTCATAACAATTATAATGTAGGAATGAAGTGCCGCTACTGACACTTGGGTTCGAACATGCCAATGAGCAAACACAGACGATCCCATTATTGAATTAAGGCGTATATGTAGGAAGTAGCTGACGATTAATGATCACTATTTCTAGTTTATCCTCTATTACAATTGGACCGCTATTCTCTATTCACTATACTATTTCTCTATTCAGATCACTATACGGATTACTATTCGAGCGAGAATTATCGAGCAAGTTCTATTATTGCTAGTGATATTCGAAGGCGTCTAACACCAGTATTGTTCAACGGCGTTACTATAGTTGTATATACGATGACAAAGTCTCTACTTCAACGAACATTACGAAAGTGACAACGAATATTCGTTGGCATCACAAAAGTGTTCTTTGACATCACAATATATATATATATATATATATATATATATATATATATATATATATATATATATATATATATATATTGGTCTCGCGCTTTCTTGCACTCATGAGGTGGAAGTAGTGATTCAGCCTCATATTCGACTTTCTTAATATTTGAATGGCTTTCCAAACGTGTCTTCTTGTGCAGAACACTCGCCAGTAAGCCAAGGTCATCGCAATATGGCTTTCGTTGTTGGATCCAGTTTTTTTATTCTTTCATTCCCTTGCTAGGCGGTAATACTTCTATGACATACGGGGGTGACAAGGACTGGGAGAGGCTGAAGAGACTCTAGTATGGAGAAGTGAAGAAAGGACAACAAAGAAACAAAGTTTAGTTAGACAAAATATGGTGATTGACGTTACATTTAAATTTTGGACTATTTTAGATGTTAGGGAATCACGGAATCAGAAGTGATTTCCACAGGTAAGATGTGCGAGGAAAAGAAACCATTAGAATAGAAGTTGGTGTTGCATCTAGTTAGTTCAGATCTGGTAGCACGCCTAAATTCATATCTATCTAGTACCAGGTTTTAATACATTAAGATAAATCACCAAAGAGGATATCACATCAGAACAATTGCCATGAGAATATTTGTAGTAACGGCGGAGGTAAACTACGTCACCTCGGTGAGAAAGAGACTGAAGTTGTGATGACAGTTTAGGGTGGGCTGCATTATAGGTCCTTCTTTGAAGCTTGTCAAGAATATCGCGATATACGTCAATCGCATCAGACCAAGTATAGTAATCAATATTCAATGAATGACCTGTCATAATGAATTTTACGTCACATTAGTGGGATAAGGTAACACCTGTCGAAGTCCGGAAACATTGCCAGTTAAAGTCAATCGAGAGTTGCATTCGGTTGGCCGCGGCATCCGAAAGGCCGAATAACGGCTCTTCCGCTATGCTTGGTGTCAGGCGAAAATGTTGGCGGTCATTGTAAGCAATACAAAGAAGATATGATAATTTGTGATGTTATCCCTAAATGTTGGTTGGTGATAAGACCATATGAAGATGAGTCTGCATAGAATCTTAAAAAACAAAAAAACAAAAGGAAAAGCTGGTCCAGCAGGTAGAACACCATCGAAAACCCCAGATTCCTTGCTCTATTGTCATTCAAGATGTTTTCAATAGAAATTCAGAAAAGCGAATCATTCTCGTATTGATCTAATTAGTCAGACAACCCATATACAATGAAAGCTAACGGTCGACTTCGTCTGAATAAGATTTTATGTGCAGACTTCCAAATTGTAACCTTCTGTACGGTTAAGTGTTGGTAAAAAAATCTGAAATATTAATCATTTATATCTCCCGCCTACTTTGTCTTTGTTTGTCCCTGTCTCGGCCGTTTCTTCCACCCTCCTTCTCTCTCTCTTTATATATATATATATATATATATATATATATATATATATATATATATATATATATATATGTGTGTGTGTGTGTGTGTGTGTGAGAGTGAAGGTGTACACTGAAGTCAACACAGAGTAGCAACATTCTGTTTCATGCATGAACGCAATCTTCAGGCTATGTGTGTTGTGTTTTGGCACGACTGTTTATATAGGCTGCACAATGATGCATTATTCATGGGTAGGAAGGTCTATTGTATTATTCTAACAGATGTGTTTCAAATTATTCCATTTCCCCCCCCTCTCTCTCTTTCCCCCCCTCTCTCTCTCTCTATATATATATATATATATATATATATATATATATACACACACACACAAGGAAGACATTTCGGCCAGTAACACACAAAAAAGAGAATGTCTAATACCGAGAATATTTAACATAGAAAAACATCTGTAAAAATAATTCATTTTAATAATATGTGGAAATATCCACTCTTTGCCTTGTGAAAATCGCGAGAACGGAAACCCGTATAGCAAAATTATGGAAAATGAAGCATAATATATTTTTTTTAAAAAAAATCCACATTACAGCCAGTGTGCGTGTGTGTGTTTGTGTGTACGTGTGTTTGTGTGTGTGTTTGAGTGCGAGTGTATGTGCAATCGCACGAGGCAGGATAAAATGTCGTTCATACAATTTCTACTATAGTTTCACCTTAATGGGATCTTCAGGTAGGGAAGAACAGAAAAACACTATCCTGAATCATATGAATTTACGTACCATGGAGCAGAGTAAATTAACATACTCTTGTATTTTCCAGAGTTCAATTCATCAGTCGCTACATGTCTCAATAGATATTTTCATAGCGTGTCATTCGTAATTTTCCCTTTTCTTGTCGTGTCGCTGTCCTTGCATAGCAAACATATTTTTTTTTGTTCTTGGTACCGTCGGTCATATGGTACCCCTAATTAATCTGATTCAGAATAGAGTTAATTTGGTGCTTTTATTTTGTTCAATAGCTGAGAAGCTCATCGGAACGAAACGTCGCAGTAACTGGACATTATTCGTTTTGTACGACTTATCTACGTTTTGCAATCAATGTAAAGCCAGAAAGTATTTTTAGAGTCTAAGAAGTTTGTTTTTGGTGGGGAGGGTGTAGATAATAATGATTTGGTGATACAAGTCCTATTGATTAACCCATAGCTCCGGGGAGAAGAGGTGGATTTATAACTTTCCCAAGGGTATTTACGCTTAAGTGAATATAACGAATCCAACTGGAGTGGAACTCAGCTCTCCGTTTAAAAATTCCGTGCTAATTTCCATTACACCACCCGCGCATCCAAGGTTACATTACCTAACATTCCCCTGCGTTCACCCATCTAGTTATTGACAAGGCTCAATGCCGCCTAACTTCGGTGATCGTAGGGGAACCCTTGTTTCAACGTGTTATATAGGAATAAAGTGTCTGTGTTGACACTGAAGTTTGAACACAGATCACCAGTTAGCAAACATAGGCGATTCGATTTCTAATAATTGATAGTAAAGGAAATGTATATATGGAAATTAGAATGACGTCTAATTAATCACCATTTGTGTTTTATCCTCTATTACTATACGGATCGCTATTCACTATACTATTCACTATACTATTTCTCTATACTGATCACTATACGGATTACTATTCGGATAATTATTTCTACACTATCCTCTATTACTATACGGATCGCTATTCACTATACTATTCACTATACTATTTCTCTATACTGATCACTATACGGATTACTATTCGAATCATTATTTCTACACTATCCTCTATTACTATACGGATCGATATTCACTATACTATTCACTATACTATTTCTCTATACTGATCACTATTCGGTAGTTACTTTTTCGAGCGAGTATTATCGAGTAAGTACTATTGATACGAGTTTTATTCGAAGGTGCCTGACACCAGTATTGTTCAACTGTGTTACTATAGTTGTATCTACAATAAAAAAGTCTATACTACAATAAGTATTACGAAAGTGAAAACGAGTATTCGTTGACATCACAAAACTGCCAACGAGTGTTCGTTAACATCGCAAAACGACGTGATATGGCCGTAAGCTGATAGCACTTGCAATGCAACTTTAATTCTTTCAGTGCATGCTAGTGTTTGCTATTACATTTCTCGTCCTCTGTTAAAACACTTCATGGATATTTAAATTTTTGCAATTCCTTAATTTTGGTATTTTTGAGGTTGCTGTCTTCGATATGTCTCGTGAGTGCCGAATTTTCTAAGCCTTCCTTCTTCACTGTGTGTCCTAGAAAATCTCAACTCAAGCTTTCTGGTTTTAATTATAAGCGTTCTTTTTTGCATTTTTCTTACGACACTGCCACGTGGTCCACACGTCCTGTACATGGAATAGTCAACGACTTTATGTAGAAACAATATTTCGGTTACCACCAACACGTCTTCTCTGTTCTGTGTCCCTTCTAGATGTGGAGATCATGGCTCCCCACAATGTCCTGTCATTTGTAGCTCTTAGTAAGTAAATTTTTTGCTATCTCTCATAATTGCTGTTCTAACAACCATATATACAATATAGTTAGCTATTTTATTTGCTTCTTTCCTATACCCCTCTTGATTTCTATATGCCCTGTGAGTGTCAAATTCTCCAAGTACTCTTCTCTCATTATGTGCCGTATAAATTTCAGCTGCATCTTTCTGATTCCAAGTATAAGTTTCGTTTTCTGATTACATTGTTTTCTAAAACTTCTTTGTTGCTCACATGTTCAGTCTATGGTATTCTCATTATCATTCTGTAGCCTTAAATCTTTTTTTTCATTGGTTTGCTCATGGAGAAACGACACTCATTTATATTTGAAGAACTTTTGAAGCTGTTTTGGGGCAGTCATGCATCTTTTTATTTTGGAAATTAAATGAGGAATTATTCACGAAAAATCGTAAATGTTGTTAAAGCTAGAATCTTTCGCCTGTATGACGTTTTGTATTACCATTAAATCTCTGTAGGAAAGTCAGGGAAAATAGTATTTTCTTCCCATCATTTTGAAAAGAAAATCGCTGCTGGGGATAAAACAGATTAAAAAAATTATTAGTCCTAAGCTCTGATCAAATCTTTCACCTGTATGACGTCTTGTATTGCCATTAAAATTCTGTAGGAATTTCAGGGAAAATAGTATTTTCTTCCCATGATTTTCAATAAAAAATCGCTCTGAGGGATAAAATAGATTTAACAAATTATGAGTCTTAAGCGGTTAATCCTGAGACAGATATTATTAATGGAATATATTCAATTATTATAATGTCATAGAAAATATGGATCAAATGTGGGAACTCGGTCTTGAATCAAATGTAGAATAAATACATTCATGGTAATTGTTCCGATGACCTTTCCTCTTTGTTTAAATTCATAGAATCTCGATAACAAAGTACTAGATTAGAGGTAATCTCTCCTCATTTTACAGTTGAATTGACTAGATGTAATCGTAGGTTCTATGCTAACAGTTCCTTCTCTTGCAATTTTCGCTTGTGGAACTCTCTTCGGGTTTCTTGCTTTCTAATCAACTTTGATCTTCAAAATTTTAAATACAATATAAATCGTTATCTACTGACTTAATTTCTCTTCTTTTATAGTACTCGCTCTTTAATAATGTTTTACTTTTTTCTGATATTCTTTCACAATCAGTAATCACACGCAACTTGGTGGCTTCGTTGCCTTTCTTGGCGTGAAATAGAACTAATATGAGAAATAATATCAAATTTAAAATTCTGACATCTCTATCTTCCTAGTTTTAATTATAAATGCCCATTTGTTTATACTTTTTCTAAAATTTCGTCGTTCTTCAAATGTTTGACCCCTGGTAATCTAAGCATCTGTAGAACCACATATCACATCAATTAATTCTACTCCGTTGTAAATATCTATGATGAAAGAATAGCAAAGAAAATTTACTTGCTGATCAATAATTGATAGATGCAATATAAACAGAATAGGATATTTTTATACAATTTTTTTCGAAATAGCTTGAAATAAATATTTGTAAATCTGTTTTTATATCTAGAATGTAGTCGATCATGGCTCTCCACATATTCCTTCTCGTTATTATCTAAGAATTACCAAGATTTCTTGGAATAGACAGTGGAGAGTTTTCTGTTGTATTCTCCGCTGTTTTGAGCATGGTTACCCTACTAGACTGGCTGTCATCCGATTTATTTAATCCGTAGCTTGGGGAGAATATATGAATTTCAAGCAGCAATTGCGCTAAAGTAGACGAATGTATCAGTTGTGAATTTATGCAAAACAAAAAAGTGAAAAATCGGTTCTCAATAGTGTACTAAAACGTCTACACAAACCTAACATATGGACGATAGAAATCGTCAGTCTCAGTGAAACATGTGAAATGACAAAAGTACGCAGAAAGAAAGCTTTGTTCAACTGAGAATACAAGGTTCGCGTATAGTGTCCTTTTATAGTCCCAGTAAACAGAAATAACTCTCTCAAAGTGGAGAGTAACGAAACAAGGGGAGACCATTATTGATTATTCATAACAATATGTACGGTAAAAAAAAGGTGACATTTTCAATATAAGATGCTAACGATCCACTGCAGAGAACACCTCGACACCGATGAGATTTTTTCTTGATGTTGCGACGTGCTTCTTTTGCTTGGGGTCGGCCAATAAAATTGTCTTACAGAAATCGAGTTAAGTCTACCGTCAACATCACTCCTGAATTTAGAGCCTGCTAACTACCATATTTTGTCTGACAACAGAATTAGCTGAATTTGTTATCATTATTTAATAAAAAAAAACAAAAAACAAACCAGAAGCAACCGCAAGTGGTTGGTTTTATTGTGGGAATACGAGACGATAATAAAAGAAAAACAGTAATGACAGCAATGGCACAATAGAAATCAATTCGAAGAGAACACGAGATGAAGCTCGTTGGATGGATTTCGCGGCAACTCTTAAGAGATTCCCAGAAGAACGCAAGAAAAGTTTGCTTTTAGCAGCAAGTTGTTTTTTGCTTTATCTCGAAAACTATGCAATTTATCTTTTACGGACGGAAGCAAGCACATACAAAGAGATTTGTATTTGCTTGTTCTAATCTGTTAGGAATTATAATTTTTATGAGTTCAAAATATGGCACTAGACCAAAAAAGGGTCTGGCAAAGGCTGGTCTCCACCTGTTATAAATTTAACCCAGCTATTCATATCCATTGACCCTTCCTTACAAATATAATTCCTTTCACCATAACATCTCAGCTACGCCGCTTCAGATATAAAACGATCACCAAAATGCCACGATCGCTCAAGGAAATTCTTATCTAAAACCCATATATACGATTTTTGTGTAAGATGATTTGAAAATTATAATTCCCAATGATTTTAAAATATTTATAAAACCAAACTGTATTAATATATATGATCCCCGAAAAAAAAATATATATCAGTTAACAGGATGAGAAACAAATAAATATCTCGCACCCTGCTGAGAACTGCAAAATATGTCAACTGATAGGGGATGAAACCGGGGAAACAATAATGGCGCAAAAATAAACGGGGGTTCTGCGCTTACATTAGTTAAACAAAATAAAGATCAACCAGACTAAAAAAAAGATAAAAAAGAAGCTGCCTCTAGACTAACCTAACGTGTGAGCTCATGTGTAAGATTATAAACTACATTTGCGTCCTGGGTAAGACGACAAACTACGTGCGACAGCAAGGCCTCTGATCAGGAGGTTTTGAGGAGCGTGAAACCACCTCTAAATTGCTGGTGTTCTCAGGTTCACCCTGACTCGGGGTGGTAGCACCAGTTAGGGTTCCAGTCATGGACAAACGGTTAACCAGCAAACAGGGGTCAAAACATTATGAAAGTGTATAAATTGGTTTAATACCAAAAATAATTTTGGTAAAAAAATTGGCAGCAATAGATTTTTGAAGAAAATCTTTTTACCAGCAGTAGATTTTTGAAAAAAATAATACAGATTTTTGAAAAAAAAATATTACCAGTAATAGATTTTTGAAGAAAAAATATTACCAGTAATAGATTTTTGAAGAAAAAATATTAGCAGTAATAGATTTTTGAAGAAAAAATATTAACAGTCATAGATTTTTGAAGAAAATATTACTAGCAGTAACACATTTTTTTGAAAAAAAATTATTAGCAGCAACAGAAATTGAGGTTGATATGCCATAAAACAGACCAAACCAAACCTTACGTGAATTAGGGTGACTAATGACCCTACCAGAAGCTCAATGTCTTCTTTCTTAACTGGCAACCACTCTAAGTTGCCACTTCTCACTCGCTCCGTGACCGAAACTCTTACCCACCTTTCTTCAAATTTTGATGAATCGAGCCGCCCCCTTTCCGTTCTGGTCTAAACATTATAAAATTGTAATTAAGCTGATGTTTAATGAAATCTGTCAGTTGAGATCTTCTCAACTCCATGAAACTGCTGTCGTGTCAACCAAATCACAACTCGTAAAATGCTGGGTAAGCATAAGACCTCTTTTCAATGAAGGTACCACATTGGCACTGGCTTCTAGTACAAATAACTTTCCGTCGAAGATGCCGAACATGTAACCTTCAATCAGCTATATATATATATATATATATATATATATATATATATATATATATATATATATATATATATATATATATATATATATATATATATATATATATATGTGTGTGTGTGTGTGTGTGTATGTGTATGTGTTTTAAAACAATATATATATATATATTAAGAAATGGATAAAGTCTGACAATTTATTTATTAAAGACATTTTTATGTTTAACGTTCTTTTTATAGATACAAGTATCAGGCTAAATGACGGTTCCGTATAGGATGCACGTTCGAATCCTGTCAAAGGACGAATATTTTCTATGAAGATTTCTCGGACATTCAGGCCGGTAAATGTTATTTAATACTGTTTATTATAAACAGAACATTTACTTAAATACTTGTATCTATAAAAAGAACGTTAAACATAAAAATGTCTTTTATATATATATATATATATATATATATATTAAAGACATTTTTATGTTTAACGTTCTATCAGACACATGTCTGAGTGGATAAAGGTGTTAATTAAATCTACTGACAGGACCCAAAGAGTGAAAGTTCAATAGAACATGGCACGTGGAACTAGAACAGTCTTCCCCAGTGAGTAAAATAAAGGGTTCAGTTCGACATTCCAACCACCTGAAGAAGACCGGAGCGTAAAACGGCCAAAACGTTGTGATAAACATGGCGACAAATATTAGGACAATAGTCCGAATAATGTAAATAGTGTAGATACAAATTATCTGAACGTTCTGTATATTCGAGCGCTTTCGGCTATTCTTCTACTCATTATCAAGGATAATTGTATTTGTATTTGTAACTGAATATATTGATTTTTTAGGTATGTTTCTACAGTTATAGGAACATTTTTATTTTCCAAAATAATTACCCTTAGATACATAAAAGGATCGTCCAGTCAAATAAAAAACGAACCGTATAAGCTGACATAAAACTATAAATATATCCTATAAGAAGCGTAGCGAGTTGGATTCGCACTGTGTGCTCTATATTTACGGCTTTGTGCCGAATGTAAACTATGCTTAGAAAATCACTTATAGATATAGCGCAACCTATTCAACTTGAAGCGATTCCAGACCCACATCAAGATCTCTGTATGGTTAATCAGAGAATCTAGCGAGTTGGATTCGCTCTGTGTGCTCTATACTTACGGCCTTGTACTAAATGTAAACTATGCTTAGAATATCACTTACAGCGCAACCTTTTCAACTTGAAGCGATTCCAGACCCACATCAAGATCTGTGTATGGTTAATCAGAGAACATCTGTTAGTAGATGAAGCGCTTCTATTTGCGTACCCAGTGTAGGTAGATAAGATCTTGGTTTTCTTACCTAAATTCGGCCTTTCAGCTGATAAATACTTACTTTGCTCACCCGGAATCGCACAAAAACGAAATGAGATACTGCTTTTCAAAGGCCACAGACATTTTTGGCTTCGATGTTAGCTTAAAGAAAACAGTCATTTTTAATTAACAGCCATCTAAAGAGAACCATCACTCGCATTTCCATTTCCATCGGCTAGACGAAATTGGAAGAAATCCAACACGTCACCTACTTACGCTGCCTCATATCCACCGACAGCAGAAGAGGAACAACAGAATGGCATAGACAAAGGAAACTTTTGAGAAACGTAATAGCCTATTTAAAGAAACAAGTACCTAAGAAAAGATAGAAAAGGTATCGGATGTTACAAAACTATCGCCCTGATTTTACGGGGCAAAATCCGGAGTAATATATTAACGCCAACATTGTCTCTTCGAACACATAATTCAGAAACTGCATTAGAGCGACATTATCACTAACAGGAAAGATATAAGATATATATAGAATGCATATATATATATATATATATATATATATATATATATATATATATATATATATATATGTGTGTGTGTGTGTGTGTGTGTGTGCGTGAAGAAATGTAGTTTTAAGTTCTCAATATCAGATAGAGCGTATGTAAATATAAGTATAAAAGTGAACATTGAAATGAACACTCGGAGGCGACAGAGTGTTTCATACTGGATGCAATCGTCAGGCCGCGAATGCTGAATATTTCCTCGGCTATTTATATATATGGGTCAGTGGTGAATTGTGGGTAATCTCTTCTGGTGGATATTTTTGCGGGAGTGGCTTGTTTGTTTATTTATTTGTTTGGGTTAATGTATTTTACTTGTTTTTCATTTTGCATTATTTATTCTTTTCGTTCTTTGATGTCTTATTAACGTAGTAAAAAAAGATGGAGGAAGACTTGCTTAGTTCGCTTATTTAATAGTTTGTTTTGGTCTGGGAAGATAATTAAAGCTATTTATTCGTCCAATGTTTAGATGACGTAGTCTATTATGTCATTTTAGCGGGTGGACTGTTTTTAATTTATTTATTTGGATTGATTATTTTTATTTGTTTTTGCTTATTTATGGTTATTTTTATTAGTTCTAACGGTTATTTTAGCGGGGACGATTTAATTTATTTATTTATTTGGATTAATTTTTATTAGTTATTTTATTTATTTGCTTATTTTTTATTTTGTATATTTTTATTTATTCTATTTAGGTTTCGATTTTTGAGTAATGTAGTGATGTTTTTATCGATATATAGACGTTATAGCTATTTTTACGTCCAATTTTTGAAATGGTTGTTGTAGTCTATTCTGATGGTTAGTTTGATGGGATTTGGTATATTAATTTTTTTAATTATTATTTAGTTTATTTACTTATTTGGGTTGATTGTTTTTACTTGTTCTTTATATATTTTATTTTTATTTATTTTATTTGGTCTATTCTAACGGCAGTCGTTTGTTAATTAGTTTATTATTTGTTTGTGTTAATTTAGTTTACTTGCTTTTTATATAATTTTATTTATTTGTATTTATTCATTTCAGTTTTCGATTTTTCAGTAACGTAGTAAAAATTTGTTTTCATGTCGACATTTTGAGATGAGCTCAGATCGTGGTGTGGGAAGGTAATGATAGCTATTTTTTCCTCCAAGCAAAGTTTGCAAGTTTTTGACTGATTGTTGTAGGCTGATGATCTTTTCCTTGTTTTCCATGATATTTTTGGTGTGGTTTGTGTTTTGTTTTTAATTTTCCAGATATATATATATATATATATATATATATATATATATATATATATATATATATATATATGCATATATATATATATATATGTATGTGTGTGTGTGTGTGTTTAAAATTATATATATATATATATATATATATATATATATATATATATATATATATATATATATATATATATATATATGGAAAAGGTTATAGTTGTTCCAATGAGAGAAAAATGTGTATTTTTAAAAAAAGAGAGAAACCGCAAATATTTTTGGCTGTAATGTGGATTTGTTTGTATATATTATATTTTATTGTTCATATATTTGCTACACGAGTTTTCGGTGTCGTGATCTTCTTCAGGCAAATAAAAGCAATCAATTTTTAAATGTATACATTGTCTTTTAAGGTTTCATTGTTCGTTTTCTATATTTGTAATGAGCCTTGATCTCATTTGTCGAGTATTGGCAAAACTGAATTTCTGCATAAGTGGTAATAAAACGATTAGCTTTGGTTCGAGTGGTGGTGATGTGTTGAGATGTTTTTTCTATTCTTACATTACCGTTGAGACAGTCAATTCTATTTCCATTTTTGTGTATCGTTTGTGCGTGTTCCTGCTAGCTTGCACATGAAGTAACATACACACACACACTCGTATATATATATATGTATATATATATATATATATATATATATATATATATAATTATTTATTTAAAAATATGGTTCCCACACGCTACATAAGAGTTCTCATGTTTCAAAACAAGAGCGGAAAACTTCAATATAATTATTTGAATTAAATTGAATTAAAGTAAGCTCTGTTCTATCTTCAAGCAAAAATAATAACAAAAATACTAAAGAACTTTGGATTAATTACCTAACGAGTTCTTTCCTATTTTCTATATATTTGCGCGCGCACACACACACACACACACACACACATATATATATATATATATATATATATATATATATATATATATATATATATATACACCCAAACGCTTACATATACACACACATACATATTTTTCCTGTACTGCGTAGGGCTCACGTGTGTGCCCGTGTGTTGTCTATTTTCCCAGTGTATGTATATATATATAATATATATATATATATATATATATATATAGCTGTTCTCCATAGATACCTGTTTCCTCGTGCTTACCTGTATGTATGTGTGCGGTCCAACATGTGTTTATATGTGTGGAGTTATGATCTGTTTAGTGCTGTCTATGAACATTTTTCTTGAATTTTTAAGAAACAGTAGTTGTCTCTTTGATATATTGGCATAATTTGAAATTTACCTTGATTGCATTTGTATATGTGTTGTGATACAAAGAGTTTTCCGTTGTCTGGTAATTTTATGTTGCTTTTGTGAAGAACAACTCTGTTGTTAAGTTCTTGGACGGTGACTATATATGACTTCTTGCATTTTGTGCATTTGAGTGCAGAGATCACATTTTTGGAGTTTCAGTTTAAATTTTTTATTTATTGTGAATGTAGTTGTGGAGTTTTCAAAGGTATAGCCGTTGCCTTGTATATTGACATCACAAACCCCATATCTTTTTTGTTGCATTTTGTTACCGCCTGTATATTTTGTTAGTTAAATTCGGATGAGGTTAATATATGTTTCAGGTTTTTAGATTGGCGTTTGCTTTTAATTATTTTGGTAGCTTTTAGGATATTTTTCATTTTGTCATTCTTGTTAAGTAGGTCTAGATATCTTGTAATTAACGTAAATAGATCTGTATTGTTTTTATTGCGATTTGAGACATATGATAGGGTTTGTTCGACGTTAGGTTTTTTTGGAGTTCGTAGTGGACAAGATGGATTACACGTAAGTGGATGTAAAAAAAACAAAATAAACAAAAAAAAAAAAAAGACTAGAATTCGAACTCGGCGCTCAGCTTTCTCATTCCTAGCCATTTCAACAAGACAGCAAAAAACGTTGAATTCGCGTTGTTTCAGTGTTTGATTTCAGAGTGGTCCTTCTATAAGACGGTTGGCCAATCATGGATAAAGAACCCAGAATGCCTTACTATTTAACCCATAGCTGGAAGAATAAAATATGAATTCATAACTTTCCCAGGAGTATTTGAGGAAAAGTGAATGTATCGAATCCGACTAGATTTTGAACTCGGCTCTCCGATTTCTTACCAATTCCATCGTGGAAACAAGAAACATGGAAATCACCTGTTTAATCTAGCCTCACTAATAGAGAAAAAAAAGTAAACCTTTAGCCTTACGTGAAATCTGTTCGGTACTTAATCCAGTAAGTCTTTTATATGTTTTTTTTCTAAACGTAGCTCAAATATGGCACACGGTCGAATGTATAGGGAACTCAGTGAGGATAGAACTCACTGCCCAGTCGTAATTGTTCCAGTAAGACAAGCTTTCTACGCATGTCACAACGTCGGGCTTCCCTCCATATTAATGTTCTTCCGACCAAAGAAGAAACTCATATAAGCCTATCCATGGTCTTGACATAGATACAGGAGAAACTATATAATCACATTTTCGGATGATATTATAGATAGTTCTAATATCTTTCTTTTTTTTTAACATTATTTACATTGTTGTCCTCATCTTTATTGCCATATACACGAAATTTCGGCCGTTGTAAGCTCTGGCCTTCTTCAGGTGATTGGAATTTCGAACTCAACCCTTTATTTCGTCCACAGGAGTAGATTGTTCTAGTTCCACGTGCCATTCATCTTCCGGATGACTAAGTTATCTCTCTTTAACTCAACTCTCCAAGTTTTTACCACGATGAGCGAAATTATTGGTTTAGTTTGAAATTCCAATTACCTGAAGAAGCGTACAACGGCCGAAACGTCGTGAATATGGCAATAAAGAGGAGGACATCACCCTGAACAATCTGAATAATGTAAATAATTCATATTCCTCATCTAAGAAATATAGACTGATAATCGTAGTTGCTAGTGTTTCAACGTGATATATATTTAAAAGTAGTGTCACCTTGTACAAGGCCGACGGCCACTCGATGTAGAGAGTTAAGTTAGGAGGGAATTTGTGCGGATAGGAGTTACAGATAACGGTTAACCCTAGCCTTGATCAGGCTAAGATCGGGGAAACATTCTCTTGAGAGACGGTTCTACAGAGGAGTGGTTCGCGGGAAGAAGCTGTGGAACTTACTTCTCACCGACGGAATAGGGAAGAAATATAGGCGGTTTGCTACTATGCAAATGGCATGGCTGGACGAGGGAATGAAGTTCATCCGAGCATGTTCCATGTAATTAGCGGTAGAAGAGCAAGATAGCTGCTGCATCCCGTCTGTGAGAAAGAGGTTTAAGAGTGGAGAATTATTCGTCATCCACAATCGATCGGAGACACTTTTGGATTCTATCAAGGCTAGAGAGTAAGGTCTTGGCATCTCCCGCCCAAACATGACATCAGTACCCCATTTTGGCCTAATCTGGCTCTTGTAGCAAGCGAAGTCAGGTAATTAGGAAAGCGATACAGGGAACCGACCATTTTGCCTGCATCTTGATCAATGGATGGTATGTACGAGTTTCACTAAAGGGCAGGTGCAAGTTTGAGGCCCAATAGTCTTCCGATGCACGGAGTGTCCCCGAGGCGACATCAGTTCATCTTGACTAGTGGTAGTTCGTGGTCCGATCGGCGATGATGGAATGTATCTAGTTTGGCTTTTGGAGGCATTGAATCTAACCAGCCAATTTTAGGGTAGTTTGTGTTAGAGCGGAAGTTTTAGAGGTGTATCGTCGTATCATCGGCAGAGATGTTCACAAATGATTTGCATATAATCTTAGGCAGATCATTTATGTAAATCAAGATATGATAGGGGAAGGCAAAAGACAAGAGAGGAATACAGACTGAAGGAAAGAGAAGTAAAGAGAGTGAAGAGGAAAATCGCATGAAAAATTTAGACGTCAAATGAGAGGAAGAAAGAGAGAAAGAGAAAAAGAGAAAGAGAGACGAACAGAAAGAGATTAAGAGAAGGAAAGTCAAAGAGGAAAACGACAGTGGCAACAGGAGGAGGATACAGCAATCCGACGGTACATTCAGATATCGAAATACGACTCCCAAATGCTAGACAATATACGAAGAAACAGTTCCCTTGTATAGAAGAGAAAGCCGGAATATTTCCTCACAAGACTTTAGACGACAGAAATATGTTTCCAGATGAGGATGCTGGGAGTAACATGGATAGAACATGTGATCAACCAGAAAATGTTTATAAAATGGAAATCAGACGAACACTTCTATTTAGAATCAGAAAGAGATGAGATTGTTGGGCACACAAAGAGGAAAGAATATGTGGAGAATTCGATACTCAAAAGAGATATTGAATGCAAGAGGGCGAGAAAGAAACATCGAGTAACCTTTCTAACGAGATTGTGCTAAAACCGGAAGTGGGATTTTTGTAAGGAGACAAGAACTAAGAGCTACAAAGGACGGGATGTTATGAAGGGCCATGACCGTCAACGTTCTGGAGGATAGAATAGAAGAAGAAATATATGAAGATTAAAACAGTCTGGAGATGCCTTAGCACTGATGCTGGCAAACTGCGTATGTGTCCAGCGAAAGATAAACTGGTTATTCCTAACAAAATTTCTATACATGACAGATCATCATTTCTCGATAACAACGACATCTAATTAAAATTATATCCGATTATTATGGAAGAATTCCTTCAGCTCTTAATCATTTTGACTCAATAGCATTATTTCGAGAACATGAAGAATTTAAAAAAAATGCCGCAACATCAACTGTAATTAGAAGCAAATTCAATTATATTTTGGGAGTAAAATCAAAAGATTGCCAAACGCAGGAATATTTTACGCAGTTTTGTAGTTGCATTTAAGAATAAAAATTGACCATCATATATATATATATATATATATATATATATATATATATATATATATATATATATATATATGTGTGTGTGTATATACCCAAGTATAGGATTGGTGTATACGGAATAAATTCCAACAACGAACAAATACTATTCGTAAAAGAGTGCTCAATACAGAGTAGAGCAAATATAATTATTTATACGAAAATTATAACATAAATATGTTATAATATCACTATCAAAATAGCCATTTTGTTTCAACAATTCTGCTGATGGTGTTGAATGTAGAAATCTAATTTTCGAATAAATAATTATATATATATATATATATATATATATATATATATATATATATATATATGTATAGGATGCTATGGATAAATTGTCGCCTAAATTACGCGAAAATGAAAATAACACTAAAATCATATTTTAACCAATATATTTATCAAATTTACACAAAAATATTTTCAAATGCTAACGAGTATTTTTAAAATAAAATCGTCATTTGCTTCAATCAAGGATTCCATGCTTTTAGACGGTTTCCTCGTTTGTGTTAATGAATGCTGTCATAATTCTTGCCTTCAGTTCATCTTTGGTGTTAGAAGGAGTTTTGTTGGTGTCTCGCTCAACTGCACTCTACACATAATAATCAAGGGGGTTGCAGTCTGGGAAGTTTGGTTGCCAGATGTAATGGATGATGTGGTCACAGAAATTGTCTGATAAGCTATGACTGGGTTCTCCGTCTCGTGTGACATGGTGAAGAGTTTTGTCGCCAAAAAAAAAGTGTCTTCCAGCAGACACCTTATTGAACGAGGTTAGAACAACCTCCTCGAGGCACTTGTGGTAGGCTTCCGTGTTGAGTCTGAGACCCTCACCAACAAATCCAGGAATTTTTCTAATTCGAACGATCAGAGTGAGTTTTCTGAGCTGCCATACCTTGGTAATCACCACTGGACTCATCCAACTCTTCCTAAATCCTTTGTACTCTCCTCAGATTGACACCCAAACATTTTGAAATGTTTGTACTGGAGCTTTCGTCGCGAATGTCAAGCAATAAATAATACCGATTCCAAATTTCTGGCTGAGTGAATTGCATAATGGTGCTCTTTTACTCACAGACGGTACCCAACTGACCTTACTATACTGTGCAGTCGACAAAATAGAAACAAACAATGCGCATGCGTGAAATTAAAATATAAAATAGCGACAATTTACCCATCGAATCTTGTATATATATAGAGAGAGATTTATTAGACCCATAAAATAAATTCGGGAGATAAAACTAAACACGATAATTAATAATATTAATAATAATAATGTTATTTAGAGAATATTACTAGGCCTTTGAAAGTTGAACAGAAAGATGAGAAAAAACATAGTTTTCGAACATATATACAGTAGCGTCCAAAACTAAGGGACAAAATTTTAAAACCTAATATTTGTTAGAAATAACTGTGAAAACCCGAAATTTTGACAACTGGTAAAAAATTTGGACGATCCTATTTTGAAAATAAATAAATAATTGTTATAATTCTTTTTCTATCCTTTGCAAATGATTCAAATTTTAGTACGTTATTATGGATGATAACGACTACCAGTTGTCAAAATTTCAGAGTTCACAGTTGTTATTTCTAACAAATATTAGGTTTTAAAATTTTGTCCCTTAGTTTTGGACGCTACTATATATATATATATATATATATATATATATATATATATATATATATATATATATATATATATATATATATATATATATATATCATGCAGTCGACTTGTAATACGTGGGGATGACTATATATATATATATATATATATTGGATTGGAAACTATCGAATTGGAGATATTTTCCTGTTTAAATGTAGTTGCCTATCAAGAAGACTATTTATTTACCACTACAAACTATTTACTTACCTCAATAAATTATTTACTTACCGTTGTAAACTTCATATAATTTGTCCGTATGAATTTTATCTGTGAATTTAAATAGTTCAATTATATAAAAAATAAAAAATTAATAAAAATAATTCGAATAAAAATATTCCTTTTATCAAATGTATATAAGCTGTGATAGTTGCGTTTTAAAATATTTTTTGATTTGTAACCAAATTTAATTATGAGAAATCAAAGAAATCAAATTTGAATGCATTTAATAAATCTATGGAAGTTCAAACAGTACTTATAACTTAAAATAACTTGGTTAGTTCGATTGCTAAATTTCTTGTTTATATTGATTTTTTAATCATTTCACCACAAGTAAGGTAATAAAGCCACTAAAGCGCAACGTGTTACTGATTTTTTGGGAATATGAGAAAAAGAAAACATTATTTTGGAGGGAGAACATTAAATGAACAACAGTTAAGATAACGATTGATATTGCATTTAAATATTCGAAGATCAAATAGATTGACTGGAATGCAAGAAGCCGGAAGAGAGATTCCACAAGTATAAGAGAAGAAACTGTTAGCATAGAACTTACGGTTACATCTAGCCAGTTCAAATTGCCACAAATCAGTCATTGGGCTTGAATTTATGAAATCTGGTTATCAAAATGAAAGCTCGTCAAGACAATTATAGTGAAAATATTTTTCAAAAGGGCACAGAGAATTTATGCTACGACGATCGGAAAGTCACTGAAATTGAGATACCAGATCAGTCTTCTTTGGTGTTTATTTATATCTATAAAAGGCAGGATGTGTGTATGTGTGTGCGTGTGTGTGTGTGTGTAACTAATGCACGATTCAAAAATCGTACGACTCATACAGCAGTCGCTATCACTTGACTTAAAATATTTTTGACCTTCCTAGCCTTGAAAGGACTTCCCTTTGCCGTGCTGATGGTGCTACATGCCTTACTTCTTGCCTATTTCACACTGTGATTTTTTTCTAAGCTCTATACTAAACATTAAATCTGTTACGAAAAAAGAACTAAACAAAATGAACACAAAACGATCAGCTTTAAAAAGGGACTCATAACTGAAAAAACCGAATGAAAAAAGAATGTTAACAACAAATACTTTTTCACACGTAACCCAGTTCTGCGGAATCAGAATCAACGTTGAGTTTAAGCAAGCGAATGAGCCAATTGGAGTAAAGTGCCATGCAGATTCAAATTTTTTCCCACTTGTGACGAATGCAGCTATCGATTTTTTTTGCATGCTAGTTGCGATTCGTGTCAGTCAGCTGTTGGCTCTAACGCTGGCCAATAGAATCTTCCTGCCTATTCGTGGCAGCCAGCTATAGGCTCTCACTCTGGCCAGTAGAAAATGACCGCAAACTACATGAAAACTGCCGTAGAAGCATGAAAAACTCGATTATTTCCACTATCGAAGGGAGTTGGGAAATGCAAGGTCGGTCTTGAACTTTCCACTAACTTGGAGCATGTGCATGTAAATTTTGGTGCAAATGCGTCGAAAATTGCGACCGTGCATTCGTCACACACACACACACACACACACACACACACACACACACACACACACATCCTGCCTTTTATAGATACAGATCTTGTACTCGTTCTATTACTGAGATTTATTCTTGACTTTGCGATTTCCATTGTTCTTTGTGCCTTGCTAAATTTCTTTTCAAACGTTTATTTCATTTCTGTGTTTCAAATCTAGATCTCCTAGCTGGCATTAGGAATTCATTTACCTCCAAACGTATCGTCAAAGTGCTTTTCATTATGTTTATTTTTAGGAAATGCTTTCCAAATTAAAGCTCGTCGCCTTTTCCTTTCCTATTTTTTTTCAATTTCATGAATTATTTTTAAAACTTTAATGCTGTCACCTGCACTAAGCAGGTGTATTTTTGGACTACGTAGTTCATCATCCTCTATGTATATAACTTTTTTCGGAGAAGTACAAATGAAGGGAAAAGTAATTTTGTTTTATTCATTTTATATATATATATATATATATATATACTACAATGAATCATTCATACAAAAAGTAGATTAGTAAAGTTAATGATATAAAATGGCGAAATCCCTTCGCTAACAAAATTTTAAAGGTGCATTAATCTACAAATCACTTTATGAATGTTATGATCCTTGTTTTTAAAAATTATAAGCTGTATAAGGTCTTTCTTTAATACGCAAGTACTTTCAACTATACTTTCAGTCATCTTCAGGCATGGAAATTATTTTGTTTTTGGTAAAAGTCAGGTAGCATCCGAGGTATGAATACAACTGGTAAATAAAAAAAAAAAAAAATTAGACATAGAAAAAAACAAAAATCAATAAAAAAGAAAAAGACTAAAAACATCCGGGCCGGTTGAAAATAATCAATCAGCACCGCAATTTCTAGCCAAAAAAACAAAAAAACAAAAACAAAAAAAAACACTGACAGAGTAACCTATATTAAATCGTAAAAATGCTCAATGTTACTAAGTAGAGCAAAAAATAAAAATAAAAAACCATAACAAACCAGAAACTATCTAAGTTACACGTAATGGATCATCAGGATAACTCTGGTTGAAGAGGGTTATTCCAAATGACATTTTATTGAAAAACGGCGGCCTGAAAGTAAAAAAAAAAAAAAAAAAAAAAAGAAAGAAAGAAAAGAAAGAAAGAAAGAAAGAAAAAACAAACAAACAAAGGAGGCTTGGCTCAACGATATTTTATTGGTAAGACGACCACCTGAAAAAAACTAACAAAACAAAACAACCCATTATTCAAGTAACCAGGCTTTTTTTTAATGTCTAAAACCATTAACTATTTCCGATCTCTGGCTGAGTAATAGATTAGGTTTATTATATGAAGCTATAGGTATTTTTTCCTCCATACATAGGAGGCAATATCTATTACCAGCCTTATATTTCTTATTATCTCCCATTTAAATTTTGGATCTCTTCCTTGTTTCTTTTTAATTTCCCACGCATAATTAGATAAACTAATTCTATGCCTTTATATTTCAGCTGCAAAATTTCTGACCGATTTTCTAAGATGATTTAATACTTCTTATCAAATCGCGAAATAAATGTTATCTTGAACTGTCACTATTCTAGATCTTTTTTGCATTAAGGCGGATGTACCCTATGTCACGTCGACTTAAGCTGTACTGAATTTTCAACAATTATCTTCCCGATGTCATCAGCACTCGAATCGGTATCGATATTGATGATAACTATTTACCCCTGTCTGAATGGTAAGTCTGATAGGTTTTATAATATAAAATTGGCATCTAATCTAAAACAATAACCTTAAATCTATTGTTCACCGGGGCAAGAAATGGCTTGTTAATCGAAAACGAAATTGCTCTCTTTTAATCGTATTAGAGAGCCTCTCTTGCCTTTCATCGGCCTGACTGATGCAAAACATCAAGAGTAGCTTATTACGCTTGCTTGAGCAAAGGCTTTCCGCTTATAAAAAGTGGGACGATTGTATTGAATCAATTGCTAGGACTGCGGCTTGGAAATTTGCTTCACTGTGGCGTACTAGATATTTTTTTTTCCGGTAGACCTCCATTTTGAAACTTTATAAGTCAACAATTCCTTCATGCATTGATCATGACTATCACATAAGGTCTTCTGTTCCTGCTTTGTATTTAGAAATGTTTGATAGAATCCTAAGAATCGGAGTGTATTTATACAACCTTAAGTCATCTTTTTCTTGTATAAAATTTATAAGTCTATATATTTCCATTTCCAAAAAGTATCATACATTTACTTATGCTGATATCTTTTATTTTTTCTGATAACTATATCAAGTTTATTTATACACAGAGCTTTAAGTCATCTTTTTTCAAATAGCTACATAAAATGTATATGGATACATCCTTCATTTTCAAACATGTATAAGTTTATTTATACAGATATAGATATTGTAAAAAAAGAAAATATATCAATTTTATTTATATAGCTACATCCTTTTTTTTATAATAGCTATATCAAGTTTATTTATATCGTTATTTCTGTTTGCCCAATTGATATATAAAATTTATTTAGTCAACTACATTCTTCTTTATCCAATGGCTATAACAAATTTATTTGTATCACTATATATTTTCTTTTTTATCAAAGCTTTCCAAGTTTATTTATATAGTTACATTCTTCCTTTTCAAATATTTATATAGTTACATTCTTCCTTTTCAAATATTTACATCCATTTTGTTTATAAGATTATATATTTTTTCTCAATATCTGTATAAAATATAAATATATACCTAGTTTCTTGAGTTTTCCAATAATTATATCAAGTTTATTTATATGGATTTTTCTGATCGTGATATCTTTATTTATGTAACTATATCTTCCTTTTCAAATATATTTCATGCTTACTTATATGGCTGTATTACTCTTAATATTTTCACTAAGAAAATCATTTTCGATGTTGAAAATAAAGACCTTATGCCACACTAGATAAGTGGGCACTTGTTCACCGCGATAAATCGTTTTTTCATTCCTCAATGTTATCAGGGAAATTGGTGTGTCGACGCAACCTCGTAAAAGGTTTTTGCAGACGTTTGCTTGAATAGAATATGCCCAAGGGGAATATGCAGCGTTATGGAGGCGAGAGATATAATAGGCCGGGAGAATGGAGAGAGAAGAGCGAAAAGAGAGACACTGTGACAGTTCGAATATTTCAACCTCGACAAATTTTACGCATTAACTACACTGATATATTAATACTTGTTGAATGCTTTTGTATTTAAAGGAAATATTGCACTGGTAAGTGGTTGCCTCACTTGTCAGCATTTCTCACTAGGCGTTAAAGAGAGCTGATTGTTTTCGTTTTCCTTTTATTTATTTATTTTTTGTATATATATATATGTGTGTGTGTGTGTGTGTTGCAGAACTACAATTCTTTGCCTGAAGAGAGCTAATCTTAGGAGTCCTGTAGAATATTTCTACGGCTTGTTTTCCAGCTTTAAAATACCAAAAACAAAAATAAAATAAAACAGCACTAAATTAAACGCGTCAAGACAAATCTAAGGGAGAAAGAGAAGAGCCAGAAATGTAATACGTAGGCAAGCACGTTTATTACACAGATTACCGCACACACGCTTACGCACCTCTTAACACGTTCACCAATACACGGGAATAATAACATTATAAATCTACACATAAAGGGTGGACCAAATGTAAGCTTACATATATTTCACTCTTTGTTTCACTCGTCCTGTGTATGACGCTAAACTACATCCGCGCCCTGGGTAAGACAATAAACTACATACAGCAGCAAGGCCTCTGATCAGATTTTGAGGAGCGTGGAACCACCTCTTAATTGTTGATGTTCCCAGGTTCACCCTGACCCGGGGTGATAGTACCTGCTAGTGTCCCAGCTATGGGTAAATAGTTAACCCCGAAACTGAGGTAAAAACATTATGGAAGTGTAAAAATAGGTTTTAATACCAGAAATACTTTATAAAACCTTATTACCAGAAATAAATTTTTGAAGACAAAAACTATTACCAGCAATATGTTTTTGCAAAATAATATATTACCAGGTATACAATTTTGAGGAAAAAAAAATTACCAGAAATAGATTTTTGACAAAACAAAAATATTACAAGGAAAAAATGTTGTCAGCATTAAATGACACATCGAGGTTGATATGCTGTAAAAAAGAAACCAAAAACTATTATTATTAGATCTAATTTATCAAAATCATGATACGAAGTGTGAGAAACTACCCATTATGCTTTGGCAGTAAGGGGCTACCTTAACCAAACCTTTCCGCAGCGTTGGTTCAGAAGAAGAGACTGCATCGAATGGCGGCCACTTTTGCCACCTAACACAAATGGAAGTGTAGTAAAGAACAAGTTTTATAAGAGAAATTCCCAAAAAGTGGAAGAATTAAAAGAGTACATCTCAGAAGTATTTATTGAAATTGCAGATCGGTATTAGTGTTTCTGGAGAGGTTCGAGGAATTTAGCAATGTTGAAAGGGATATTTTGAGCACTTAAGAGATTACACTGTACTAAAAAAATAAAAGTAAAATGTTAAACATGTGCACATAAACATTTTAGAAGAAATATAATTGTAACAAATAAATATAATAAATAAATATTTTAACAAATTTAAAGCCCATACGTACTCAGTGTAAGCCTACTTTTGGTCCATCCTGTATACATACACCCCCCATAGTATAGCTGCACAAAGACTTTTATATACTGAATTTCGCAATCAGATTTTCTTAGCCATTATCGCGCAGGTATTTTTCGTTGGATTAGCATAGTGTCGTTGATCGTTGCTAAGAAGTGCAGTATTCTCTGGTTTCTCTACACAAAATATATTTCTTACATAAAGTATAAATTCTTTTGATATTACGTGCATTCAGATGGGTAATTATCAATTTATTCTACTATTTTCTGCCATATTTAGGCAACTGTTTTATATTAAAATAATTCCGTAAAGAATAAAATAATTTGCGATGAGTACTGAAGATGGAAATAATTCAAAACTTATCGATGACCTAATTCTTTAGAAAACGTCAGATAAGTAAATGTTTCTTATCAAAGGCATAATTCTGTACAAAACAACAAATGAGCAACACTTTCCTATCCAAGGTTTAATTCTGGAAAAAAGCGGTAGATGGGAGACAATTTTCTATCCAAGGTGTAATTCTGATGAAAACAGTAGATAGGTAACTGTTTTTTTATCCAAGGTGTAATTCTGAAAAAAAGAAAAAAAGCGGCAGATGGGCGACTATTTCTTATCTTTGGTGTAATTCTGATGAAAACAGTAGATAGGTAACTGTTTTTTTTATCCAAGGTGTAATTCTGGAAAAAAAGCGACAGATGGGCGACTATTTCTTATCTAAGGTGTAATTCTAATGAAAACGGTAGATGTGGAACTGTTTCTTATACAAGGGTAAATTCTGGGAAAAGCGACAGACTGGAGATTATTTTATATTCAAGGTGTAATTCTAATGAAAAGGGTAGTTGAGTAAATATTTCTTATCAAGGGTTAATTCTGTAGAAAACGGTAGATGGGTAACTGTTTGCGATATTTCCATAGTGAGGGGTAATGTCAAGGGTGAGAATAGCCGTTTCCATATAGAAAATATTCTGCATTCATAGTCCGAAAAGTTAGTGGTACCCTATGTTAAAATGTATGTAATCTTTGACTTAAAACATTTTGTCAGGAAATTAGACCTTTCACATTGTCTAGCTTTCTGCTTTGTTCTTTCTGTCATTGATGGAAGATTTCTTCATAACCTTTTGCCGAACCTATTGTGCAAAGTTGATATTTTAAATATATTTACATTTCTAGTAAAATCTGCAACCCATTTAGTGCGTTGCTGCTGTTGATGAAGTGTTCAAGAGACAGGGTTTTTCTTAATTGTTACGGTTCTTTCATGTGACGTTTGTTTGGTTTTACGGCATATCAACCACAATGGGTTATTTAATGTCGACAATTTTTTTTATTTGTCATATTTTTTCCCTTCAATAATGCATTGCTGATAATATTTCTTTTTTAAAAATGTACCTCTGGTAATAATTTTTTACAAAGTATTTCTGGTATTAAAACCTATTTTTACCCTTTCATAGTGTTTTGACCCTAGTTTGGGGGTTAACTATTTACCCATAGCTGGGACCCTAACAGATGCTAACACCTCGTATCAAGGTGGACCTGGGAACACTAGCAATTAAGAGGTGGTTCCATGTTCCTCAAAACCTCCTGATCAGAGGACTTGCTGCTGGATGTAGTTTATCGTCTTACCCAGGACGGCTTTCCTGTCATGCACGGCGTTAAAATCGTTCAGAAATATCTAAACTGTCAGTTGTATACAACCGCTTTCTCAGATCCATGATTAAAATAGCTTACAGTGTATGAAGCCTGTAGGTCTGACTGGGGATCCTCCCTCTTCCAACGTTGTCGACTGGCGCTACAGAATCGCAAACTAGAATATAAAATTAGAATTAAAAGAAACCACATTTCAATCGTAGTAACAACTCAAATTGTTAGCAGATGTAACATAGAGAAAATAATGACGTAATGAAGAAATTAGCGTTCCACACTATTTCAAACAAAAGCTTTGGAAGGAAACATCCATCAATAAAGGAAAGATAACAGCTACTGAACTTGAGAAAACTATTTTTTCTGAATAGTTGCTTTAATAGAACGATTTTATAAATTTCAACCGATAGTAACACTTGCTGCTTTGTCAATGAATACTGAATGTTTCCTTGTAAGGAAACGGCTAATATTACCATTTGTTTGTTATTTTGTCGTTTATATGGTTCGATAAAAGATCGGAAATACAGTTCAGTAAGTGATCTTTCTTAGCCGAACTTATATTAACGATACACATCAAAGTGATTTACGTATCAAAGGTGATGACAATCTTCACTTCTTGAGTTGTATATTTTGAGAATGCTGGTTATATCACGTTGAATATTGCGAAGTAATATCATAATTTGACAGCTATCAATTCCAACCTGTCTACCCGACCGTGGATGTTCGCTCAACGATAAACATTCTGAATCGTTCAAACAGTCACACTAGCTTATTAGTGTTGATTTATTTGAAACTGATTTTTGATTTTTTTAAATAAACATCCACTATGTGGGAAAACAGTGTTGACTTTCGTACTTCGTCAGTGTTATAATGAAGAATAAATTATTGTTAAATATAATGTAGTCGAAATAAAATTCATAAATTAATTCTTTTGATGTTTAGGTAAATAATGTTAAAAGATAGTTTCAGATTATTATGTTTTAGTGGCAGTGTATTTGGCTGAAATTTTCTGAGGCTGACCTTAAGTTCAGATGGTAGAAAAAAATAAGGATGTGGATTCTGATTGGCTTAGCCGAACGTGGGAATGTTAGATATAGAAAGTGTTTTACATGTCGAACAATGTGGACGTGTTATTAGGTTGGTGCAAAAATAATGACGTAATAATGTCGTTTTTTCACGTTAAAAATACGTCAAAAAACGACATTATTACGTCATTATTTTTGCACCAACCTAATAAAATCGCGTCTCAAGGCTTGTTCCCCAGTGGGGTCGGATAGCGAACCCACTGGCTAGTCAAAAATGTACACTCAGGCGTGTTTAATAAAATAGTAAGTCAAAATCTCTTTTGCTGGAGTTATCATTTTACCTTCGAACTAAAAACCAACTAGCGATCACTCAGGAGGAAGAAAGAAAAGGAAGAGAAGTCGAGAGAACTAGGGAACATTATTATTATGATCGCCTCCGTCAACCAAAACCCACTTCGAACAAGGAAGAGTATTTAACAATATCTCTCAGTTCTAATATATTTCAGCTTCTTACTGACATGACAGTTGTCGCAATATACTATAAAACCGAGATCACTGAAGGAATCTAAGCTGAGCCGCTAGTAAATTTGTTTCCGATGCCGTAGATTTCAAATTAGTCAGCTGCGTTCATTCTCCCACTTGGCCTTCAGGAAAAGGAAAAATTCGTCTCTTCTTCCCCAGGAACAGCTGTGAGTTAAATATCAGGTTAGACTGATAATTAACTAATCGAATAACTTTTTGGGTAGCAACCTGTGCAAGAGAAGGAAAACACTGAATTACTAATCATGGAGCGAGCAATGATGAAGCCAGACGTTTATCTTTCCTAGGAATGCATGGCCATTCGCAGGTAATAAATTAAAGAAATCTGTGGAGAGTCATGATCGCCTGCATCCGGAACGGTTATATCATTTCAAAATATCTTTCAGCGAGAAAACAGAATCAATATTTTTAGCGCCTAGGAAAAAAAGAAAAAAAATATCTTTAAAAATGTCAGTAAGTAGAGAAGGGTGTCTAAAGTAGGTTTCATTGCAACAAAGAATAATGATAGATATTCTTTGACTCAATATTTACCAAATACAAGGCCCAAGAGCCACACAAGTTAGAGGGTTACTAAATGAGGTTGGTGTATTGACTTAAGAGGAAGATGTAAGTGGAGATTATGAAGTTATGTGAAATAATGTGTTTATTGATTCTAGACTTGAAGGGGTTAAAATTGTGACATTTCAGAAAGTATCCTCCCTGAAATATTTCGATAAAGTAACATCTCTCCGAATGGAACTTCCTTCTTACAAATGTTATATGAATGGAATGAAGATGGAATAATTCTACGTTGTCGAAAATAGGTCCTATCCCACTATGGTGAAACCTGGCTATAAATTAAAAAAACAAACAAACAAAAAAATCAGAAATGTGCCAAGGTTTTTACTATGGGGCTGGTGTCTGAATTTATGGGTATTTATATATTACGTAGGAACAAAATTGTCCTTATAAATGATCATGTCCTGTACAGGGACGACGGTCTGATGGCAGTACGAGGTAATAGAAAAAAGAATGACAAAATAAGAAAACTTCTATTTAAATCCTGTAAAAGTAAAATTGAGGTTGATATTAATAAAAACGTAGTCCAATACTTAGACCTAGAATAAAATCTATAAATGGCAGCATCTCCATATATATGAAACCCAACAATATTTTGAATCCAAATACCATAAAGCTGTAATTAAGCATATCCTTAAAAGAATGGTGAACTATCAAGAAATTCCTCATGCAAGAATATTTTCGGGGAAAATAGAAGGTAGACGAAAGAGAGTTAATAGAAGAGGGGCATATGACTAAACTTGAATTCAACCGCCCTCAAACGTCACCTAATGGGGCGCACAAAAAGGAAAAGAAATATCATTTGGTTTAACCTCTCTCTTTAATTTGAAAGTAAAATCAAACATAAGGAAAAGGTTTTTTGAGTTGCTTCATAAGCACTTCCCCGAAAAATCCGAATTGCATAAAATCTGTTGCAGTTTTTTTTGTATATATATATATATATATATATATATATATATATAACTAGTGAGACAGTCAAAATGACTTGACTCACTTTATAGTCCACCAATAGAAGGTTAGCCAATCAGAAGACGTAGAATATTCAATTCGTCGTGTATAAAGGCGGCCATTTTTGTTTACCCTACCAGAATGTCCAGTCTAGCTTGTCAGGCGAAGAGAAACAGAAGAACGAACACACGCTCTGCTACTTTTACTAAAATATCCACTGCTAACCTGAACAACGCTTTCCTACTGTCTTCGAAATATTCACTGCCTACCTCTGGATTCTATACTCGAGGACGACCGTCATCATGAACAACAAAATCTTCAATAGAAATACCGTGTAAATAAGCCAGTTTTATCAGCAATTTGGAAACTACCCTATAAAACAAAACGCTAGGAATTTCATGGACAGAATTCCGAAAAACGATATAAACAATAAATTATGCAACTATAGGGATAGAAGCAAATGTCCACTGAAAGAGGTTTGTAAAACAGAAGGAGTGATCTACAAAGCAGTTGTGGAGAATGAAAATGTCGAAAGTAAAGTATATGTGGGATGAACTGAAAGTAGTTTCAAAAAAAGATGGTACAACCACCAGTCATTATTCAAACTAGAAAATATAGAAACTGTACAAAATTAGTCAACCATGTATGGAAAATGAATGGAAAAAAAAAAAAAAATGGAAGAAGTCAAAGTGTACGATGGAGAATTTTAAGGAACGCCAAACCCTACAACATTAGTAATAATATGTGTAGATTGTACCAGAAGAAATGTACAATTCTAAACCAAAATAAACTTAAATGAGAGGTCTGTAAGCAAATTAGAAAATACATTTTGGGTTCATAAGAACCCGGATGAAAATACGTGTATTTTTTCATTCTCATTCCTTCTATTTCCTATATTCTCCCCCCTTACTATTATATTTCTTCATCCTCTCCCTACCTTAAATTCCATCTACTCTTGCTTTGCTTCTCCACTCATTTTTCAATAATTTTCCGCTCCTCCCATACATTTCAACTACTCTTTAGATAACCCTCCCCTTATTTTTAACATTTCTCTTCCTTACCCTCTCTTAAATCTCTTTTCCTCTCCCCTTATTTTTACAATTTTTTCCACATTTCCTCACTTACATTAACTCTACTATAGTTCAACTTAGATTTCCTGCAATATTGATTTGCCCCTCCCCTCATTATTATTATTATTATATTATTAATATATATTATATTATTATTAATATACTCCCATTACATCCTCTCTAACATTGCCTCTCTACATAATTTCGAAAGAACCCGAATATAAGAGAAACCCCGGATATAAGAGAAACAACGGATATAAGAGAGATTTTCTCTGGTCACAAATTAGAGCCTGCGTTAATGTATATAAATTAGATCAAACCCCGATATAAGAGAAACCCTGATATAAGAGACTTATTCTCCGGTCCCGACAAGTCACTTATATCCGGGTTACACTGTATTATTAGGTTGGTGCAAAATAATGTCGTTTTCTCACATATGTTACTATGCGAGAAAACGACATTATTCTTGCACCAACCTAATGATATTAATTTTTCCTCCTAATATTATCCATCCTCCTCGCTACTTACCAACTCTTCTTGCTTTGGTCCATCGTAATTCCCGTTGAAAATGTTTAAATAAATAAACAAAGCGTTTGGAAAATATTATTAACCTCTACTTCCTGAAGAAACCTTAAAGTTGGAACCCATGGTAGCATAAGTGGTTAGTATCCCTTTATCTTAGTATCTAATATTTCTACATGCTAGGCCTTTATTTTTTACATTTTATACAACCGTTTTCGGAACAAGTCCTACTTTGATCGGAGCAAACTCTCTTATATATATGAGGAATTAAACTGGGAGAACGTACAGGTACAATCCCTAGGGCCAGGGATCATATCACAGAGTCCATTCTCTCCAAGCTTCAGTTCCTCTCACTCAAAGCAAGGCGTCTCGAAAGAAGATAAAATCGGCCCCCAGCGAACAACAAGAAAGCCTGGCAGGATTTCGACACTGACATTTGCGAGATACTCCAGTCAGCTACGAAGGGAGGTGTGGATAGGCGACTAAATTTCATGATGACAATAATATCTTGCATGGCGTCAAAGAGATTTGGCTGCGTCGAGCCCTGTCAGACAAAGATGCCCTACACTGCCAAACGTAGGGAGATTAAAATTAAAGACTTAAGGAAAGATCCCTTAATAAGCTTTATAAAAAATTTAAGGATAGAGGAACGTTAACCCCTCGAGGAGCTCCGAGGAATACTCAGAGGGAAATTAAAAAACATACGGTGAGCGGAGTGGTGTACGAAGAGGCGGAAAGAAAGTTTAAAAAAGCGGGCAAATTTCCTATCCAACCCTTTCGGCTTTGAAAGAACATTGCTAGGGGAAAGACGCAATGGGAAATTGGAGGCATCGGAGGAAGAAATTAACAACTACCTTCGAAATACCATCAGTGACCCTGCAAAGAGCAAGAACTGGGTATAAATACCCGCTTGATTCCTCAGGAGCCACCAGTGTTCCAATTTGATACCTGCTTGCCTACTTGGAAAGAAATTCAAGAAGTTGTGAGAGCAACCAGATCCGCCTCAGCAGCAGGACTAAGCGGAGTACCTTACATCGTGTACAAGCGGTGGTAAATATTATCTGGAGAAGAGGCAGGATCGTGGAGCAGTGGACATTCGCTGAGGGGCTATGTATCCTGAGAAAAGAAGGATTAAATTCACTGGACCAATTTTGAATCATTTCCTTACTGAACACGGAGAGTAAGATCTTCAGGTTATTGTCAAGACGCCTTTCGAAATTTAATTCTTGGAAACGGCTACATTGACCCATCGCTCCATAAAGGCGGAGTCACCGTTATACCAGGTTGCCTTGGGCATACAGAAGCCGTGACACAGCTCCTGAGAGAGGCGAAAGAAAGCAAAGAGGATCTGATCGTATTGTGGTTGGTCCATGCCACACAAATTGGTGGAAGAAGCCCTAAAGAGACATCACATGTCTCCATTAGTATGCGATCTAATTGTAAACTACTATGATAATTTCCGGTTGAGAGTAGGTCCAATACAAGAATATCAGAAAAGAGTATAATCACAAGTTGCCCAATGGTTGTTGTCCTATTTTCATTGACCATGAACATGCTTGTAAAGGGAGACGATGTGAAATGCCGAGGCCCTGTGTCTAGCGCAGGAGTCCCGATAAGGGTTTACATGGACGATTTAACCGTAACAACAAAATCTGTCACGGGAGACAGGTGGCTTTTACGGGTTTTTGAGGAAAATATAACTTGGGTCAAAATGTATTTCAAGCCAGCAAAACCCATGTCTTTAGTATTGAAAAAAGGCAAGTTCATGGAGAAAGTCCTGTTTATAGTAACAGGATCAACAATTCATACCCTGAGCGAAATGCCTGTTAAGACCTTGGGCAAGACTTTCAACTGTAGTCTGAAGGCCACAGCCGCGATCTATCAGACTATAAAGGATCTTGAGGAGTGGCTGACGAAAATCGACAAATCAGGATTGCCAGAACGTTTTAAGGTATGGCTTTTCCAGCATTCCGTATTGACCCAGATATCGTGGCCATTGCTCGTTAGAGCAATAAGTGTGTATTTAGCTCTAAGTTGAAATGATGATCCTTCGCGCTGTTGTGACCTCCTGATCTAGTTTTCCTTTCTACTTTTCCTCTCTATTTTTCCCTCTTTTTTAAAACTTATTCACCGTTCTCTTGATGGTTCTTGAATGGACTTTGAAGATGGAAGCAAGAATTATCATTTTTTTCATCTCGCCATTGCTCAGTGGGGCTGACACAGAAAGATTTTAAGATGTTATCTTTCTAGCTGCATAAACAATAGAGTTTTTCCAGGGATTCTTAAGACTAATGCTATCAAGATGGCTAAACGGCTTATCTGAAAACCTGGAAATGTAAAACTCAATTAATTTTAAAAAAATGTGGTGTGGGCAATTATGCTGTAACACGATTTTTGGACAATTTTGCTTTGGACTGTCACAGATGAAGCTCCCATTTCACGTACCAAATGTCTTATGGATTGAGTTATAATCTTCTCTAATTAATCTCTTTAGCTCTAAGTTGAAATGGTGATGCGTCTTTCTGTTGTAATCTCCTGATCCAGTTCTCCTCTCTCCTCTATTTTTTTAAAACTTATTAATCGTTCTCTTGATGGTATTTAAATGGACGACTTTGAAGGTGGAAACCAGAGTATGAGTATTATCAGGACTCAATGCTTGAATTATTTTTCATGTCACCATTGCTCAGTTGGGAAGACAACGTGTCTGACACAAAACGATTTTAGCCGGTTCTCTTTCTAGCTGAACAACAAATAATATCAACGTCTTATCTAAAAACCTGGAATATAGAAACTCGATTAGTTTAGTGCTTTTTTTTTTTAGATATTAAACATTTATCGGATGGATAGTTATTAGGTTGGTGCAAAAATAATGACGTTTTCTCACATAGTAACATATGTCAGAAAACGTCATTATTTTTGCACCAACCTAATAGATCACACTGTTACACGATTTGGACAATTTTGCCGTTACACCCGGTATAGCGGACTTACTTGTCGCGGACGACATATGAGAGCTCAGCCAATAAAGAGGTGCTGATTTTTATCGCTACACACGTGTCCCCCGAGACCAACAGGCATTTTGCAAACTTTTAGACAGAGGGAACATGTGGTTGAGCTATTTCGCTCGAGTGGTTGAGGATCAAATGCGAAATGTTTCTAGGATTAGACAGCAAGGCCTAATTTACTGCAAGCGACAAAGCCACAGTTGCAGGTATGGATATCTATGAGAGCAGCGGCATACTCTCAACTTTCTTTAATATTTGCTCGCATTTGATCCCGATATTTAAGCTGGCATCGTTAAAACCTTTGTATCGAGGAGAAGGAGGACAGGCCGCATCTTCTTCGCTCTGACGCTTTGTTTTCCCAGGGAGAAGACGAGATGCAGCTTCACTTCAAATTCTCTTTGTATTAGATTTCCAAATGACCTTCTGGTTAGAAGTTAGTCAAAGAGAAGTTGTTTCGTAAGTCGGCTATAACTCATACCAGAAAGGTTTCTTGCACACCTGAGTTCGATATTCATTGTGATGGCTTTTTTTTATAATACTGTACACCGTAATAAATTGTGTTTTTCATTGCTCAAAGAAAGGGTTGTCTTAATTTTAAAAGGAAAGAGATCACTATTTTACTTATTCATTTATTCTTATATATATATCAAGAAAAATATACGGAAAAAACAAACAAAAATCCTTATATGCAATTATGCTGTTTTAATGTTAATATAATGTCAACGTCGGACGTTTCGGTCTAATAAACCATCTTCAGGGCATATTCATAAAATATAATTAACATTATCAATTCAACATGACAAAGACGATGGACATAAGAACAAGACTTATCCAAACAGATAACTGAAAGTTTTATATGATCAGCGTTCCGTTTAAACCTGGTCACGTTGTCGTCAAGTGGGCGACGCTGTGAAAACGTATTCCTAAAATTTGAGTATTTTGAATGAAAAATAAAAAATGAAAAATGAAAAGAATTCTATTTTGATCTAAAAATTATATGTACGCTTATCGAGCATTAATCACAGCAATCGTCTTTGTCATGTTGAATTGATAATGTTAATTATATTTTATGAATATGTCCTGAAGATGGTTTATTAGACCGAAACGTCCGACGTTGACATTATATTAACATTAAAACAGCATAATTGCATATAAGGATTTTTGTTTGTTTTTTCCGTATATTTTTCTTCATACTGTCGGATCTATATCCATATATTCGCTTTTGTGTGTGTGTGTGTCTATCTATCTATCTATCTATATATATATATATATATATGAAAAATTTCTCACAGTTAACCTCTAGAAAAAAACTATGTATAAGGGTAAAAGACAATATGAAAACTGTATTATAAGCCGACGCATCCAGTGTGAACTTTTTCGATAGCAAAAACGAAACGAATATATTGAAAACAATGAAGAAAAATATACAGAAAAAAAATCTTAATATGTAATTATGCTGTATTAATGTTAATATAAAGTCAACGTCGGACGTTTCGGTCTATTTTAGACCATCATCAGGACATATTCATAAAACATGATTAACATTAGAACATATAAAATTCAACATGAAAAAGACGATGGACATAAGAGCACAACTAATCCAAACAGACAACTGAAATTTTTTATATAAGATCAGCGTTCCGTTTAAAATATGATCACGTCGTTGTCACGAGGGCGATGTTGTGAAAACGGATTCGAAGATGATTTCAAAATATTAAAATATAAAATAAAAATTTCAGTTATCTGTTTGGATTAGTTGTGCTCTTATGTCCATCGTCTTTTTCATGTTGAATTTTATATGTCCTAATGTTAATTATGTTTTATGAATATGTCCTGATGATGGTCTAAAATAGACCGAAAGGTCCGACGTTGACTTTATATTAACATTAATACAGCATAATTACATATTAGGATTTTTTTTTCTCTATATTTTTCTTCATACTGTCGGATCTATATCCATATATTTGCTTACATTGAAAACAATGTAACTATTTACAACAAACGAAATATCTTCAGCAGGTTAAAGAATTTTAAAAACGGTATTAAAATTATCATATGACTAAATTTTTTTAGTTCTTACACACATTTTGTTCGCTTTTAACAGTTACTTTGTTTTAAATAAATTCATTTTGTTTTTGCCTTGAAAATGCCCACACTGGACGAAACACATCGGCTAATAATACAGTTTTCCTATTTTTTTAACCTTTACACACACACACACACACACACACATATATATATATATATATATATATATATATATATATATATATATATATATACACAATATTGTGTTTGGGCATCAAGTTTATACAAGTTTCATTAAAGACAACTGATAAGGTTATGCGTTTAGATATTTTATTTAATTTTTTTTGTGTTCGTATAAGTTTTTTATTTCTTTTCCAGGCATTAGATGTAGAAGATTTGTCCCAATGTTGAACAACACACAAAATAATAAAGCATAAAAAGGAGAAAAAGTCAACAATCAATGACCTCAACCATGAACACGGTCACAATGTACTGACCGTGTTTGTAAAAAAAAACAAAAAACATTCTCATAAGTTTCATACATACACAAAAATCAACATATAACTTCGCGTGGACTTACAAAATATTCGGACAAATTTTTCACATCTTATGTTCAGAAAAGACAAGAAGATTTATGATCACAACAAAAAATAAATAGAAAGCTTAAACATAGTATATTGTTTTTAACGAAACTTATATATATGTGCGGGTGTGTGAGTGTATACGTGTTGGCAAACAAGTACATATACACACATTTATATAGAGAAAGCAACAGAGAGAGAAAGTGTGTTTGAGTAAGAAAGAGAGAGAGAATAAGATAATGAAGAGATTAAATGGTAAAGAGAAATAGTGTAGAAGAAAATGTACAGAAGGTGGAAAAGGGCGCGAGTATTGGAGAGAGTGAGAGGGGTGGGAGGAAAGAAAGGAGGAGATGAAAGAGAACTAGTCAGAACGCAGAGGGACAAGTGTAAAGAAAGTGGTATGAGGGCGGAACGCGGAGGAGAAGGTTGTGAGAGAGGGTGGAGATATAGCAATAGGTGAGAGCAGATATAAAAATTGAAAGGAATAAAGCCAAAGAAAAGTCGTAAAAGAGAATGTAAACAGAAAGTGAGTGAAGAGAGTAGGAGGATGTAGTAGTAGGAAAAGAAAAACGGGTTGGGGGGGGGCGTAATTTTGATCGAGAGAGAAGGGGAAATGGAAACTGAGACAAGAGAAGAGAGCGTGGGGGTGAGAAAGAGGGTGGATAGAAAACGAGAAACGACAAGGATTGAGCAATGGATGATGGGGGTTTCGATAAGAGCCAATAAAAGACGAGTGGTAAGCATTGCGATCGATCGAGCGGTAGTAAGAAAGTGAAGAGCGAGCGAGCGAGAGAGACAGAGAGAGAGAGAGAAAAAAAACAAAAAAATCGGAAAGACAGAAAGTAGCAAAAGGCAGAGAGGGATAGTGGGAGAAAGAAGGGGCAAGTTGAAGGAGAGAGAAGCAGCTATACATCTTTTAGTCGATCTCTTTGATTCTCTTCTATATCCGCTACAACATCGTCTGCACGATCTCCGTCCGATCAGCTGACTCGTGGCGATATTAGACGCAACGATGGAAAAGCGTGATGAGCTACTGATTCGGAATAAAGAACTCATGCATTCTGAAGAACTCATAAAACCGGAAAGCAGTCTTCAGCATGATTTGTTTAACCGGAATATCGGAAAGGAAACTTTATATGGGACTAATTTGTTTAGGAACTGCGTATGAAACACAGAAAAAGGGTTTATCGAATCAGAGTAAAGCCGCCAGGTTCTCTACGTTCAATTCCATTTGCCTTGAAGCAGATAAAGAACACCGAATCGAATCTTGTCTTACTAAATGAACACTTGCTGGCATAGTTCATGGGCAAGTAATTGGACGAATATTTAGGAATGTCCTCTAATAACTATTAGAGCCGTTATCACCGAGAAAAGAAAAGTAAAAATGTATACTATCGACTGGCTGAAATGGTATCAAATCAATACCTATACCCCAACCCCGCGATATATATATATATATATATATATATATATATATATATATATATATATATATATATATATATATATGTGTGTGTGTGTATTGGACGCGTCGGCTAATAACACAGTTTTCCTATTGTCTTTTACCTTTATACATAGTCTTTCTTTACAGGTTAACTCTGAGAAATTTTTCATATTATATATATATATATATATATATATATATATATATATATATATATGTTTACTTGCATTATTATTATTATTTACCTTCCTCGGACTGTTATCCTCATTTTCATTTCCATATTTCCCACATTTCCGCCGCTGTACGCTCCGGCATGCTTCAGGTTATTGCAATTTCTCAAAGGTGTCCCGAAGGAAACATACCCCAGTGGATAAAGACGTCGGTTAGGTCCAGTGACTAGACACAAAGAGTTGTGAGTTCACTACCTATCCACAGCAGTGGTGAACTAAAATTTGGAGAGTTGAATTAAAGGGAAATAACTGAAGGGGCATGGTACGTGGAACTAGAGCAATCTATTCTGGTGGAAGAAATAAAAGCTTCCGTTTGAAATTTCAGTCACATGAAGAAGGCCAGAGTATACAACGATCGAAACGTTGTGAATATGCCGATGAAGATGAGGATAACAGTCCGAGTAATGTAAATACTGCAAGTAATAATAATACCTCATCTCAGAGATATAGACAGATATGTTTGCTGCAAACAGGTTGTCGAATATGACCATCGCAAGATATCCTGGAAGATTTGATTATGACTTATTATAATTTTAATGTCGAGAAAAACGTTGCAATTCTCATAGAAAGAACAACATATACATCAAACGAAGAATCAGTGAACATAGTAGGATATCTTAACGAAGGCTAATGTTGTCCAACAGTCAGTGTGTATATCACCTGCCTGGACTTCAAACGTGGTTTTTCTACATCACCTCACCTGTGCTACATGGCCGATGATTCCACAAAAGCATTCAGTCGCCCTTTGACGGTTTTTGTGTTAAATCCTGTTGAATATCAAGCAAACGTACTCACCAGAAAAGCCTGGTAGAGGAACCGGTTTAGTTGCCAATAAAAGGAAGTACTAGCATACTTCTTATCAGTAGCATATATATATATATGCTAAGAAAACAATAAAGACCCCATCCTTAAATGGGAAATATTAGAAAAATGCCCCAAATATAAAGCAGGCCATAAATTTTGTAAGCTAGTACAGAGGAGAAATTAGCCATAGCTTTATATAATCAACCTAACGACCTATTAAACTGCAAAACTGAGATTCTTAACATATGTAGGCATAGAAAATCTTTGTTATTGAATTAGGTCGAATCTCCCCGTTTGTATTGTCATTACACCTTAATTGTTCGTGTTAATATCCCCTCCCCTTTCAGTCGTTGAATAATTCTTTACCCCCACCCCCCGGGGTTATTCTGTTTTTTCTTGTTTTTCTTTGGTCACGTGGTATGATTTTGATTATCGCCTATAAATATGGTGTTTCTCTTTTGCATCTTTTGCCTCTTTAGCCAGCTTTCTCTGAAGATCCGCTTATGTGAAACCTGGGTAGGTTTGTCTGGCTCACTAGGTTTATCTAGGTCTGCTCTACGGTTGTATCGAGCTCTTTTGTTAATTAGTTGTTTACTCCTTCGGGTTTTTTTCTTTGGGCTTTAAACCTGTATCTGTGCGATTTTTTTCGACATAATTTCATGTTTCCAGCTCTTTCTTTTTTTAAAACCTTTTTTTCCTTCGAGATTGATTTGATTATTGGAAAATCAAAAAATCGAAGGTTTTTCGAAACGAGTATAGTTACCTATATATATATATATATATATATATATATAATTTTGGGGTAGCAAATCATTATTTAAACATATCTTGTTAAAAATAAAAGATAATGAAGGTCTATTATGCGTGATCATGTGCCGTTCTAAACCCCGTATATTTGCTTTAATTTCAGGTGAAAATAAAGACAAAAATTGTCCAATATTCTGGATATTTTATTGTTAAACTGTTCCTTGATCTAAGCTTTCGGCTCATTTTCAGAGTCGTTTTGCGGAAATTTAAACAAAGATATTCACCATCAAAGATGATAACCTGGTATGTTGACATAGAAACTTGCTATGTGACCATAACAGTCATGGAATGGCAGCCGCAAGTTGTTAATTAATGAGGCGGATATTGCAGGTCATCTACATTAAAACAAAACAACCCACACTCAACAAAATTACATCTTAAACTAGTCACAACGCATTACATTGCATCTAGACATATGGTTCTGTTGTTAATATTTCGGCCTCTCACGTGGTATGACGCCAAAGAACCGCACTAGGAATTTACAACCTGTAAGAAAGAAACGACGAAATATTCTGCCACGACAGTCGTGAATCGAAAGCGATATGATCCTCCTAGCGAATATCACGTATGGTGGTTGACTTTTTTCTGGCAGTAAGGCCTTGGCGAATGGCTTCAGTGCATCCTCTGCGTTCTGCCTTCAAGGAAAAATATCTTTACAAAGTATCTCGTCACCGATACCTCAATATAGAGGACGCGTTAGCAAATGGTTAAAGCACACTGCCAATGTACAACTACTGATAAGACGGGATCCACTACGAAAGCCGTTATCCCTCATTTCATCCCTGATATTGTTAAATCAGTGAAAGTGAACGGTGTTGAAGGGTCATTTGAAAGATAAAAATATATGTGAGAGTAGTTAGCAGGTTATCGGATTGGGTGGAAAATCAGCCAATCGCATCCAATGTTCAGTCAATTTTGTCTTTTTCATTACGCGCACATGATTTTAGAAAAGGCATGGATCAATATGACTCCTCTTCTATTAAGTGTAAATTCCAATGTCCACATTATTTCTCTTAATTTCTCTCTCTCTCTCTCTCTCTATATATATATATATATATATATATATATATATACATGGTTATAACTGTGTAGCGAAAAAACATATTTTAAATAAATCAATTTATAATATATATATATATATATATATATATATATATATATATATATATATATATATATATATATATATATGATAGGTGGCTACTCGTGTTCGATGATACGCGTCTACTAGGCCGGCTAACCAATCCCTATTGCAGACTCTGGTTTGTTCAACACTCACTAAGCCAAGCTATGGTTTATACTGCAAATATAATATATTTTTTCTGGGAAAGATCGTGTTATCTAGAATGATCAACAATCTGAACAACAGCATAATCAAAGCCTCGGTCACGATGACTTGTGACTTCGTGCTAGTACAGCTATCAGCGGCCGCAAGTGTTCCGTCTACCCATTTTCACTCACAAGTCTTGGATCAACCCATGGTATGGTTTTCAGCTACTTTCCAAAGATGCCGCAAGCTGGGATCGTCCCTACTCCTGACCGATAACATCAAGAAGACACCTTCCTGACAAATCGACAAATATATATATATATATTATATCCAAGCCGAGATACCCGGCCTTGCCCGGGTGTACATACCTGAAATTGTACAACAGAACCCCACTGTCTACCTGCACTCCTGTCTAGAAATGTCTGCCTGCGTTCTCGCTTGTTGCATGTATCATCCGTTGGTATACTAAGCTACCGCCATCATGTTTTTTACGGTATGTCTTACGCAAGTGATTGATTGCTCTTAATAAACGAATTCCACTGATAAAAACTCAAACTATTTCAATGTTTTAGATATTCAGTAAATTTCCTATGGTGGTAATAACTTTCAAATATTATGGCATTGTTCACAAATTTAATAATCAAACAGAAACAAAGATGAAGCGTCAGAGCTTGATTCAACTGCAAGTGCAAAGGCATGAACGCCTCTCTTCTTCGCATGTTTACTGTAAAGCTGGTGTTAATAAAAGGTTCTTCGGGAATTTTCCCTTTTAACGGTGCAATAATCCTTCTCAAATCTTTGCACAGTGGTTGTTCGAAAGCCAATTTAGGAAAGAAATCACACGAAGGAACTATTGGCTAAATGGCAAAAGCCGATCTTGGCCCGCATTTGTCGTTCACTTAACTGAAATAATCTAAATGAAATATTCAGGAAAGACAATTTGTGCGTCAGATGTAACTTATATGGCAAATTTCGAAAGCATTGGTGAAGAATGTTGAAGCATTTATGGCCGAAAAAACAGGATTTTTTAAGAGTTTATCGTAGTTTTTCGTTATACGCGTGGAACTGAACAGGACTAAAACAACATTATCTCATTTCTTGCATGATGGCAAATTATTTGCGACATGTTTGAAGAAAATCGGATAAAAATGAGGAAGTTATTCAAGTTTTTATCTTAAGCAGTAAGAAAAACACGATTTTTCCACAGTTTTTCGAAAATATTTGTGTGAAGTCAATATCGCAGGAAAACTAGAAGCGCTCTATATAAACCTCGTAACATGAGCCATGCTTTACATTAAGTGCAAAGAACATCAGCTCCTACAGTAAAAATTTAGTTCGTGTTTACCTTTGCCTTGGTTTTTGCAAAAAAGTCGTACCCACCTTCAGTTTTATCGATTTTTCTGCTAAAACTGGGGGGTGGTGGGGTGGCTGGAGACTGAAAAGTTGGTTTTGAACGATGTTGGTAAATTTGCGACATGTGTATACAATTTCACGGAAATCAACCGATAAGTGTGGAAGTGCGTAATTAACACACACACACACAGACACAGACACACATACATAAACAGACACCAGTTTTATAGGTATAGAATCTCATTGTCGCCTCTGGGTATTAACTTCAATGTCTACTTTTATATTTACAGGGTACGTCTAAATTACTTAAAAATGAAAATAACATTCACATGTCATTTAACCAATATATGGCACAAAAATATATGGAAATACTAAAGAGTAAATTTATTCAATAAAAATCCACTGGCTTCAACCACGGACTCCAGACCACTTCACAATCTTCTGGATGGTCTCCTTGTTTAAGTTAGTGAATGCTGTCATAATCCTTGCCTTCAGTTGATCTTTCGTGTTAGAAGAAGTTTTGTTGGTCACTCGGTTAACTGTGCCCCACACATTATAATCACGGTGGTTACAATCTTGAGAGTTAGGTGGCCACATATAAGGAGTAATACGGTTGCAGAAATGTCAAAATTATCATTTAAGAGATATGACGCTTTTTTGTGGCATGGGGCAGAATCTTGTTGCCAGACATGGGTCTTCCAGCAGTCACCCTATTTCCCCAGGGCAGCACTACCTCCTCAAGGCACTTGTGGTAGGTCACAGTACTGAGTTTTAGGGCATCATCCTGGATCTCGGATGTTCTTTTTTCATCAGAACGATCAGATAGAGTTTTCCGAGCTGCCGTACCTTCACGATCTCCAATAGGCACACGAAACTCTTTCCGAATCCGCTGTGTGGTCCTCATGTGGACACCCAAACACTCAGAAATGTTCGTATTGGAGTTTCTGGTGCAAATGCCAAGCAGTACAGCATGTGGTTTCCAATTTTCTGGCGGAAGGAATAGCAGCACGATGCTCTTTTTCTCGCAGACGGTACCCAACTATACTGTGCAGTCGTAAAAAAACAAAAAAAACAAAAAGAAAACACGCATGCGTGAAATTAAAAATATAAAATGGCGATAATTTACCCCACTCACTTTGTATAAACATCTTACTTCTGATACTGATCAATTTAACGGTTAACTATAGCATAACTAAAAACTATATTTCATCATGTATATATATATATCTGTATTTCTTTTAGAAATCATTGACGGTTTGTATTATATAACAATTGATTTTTACTTTTGAAACGTTGCTGTAGTAAAACAAGAAGCCAGTATGTAGGACACTAACAAAATAATTGCTGTAATAAAGGCGAGTTGAATTAAAACAGATTGCAGTGACTAGTTTTATTGCCGGGTGCTTGAAAATCAGGAGACTGAAATAAAAAAACAAAAACAAGAAAAAAAAATGGGTGCAAATTATAAGTGAAATATAATGAAATCAATGTTGTATAATATTCTTCCCTCTTGGTAACAGTGGTAGTAAAAACGTACGCTTCGCTTGGATGTTCAACTTTTTATAGCCTCCCTCCTGGCCTTTGTAATATACTCGAAAGTGCGGCATGATCTTATAAAGTAGACGTAATTTTTAGATATGGTTACAATGAAGACCAAAAAAAAAAAAAAATGGAAGGTCGCATAAATCTAAGAAGATTATGTAAGCATAAATTAGATGCTGTAGAGCGAGGATCGAACTCACTACTCAGCCGCAATTGTCCAAGCGAGACAAGCTTGCTAACCATTACACCGCCTCGAGGAGCGCTTATTGGTTTTCTAAGCGTAGCTCAGATGTGGTACAAGGACGAAAGTATGGGACACTCAGTGAGGATCGAACTCACTATTCAGTTGTAACTGTTTTAGCAAGAGAAGCTTGCTAATTATTACACCACGCCGAGATGCCCTAGTGATTTTCCAAGCGCAGCTCAGATGTGGCACAAGGCCGAAAGTATGGGACACTCAGTGAGGATCAAACTCACTACTCAGTCTTAATTGTCCTAGCAATACAAGCTTGCTAACCATGACTCGACATTGATATCCCCCTCCCGTAATATTAAGTGTATGTATAATTACTTTTAAGCAAAATCCCTCACTATGGGGCACTTTGACGTGATGCAGTGGTTAGCAAACTTGAGTCTCGATATCAGTTACGACCAGGTAGTAAGTTCTATCCTGACTGGGTGCTCCATACGGCCTTGTGTCTAATCTAAGATACTCTAAGTAAATCACTAAATACGCAAGGATGAGGATAATTAGTTAATTCTGGTTGTTTGATTTTACAATATAAGAAAACTTGCTGTGAGGCCTGAAATCATTAATTGGCAGTAACGTTCAAACAGCTAAGCTAACCCGCGTTGATGCTATTATCCGGAGCAGTAAGATTTGTTATTCAACCATTTAACTATTTGTAATATGGTTGTGATACAAGGCCGCTTTAATGTGGATCATTTAAGCGGTAATAACACTAAAGCGATTATTACTTGCCTACGAATATGTAGGTGTAACAAAGTACAGTAGAACTCTTCACATATAAAAGGAACTTACTTAAAATAAATAGACAAAACTTGTCTATATTATTTGATGAAACATGCATTAATATATATATATATATATATATATATATATATATATATATATATATATATATATATATATATAGTCGAAGTCCTCATATCCGAATGTTCCTCATGTGAAAAGTTCTCAGTGTTGCCATTTAGATGTTGTAGGAATATGCTACATTCTAATATGTTTCTTGCGCAGACGAAAGTTCAGCTGGAAGAAAAAGGAAAAGAAATTTTTTCGCGTTATGTCAGAAATTAGAGAGTATGGAAAAACTGGACTAAGCTCCTAATTCGTTGAATTTGCTGATTAACAAACAACAAAAACTAAAATTGTTGTTAGCAAAAGGAGCAGCCCAAATTGCAAATTACAAATTGGAGTTACAGAAATCAAGTGGGTATAACAGAAATGCAACACTGAAATCCGATGGTGTATTTGGATAGAGAAAGAAGCATTCCAAAAGCTAAGCAGCGTATTAAGAGAGAAATAAAAAATATCGTCAGAAACAAAGAAAAGAGTCCTGAACTGTTATGTCGTATCAGTCCTCTCAATGACAGTGAATATCATGAAAATAACAGTTGCCGCGCAATATGTTGATTACTATGTACATACTCCCACTATATATATATATATATATATATATATATATATATATATATATATATATATATATATATATATATAATGTAATGAAAAACAAACCACTTTAAGGTACCATTACGATAATTTATTTCAACACAAATCCTTTTTTAAGGATTCAGGATCATCAGGTAAAACTTCCAACAACGAATTGAGAGGAAAAATGGGATTAGAAATTGGTGGGTAGTGTAATTTTTGTAATTTAATAGAGGGGGTTGAGAGTGGCAGTTAAACAGACAATATAAAGTATAGGGAGGGGTTAATTTTATATCTCTCTTAAGTATGTTTTATATTGGAGTAGGAGGAGTGACAGAACCTTGACCTATTTAGATGGTTAACAAAACGGAAGTGAAATGTAGATCTGAAATGAATCGGATTTTGGCTCTTGAGACGTTATATATATATATATATATATATATATATATATATATATAGTCGAAGTCCTCATATCCGAATGTTCCTCATATGCGAACTTCTCAGTGTTGCCATTTAGATGTTGTAGGAATATGCTACATTCTAATATTTTTCTTTTCTTTGCAGATAATTGTTAATAACTTGAAATTTCTCAACCCGTAATGTCTTGAACAGACGAAAATTCAGCTGGAAGAAAAAAGAAAAGAAATTCTTTCACATTTTGTCAGAAATTAGAGATTATGGAAAAACTGGACGAAGTCCCTAATTCGTTGAATTTGCTAATTAACAAACAAGGATTGTAAAATCTGAACGAAACACTAAAACTTGCGCTTGAAGAAGATGAACTGAAAACTCTCACTTTGGATGACTTAAAAGACTGGATAAATAAAGACATTAATGGATTCTAAAGGAATTCAACGGTAGAATCGCTTCAAAATGATTTCCATTGTTAAGAAATAGAGGAAGAATCAAATTCTTCCAATAATGGTGAAAATATGAAGGATGATGAAGAAGTCTGGGACTCAGTAGAGGAAGTTATTGATGAGGTCATCATATTCCTGAAGAAAAAAATTGTTCAGTCGTACAGAATGTACAAATGCACGTAATTGCAGAAATGCCTTTAAAAAATAAGCTAGAACAGCGAAAAGTAACCAAAATGAGAAAAGAAATAAGAAAATTATTGAACATTAAACATTGCCAATTAATATTTACCTTCGTGAGACACTTAATTTTTCATATATTATGATAATTCCCTGTTTTTGTTTTATAAGTTACAGTTATATTACACAGGCCACATTATATGCAAACCCTTCTTCATATCCGAACAACACTGAAGTTCTGATATGAAGATTTCTACTGTATTTCGTAATAATTATAATCTTTCATAAATTATTAAATTTATTGAACTAACAAGCCTTTTTTATTGCCCTTTCAATTAATGGAAATTATGGCTAGGTAGAGTTGTTCCTACTTGAAAATACATGCATAAACGTGGCAGGTAAGAACAATGTACCTTTTATTCCTGTGTCGTGTGTAAAATGAACACTGCCAGATCTTGACAATTTTCAATGTATTTTAAACGTTGTTACTTTTCTTCATTCGATGGTGTGTGCGTGTGTTTGTTTTCATTTGTCTCGTGTGCGCAAGATAAACAAGCATATTGGTAAATATGGATATCTGATAGGAACAATAGACATGTATTTCTATGACTGCTTGGAAGCACGCTTGAGAAATATGAGCCAAACGTTCTGGCGCTCGGAAACTACTGGAAAATTGGGAATACATTTTTAATATCCGTCAATTGGCACGGATTCTTGAGTAAAATAATCGACCAGTTTCTTGTTGCCCGGATCCAATGTTGAGAGTTCATTCTAAATCTATAGTTTGGTTTATGATTTGAGCTTGATAAAAATAAGACATTTTAAAAAGGTGACATTTTAATTAAAAAAGGGGACATTTTATTTAAAAAAGGGGACATTTTGGCAGGTTATCAGCCTGTTAATGTATCAATTGGAATTCAGAACCCATAAATTGGTCTTAATGACATTTATGTAGTTTATTTCTGAAACCTTTGTATATTGTGTGTTTACGCATATATGCATACATATACGTACAAGTATATCTCAAAGGATTAGAGGGGATAAATGAAAATCGAAAATTAAATATGTTGGAAGGGTTTTAACAGAGGACGAAAAGTGTTGTACTGAAATCCGAAAGCGTATTGAGATAGCTAAAATGGCCTTCCAAAAGATAAGCTGAATACTATGAAATAGAAATATTTCACTAGAAACAAGAAAAAGGATACTAAACTGCTATGTGATATCTGTCGTCCACTATGCAGGGAATTCTAAACAATTTTTCAAAGATGAATGGGTGACTTGAAGCAACAGAAATGTGCTTCTACAGAAGGATGCTGAGGATACTGTGATAAACGATAAAATCTTGGAGAAAATTGAGATAAAAAGGGAACTAATACTTAACATCAGGAAAATACTGTTTATGCGGGATATAATGAGGAAGGTGGGCTTGGAAAATCTGATACTCACAAGTCAAATATAGGGAAAGAGGGAAAAAGGAAAACGTCGCATAACTTACTTAATGAGCTTCAGTAAATGGATGGCGGAAGAAGCTTTAGGAGAAATAACAGACAGAGAAAGCTTACTAAGAGCTATAAGGGACAGGAAGTTGAAGATAGCCAAGATCGCTTACGTCCTGAGAGAATATGGCAGATAAAGAAAAAGAAAAAAACTGGACTCAGCACCCTTTAAATTAGATTAGAATTTTTTTTTTTTATGTTTCACTCAGTTTTTTTTGTAAACCAGTGTAATATAGGAGTAATGAAAAGGAAGTTAGACTGGTTCGTACCATTGAACTCGTTCTGCCCGGTAATTTTATTTTGACTGTCTCATTCCGGTTGAATCATTCTGCAGCCTTCTTCAACCATACAATCCGCGATGAAAATTAGGAACAATTTACTCAGAGATAGATAGCAAATAGGGATGAAAATGGTTTGAAGCATTCCCAGTAACGAGAGGCATATAGATAAAACTGTTCTCCGTAGTCGAGTAACCGTAGATATTTTTGACGAGTACATTCCTAGATTATCATATTTAATAAAATATTAAATAAAAAAGGAATACCCTGTCAGAATTCAAAATTGTCCAACAAGGCATTGGATAACATTTTTTAAATTACTTCAATGTTCATCTATATTACCTATCTGCTATTTGAAACTCACCTGAGAGTAAATAAAATTAAGTCACCGCTTTCTAAATATGGTTCACCTTCTTCTGTGAGTATCATCCTTCGAAAATTTAAGCGGTCATTTCTTTCTACCACTTCCTATCCTTTGTAGCTCTTAACGATGTTTATCTTCTTCGTCTCTCCAATTCAATTTTCTGCCATCCATTGTCCCATACTTGTTAGGTAGGTTACTCGTTGTTGTCGTTTGGCCTTTAATGGCATTTTATATACGCATTTGTTTATCTTTTTGCCAATATAGTTGCATTCGAAGACATATTTTTAAAATTTAGATGTAATTGCGTGTCGAGAAAAAAAGACTTACAATTTAATGTTCCTTAGCTTCCATAGTCTGACCTGGTAAGCCATGGTTGGTTGCTCCCGACTCATCTTAATGCTATAATCCAACAAAATGTATAACCCATGGCATTTACCTGTGTTATTTACTTGTGCAATTTTGATTTATGTGTTACTATCCGAAAAGGTGCGCTGTGAGAAGAATGATTGATCGATTTGCATTTTACGCCTTTTTTAGATTATTTAAAGTGAGAAAATAATTTTGGTTTGTTTTGTGACGTACGGTCGTCGTTAATGATTAAGTATAACTCAAGACTTCAATGTTACGATAAAACAGTATTTAATTACAACCTCAAACAAATACTTAAGAAGAACAAAGAAGTAAAAATCAACCAAAGATAATTAACCATTTCAGTGAAGACCTTGTTAGTAGCGCGGCTCGGCTTAACGTCAAGTAAATTCTAAATCAAAACGCAAATCATCGACATACAATAATTCACACTAATTCGACTGGATAGTTCCACTCGATAGTGACTCAATAATCTTACCAGTCAGTAACCTGACATCACTATGTATACACCTTGAGGAAAACATATATTCATAAGTCCAGTGTGTGACGCTCGAACCCAGGTGTCTGTAGTTAATCATTTTGTTCCTATATGACAGTTTCTAAGAATTTATTGGAAATAATAATGATTTACTGATACAACTCCTTCTAATTAACGCATAACACGGGGAAGCGGTGGAGTCATGCCTTTCCTAAGGGTATTAGCGCGTAAGTGTATATAACAAATACAACTGGAAATGGAACTCGGTTCTAGGATTTCCAATTCTGAGCCGCTATCATCCACGCACCAAGCTTACAGTACCCTGCATTCCAAGCGGTCAGCCATCAAGGTACTGACCAGGCTCGACGTTGCTTAACTTTGGCTAACGTACACGAACCGGTTATGCGGCATTACCATTTTAGTGATGGAGGCATCGACTGTTTCTTAACGTGTGTTTAAATTTTTCTTATAAGCTTTTTCTGCTCGAATTTTCGTGTGGTACTACCCAGGGATAATTAATAGTTATGACTGATCTGCCTCCTAAAATATTTTGCCATTGAAATTATGGTTTTAGGAAGATGATGAAGCCAATCAGCCCACAGTTCTTAAAAATATGAAACAAAAGGTTAACAACGCACATTCTGCTTTCAATGTATTACATAAATTAAGGTTAATCTTTAAAACGTTTATTATTCCACCATTTAAGATGCTGTTAAAAGGATCATCTCACTGTACCAATCCAGGAAGTAATTAACTGTCCCTGTCTTGCTGTATCCTCACAAGACACATATTAGACAAAGAAATGGAGTTTTATTACCATATCTTGGATGCCATAACTGTGATGCTATATCTGGGACTGAGCGGCTCAACCCTAACTTTCCAGTCTTCTAAAGAGTTTAAGCAGCCTTAGGAGTAAATAATTATTTTTCCAACATGCAACTAGTTCCGAAATTTACAGTTAAGACCTGCCTTATCATGTACACATTCTCTTCATATAACATTTGTTAGAAGGAAGTTCAACTCGGATAGTGTCATTCTATTGAATAGTTTCAAAACTGCTGTTAATGCTGTCAAAGTAGAATCCAGAACGATGGTTACAATATCATACATTATAGCAAGTTGCCTTCCTAATTTAGTCTGTGATTGCCCCCCCTCTCTCTCTCCTTAGAATTCACTTTTTAAAGCTCTGACTACTTGCTACTGATTGCAAGATGAGATATTTTTTTTCGAGTAGGTCGTTTCAGATGATACCTGGGGTAGCTTATCAACTTATCGTAAAAAAGTCTTTTTTACCAAGTTCACTGGCTTTGATTGGTTGGTTGATTTTGTTTAGGGGTATATGAACCGCTATGTGTTAATTAATACCAAAATCTAAATATTTTGAAGACAATTTTAAGGTTTCGATTTAATATATTTTGAACGCAAGTGTGTGCCTTCAATTACCGATAAAATGTATTGTAGTTATTTTTACTATAAATAGGTACTGTTGGTAATTTTTTATATAATAATATATTGCTGGTATTTTTACTATTGAAATGTATACTTAAAACATTCATTGTGTTTTGTTTTTGTTTGGAGGTTCACTATTTACCCACAGCTGGGACCTTAACAGATGCTACCATCCCAGGTCAGGGTGGACCTTGGAACAACAACAATTAAAAGGTGGTTCTACTTACTTCAAAACCTCCAATCTCATGATCAGAGTCCTTGCTACAGGATGTAGTTTATTGTCGTACCCAGGAATACCCTGGTGTTGAAAGCTGACTGCTAAGATGTAATCCTAAAATGCTCTGCCACTTATAAGTAAAAAAGAAAAAAACAAGAAACTGAATTATTGCTTAACAAAGAGCATTAGTACGTAAGACCGGACCCAGAATTTGAACACGAATCGCTGATACCATTTATCGTATGAAAAACCCCTTCAGGCAATCCAGAAACCTTTTTGTTTAGCATCTATTTGTTTCAGTAATAAAGATATTGGTCTTTACAAAGTACTTTTATAACTGTCTTTAGAAGCTGACAGCTTACAAAGTGACATAAAAAAGACTGTCTTGTCATAGAGTTCACGCTCCTGGCAGTTCACAGACTCTTTTCTTTGTTATTGTGAATTGAAATGAATTCTTGCGAATAATAATGGGTTCGAATTTAGACGTTTCTTTCTCTTTTATTTGGTTGCCGCCCAAGATAACAGTCGACCTGGGAAGAGAAGAAAAGGGATCAAGCTTTTCCAGATGACATTAGAACGAAAGTAAGCTGCAGGGACAAAACTAGAATCCGAACCCGGCTCGCTGCTTCCGTGCCGATAAAAGTACAGGCAACTCATAAACATTTTACTTAAACTGTATTTGCTACAACAATAAAGCGATTCGTAATGACAGGGACAGTAGTAGCAGTCTATTGCTAGCGTAAAATCTCTCCTAATCAGAAAACTGCTCGTTATAGAATATTAACTGATGTCTGCAATATGAATAAATATGCTTTGTTGAGGCAGTTTGCAGTTGCGCACACAAAGGAAAGCGGTGGCGTAGGCGACTTGAAGTTAAAGAATTTAGAAACAGACTCTTTCTGCGTAATTACAAACTGTACCAGTAATAAATGGAATTAAAACAGTTCAATTGCTTCTTTGTATCCGCTTCACAGTAATTGCTGTCGTTGTTAAATTCTTATAAAATCTCCGATATCCCTTTTGTATAAGATCATCATCTAGTTGAAGAAAGATTTGTATTTTCAGAGATAAATAGTTCTGCTTTATTTCTCTGTCTTTTCCCATTTCGTTCTCTATCCCTTTCTTCCTCTTCTTTTTACTCTATTTCTCTCTATCTTACAAGCTTTTTTTTTTTTTCACTCTCTTTCTCTGAATACTTGCCTATCTATCTGCTGATATTCCTTCCTTTTCATTTCTGGTATCAGGTTGGTGCAAAAATAATATCGTTTTTTTGACGTTAAAAAATACGTCAAAAAACGATATTATTTTTGCATCAACCTAATAATTCACATCTCTTTCTCTCCCCCCACCCTTCTCCCTTTTATCTTTTTACTCTTTCATTCCTACATTTTTTTTCTTTCTTTTTTTATGTTTCGTTCTCCCTTTTCCATTGTTTTTTTCATCTCTTGTCTTATTTCTCCACTCCTTTTGTTTCATTCTCTTCTTTTACCCTGCTTTATTTCCATTCCTCTTTCAATCACTTCCTCTCTGTTTATATCACCTTTCGACCGGCTTCCTTTTAGTGACATTTAGCAGGTAACGCTGCGATGTAATGGGTTTTTGTATAACAATGTCCACCTAGTACAATGCCCAAGAGCCACTCGAGCTAGAGTGTTAGCAAGACGTAAGAGGCATAGTTTGTGAAGATATGTTGGGAACATAAACGTTAACCCTAGACTTTGTGGGAGGAATTCGTTTGAGTGGAACTTTGATCTCACCAATGGAATACGAAAGATGGTTCGTTGCAATCTGCGTGGAAGGGTGGGCCTTCGCCGTGACGGTTAGGCATGGCGGAAATAAGTAATATACTTATTCTGAGCACTATCCTTGGAAATAGTGATAGAGTAGCGAGAGGTTTCCAGTGGTTTAGCTGTGGGGATGGGGTTCTATGAAGGGCTGTGTGGTCGGAACACAAAACCTTCGATTCCGATTCCGACTCATCTATTTTTTGCACCTCTGACTCCTCTTTATGTAATTAAGTGATTATGACCTACAAATCTCATAAGGCCTATGCATCTGTTTCTAGCTTAAGTAGGCCTATAACTGGTTTATATCAAAGTATAAAGATATTGTGGTTTTTATATCATACCTAATTCAGTCTTCAATATTATATAACAGAATTAGAGACAACATATTTGAAAGCATATAGGAGAAATGACAATAAAAATGCTATAATGTAAGTCTTTGGACACACATACACACACACGCATATATATATATATATATATATATATATATATATATATATATATATATATAAGAACGATAAGAATATAAATTCTAACGTTCATAACATTAATTTAAATAAAGGGCTCAATACACGGAGTAACAAATATTTATTATAAACTTTTGCAATGGAACATCCAAGTTACCAGATTAACTTTGGACGTCGAAACAAATATGCATCATTTTTGTCGCGGTAACTTGCATGTTCCAATGTAACAATTTGTAATCTAGCTATCTATCTATCTATCTATGTGTGTGCAAATGAAAAATAAGTATAGAACAAAAAAAAAAAAAACTACATTATAAAAGAAGTTGAAATATAATCTTTTACTGGATTTAAAAGACATAACAAAATTAAAAAATTCTATAGTGTAAGATTTTCTTATATACATAGATTTGCAAATACAAAATAACTATAAAAAATAAAAAGTCTTTAAAAAGAAGTTGAGATGAATTTCTTTAAAGACAATAAAAATAACAATTCTATAATCTGAGACTTTTTGCATAAAGTTGAAATTCAATTGGAGTCGGTTTCGGTATAGTTTTACCAACTCCGAATCCGACTCCAGTGACCCCTTAATTTCTTCCGACACCGACTCTGACTCCAAGACTCCGACTCCATAGCCCTGGTTGGAAAATAATTCATCACTGTCAAGGACGCGAACACGCTATTGGAGTATCAATACTGGAAAGTGAACACTAGGCAGCTTCTGTTCATATATAGCAACAGTATTCAATTATCAGCCTGATCTGGCTCTTCTAAAGGTAGGGGATAACAGGAGGAGTGAGGTACTTACTGGAGTGATACAGGGATACCGACAATTTTTCTAACATATTGAGTATATACGAGTTCCAGTTGAGGTCTGGCTTATGCTTAAGTCCCAATAGACGGTCAAGGCTTGTTGGGGGTACCCTGAGAAAACACGTCAATCGCGATCGGTGAAAAATCAGGTTCCGCCCGGTGGTGCTAGAACGTCATTTGGTTTTCGAGGCATTGTATGTGACCAGCTAGTTTTTCTCCCACTGAGCTGTTAGAGGGAGGTCAGAGGTTAGATCAGTTGCCAAGCTCTGGTCCTCAAGAGATTTGGAAGTCCACCCATACACCGTTGAATCATCAGCCTAGATGTTCCCGAAAGGTCAGAGTATACCCTAACAGACCATTTCTGTAAAGTAGAAAGAGAGTTAAGCCGAATAACGAGACTTGGGAGACGCCTCTATCACCCTCTGTTCTGACTGTACTGTATTTGACTGTCACAACTGCCCCTTGTTAATATCATTATGCCTAATCTGAATAGATCTGTCTATATTTCTGCGATGCGGTATTGTAATTATTTTGATCATTTACTTTGTTCGGACTGTTCTCCTCATTCATCTTTAGTGCCATATCCATTTCGGTCGTTGTAAAGGGAGATAACTGAGACATCCGGAAGAGACATGGTACACTTGTGGATGAAATAAAGGTTTCAGTTCGAAATTCCAATCCTCTGAAGAAAGCCAGAGTGTAAAACGACTGAAAGGTCGTGAATATGGCAATAAAGATAAATATAAATAAAGATAAAGGCAATAAAATGAAGAAACATTCCGAACAAGGTTAATAATGTAAATATATTTTAAGGCACCTCATCAAGTGAAATAATTAGTAACGTATACTATTTTAATGGGCGATACAGAAGGAAAGCTACAGAACTTGTTAGACAAGATGGTAGAGGATAATGAGAAGAAAGGACTAACTCGTAGTCGTAAGACGACAGAAAATTTAGTTGTCATCCAGAGTAACAAGCGACGAAGGCGTCTTGAGAAAAATGGACGAAAGGACATTCTTACTCAGAAACAGTCAGATGCAGCTGAAATTTATTGAATACATAAAGACACCGAATCGCTTGGAGAATTTGCCTCCCACAGAACATATCGAAGGCAAAAAGGAACAAAAGAAGGCAGTGGGCCACGTACCTGACACTTTTGTGTTAATGAATATCAGGACGAAGATTAGGTGTCTTAGTAAAGGGACAACCATTGGACCTTAAACAGGATAGGATGTTGTAAAGAGCCAGGATTGCCTACAGTGGAATAATCTCGTAGGTCATTACAGATGAAGTGAGTTAGAGCCTCATCGAGTTCTCTTCACTTGTGACCTTGTACTGGCCTAAGCTTAACGTAATTGCTGCTGTCCCCTGGACCACTATAACCTAAAGTGGTAGTACCTGTTAATGTCCCAGCTATGGGCAAATAGGGAACTCTCAAACTGGGGTCAAAACATGAAATATAAAAATACGTAAGAAAAATTTACCAGTAATACATTTTCATATTAGGTTGGTGCCAAAATAATGACGTAATAATGTCGTTTTTTGACGTATTTTTTAACGTCAAAAAACGACATTATTATGGCATTATTTTGGCACCAACCTAATAGTAAATAAAAAAAAAATAACAAAAAAAAACAACAAAAAAAAAACAACAAAAAGAAAAACAACAAAAAAAAAACAACAAAAAAAAAACAAAAAAAATACAGAGATACATTTTTGGAAAAAAAATTACTAAAGCTGTCAAGAAAATAAAATGTCAACATTAAATGACCGATAAAGAGTTGATATGCCGTTAAAGAAACAAAACACCTCAAGACTGGATTGTGGTGTAATGATTAATAAATTAGACCCAGGGATTGAAACAAACTTGGTGATGAGATCCATCCTTGCTTGATTTCCTTCATTCACTTCCTTCGTCAATGAATGACTATACCTTTCTTTTTATATTTTATCCTCTTTCATTTTTCGACCTGATTCTACCTTGACTTTCAATCCTTTTCTCTTTCCCCATCTTTCATTTTTGTTCTGCCTTACTATTTCACTTTTCCTCTTGGTATCTTTGACCCGCTTTGTCTTATTTTCTTCAACTTCCGCTTCCGTCTTTTCCGCAGTCTGCGAGAATTTAGCACGCAAGAAAAGCGAGTCAAACAGTGAGTAACGTTTTGTACATGTTTTGGCGAATGGATAGTTAAACGAGGAAAAAAGATAGATGATAAATTGTCAAAAGCTACTTAGAGCAACAAAAGAGACGAAGTTGTGGAGAACCACGATCTTACACATTAGTGAAAGAGCATAGTGTATAAAAATAGCTGTCACTCAAATTAAGCTACAGGAAATCGGCTGATTTTATGTCTACTCATGTTAGCTTATTTAATATCGATTTTTGCATCGGGCACATCGTGATGATCAAACTTAATATTCAGTAGTAATGGTCTATGACACTAAACTCACTAACCATTATTCTAAGTCGGAATATCCAACGTGAAAGAATAATAATAATAATAATAGGGCCACAAAAACACAATGTGATTTCTTATTAAAAAGGCAGATCCTACAGATTGTAATGCATGTTTAAAAATCAAAATAAAAGGCTCTTGAAGTGGGAATTTCAAAACATGTGGCATATGAGGACATCAACAATTCCAGTTGTAGTTGGAGCCTGGGGATTGTTTGTAAGAACTTTCGATAAACTCATTGAAGTAATTTCTGGATTACACATGCCATAAAGGAATAGAAAAAATTACTCATATGTATAGCTATCACACTTGAAAATGAAAGTATCTAAAGTCGAACTACCAAGTCAAGAACAATATATTTGCGGATTCTTTTCGTATCTTATCTGGAATCTCTAAATATGTTATGGTAATTTACCCACGTACGCATGGACTCTCCCAGATATAAATAAGAGCAGGTACGGTCTTTTGGAGGGTGAAATTTCAAGCAGTCAGCTGTGACAGTCGGACCGGACATTCTTGTTGTAACATTATCGTTTGCATATGTTTGTATTATTTTTGCACCAACCTAATACTATTTCTGTTAATATATTTGTTTAACTCAATTCCTCTCTTGTGTCTTTATTCCTGGCTCCTAATAAGGCCACAACATGGTTTCAATTAACTATCAGGATAAAACGAATTAATAGAGTTTTCTGGAATTAACATAAAAGTAGAATATTACCAAAATTTCCATTGGATTTTTTGTTCTCTCTTAGTGCAAATGTAAGTTTTGCCGAAAAAAGCAGTGTCTTTTCATGCTATTTCATACTTGTTTTTACTTTGTTGAAAATGTTTCCCTTTGTCGTGTTGTTGGATAATCTACATTAGATGGAGTGTAAGATTTGTTTGATCATGCTGTTTGGTGGTTGGAGGAAGTGTGTATGTAAAGTAGGTAGCCATTAGATTTTGATGCTGGTTTCAAATCCTATTTTTTTTTATTCAAGAAGAATATAAAGAATATTTAAATGGAAGTACAAATATTTAATTGTTTTAAATTAATGTGATGGTTTGTTATGGTAATTTACCCATACATGCATGGACTCTCCCATCTATAAATAGGAGCAGGTACTGCCTTTTGGAGAGGAAAATTTCCAACAGTCAGGATTCTCTAAATATGTTATGGTAATTTAACTATGTACGCATGGACTCTCCCAGATATAAATAAGTTCAAGTAATGCCTGTTGGAGGGTGAAATTTCAAGCAGTCAGCACTGACAGTCGGACCGAGCATTCTTGTTGTAACACTATCGTTTGCATATGTTTGTATTACTGTTTCTTTTAATATATTTAAATCAATTCCTTTCTTGCGTCTTTATTTCTGGTCCCAACAATATATAGCAGAAGCATCAAACCAGATGTGGCTGCAATGTTCACTGCATGCTTTGTTAATTAAGATGGGCTGCAGTAAATATCCCGTTTAGTACCAGATACGTTTGTCAATTGTCTGATCTTAACCAATTAGGTATGTTCTCTAGGGAGTGACACCTTTTGCATCTCTGTTCACGAGCGAGAGTAGTAGGGATGCATCTTAGCAAGGTGTCGAGTGGGCTTTTTTTAAATCAATCTTGAATGATAAGGAAGCCACGGGGACTTGGGAGACACAGATAGATAATAGGGAAAATCCTCCATCGTAGACAATCTGAGTGGACTGGATTACTTGAACTGAATGTTTATCTGTTTAGACTCCAACTGAAAGATTTACACCATTTTGTTCGAAACCTTTCACCGTATAGCGCACATTTGGCTGTGATGCATGTAACCGTTATACATTTAACAGACTGCGTTATCGTAAGTACATTGAACTTTAGAGCAGAGCGTTTCTTCGTTGGCGTGCTGCTGTTTTATTTAATAATAATAATAATAATAATAATAATAATAATAATGATAATAATGATAATAACAATAATAAAAACAACATTAATAATAATCTCACATCTTTCAGATCATTGAGCCACGTTTCTGGTCGCTGGTAGCAATTCACCTACCGAACTGCACCGGCCGGGTAAATCTGCATTGTCTGTGACAAATGCAATCAACATCTAACTGTCCAGCGACTAACAGACCCACACGACCCCACAACATTCCGCACTTGGTTTGGACTGGGTGTGCCCTGGTTCAAAGGAGTCAGTGTCTTTGTGGACGAACTGAAATTGTCCTCATTTCATGGTAAATCATTCTTCATTACGACCAAATACAAAAGAAGAATACGTGACTGAGACTGTCGTTGTTTGGGTTACATTTGCGAACGCATCGAATGACATTCTTCTGTTCGCTCTCTTGCTTGTTTACTTGATTTTTCCCGCCTTGACGAAAAATAAAATTATCGTTTGTGAAAGATTAAAGGAACCTTAATGTCATATCTGATGAAACAATTTCAAAAGATACTATTTCAGATACTTATCGAGCGAGGCATTTTTTTTCTAATAAAACAATTTTTTTCTTTATTAAAAAAAAAAAATCTCGATTTTTAAGTCGAATATATAAGCTGTTGCTTCCTATAAGTGTCAATATTTTCTAGGCGTTTCTTTATTATTTAGAAAGTCTATTTCCACTTAAATACATATAAAAATAATTCTAACCATGTCTGCGCATTAGGAGTTAGATTTTCTTTCTAAAGGGACCATATTTTTTTTAATGAATATATTTTTGTCAGCAAATTCGCTTTTATTTTTCGAAATGTGATTTTCGCTAAAACAAATTTTCATCCAATTCGCATCGACTCTTCCGAAAATTATTTTCATCAAATACACAATCATTTCTCGCGAAATTATTTCATGTTTCACAATTTCTTTTTCATCAAATTTGCAATCATTATTAGAAAAAAAGTATTTTCATCAATTTAAAAAAAAATCCAGAATTATTTCAAGTGTGACGCATTAAATTTTAAATAGATTATTTACATTAAATCCGAATTCCTCTTTCTCAAAATTATTTTAATCAAATTTGCATTTATTTTCCCAATATTAATTTTCACCAAATTCGCATTAATTGTCAGCCAAATTATTTTCCAACGAAAATATGAATCGCCTACATTCTCATCTCTCTCGGCTGAGATAATTACTTCCTGTTATTCAATGAACATTATGTTACAATGTAGCCATAATGGTTGTCATTTGCTTTCATTAAAACAATTTCTCGCTTCTACTGCTAAGAATGATCAAGCCGTACGAGAGTGTTTTCTTACTATTTTACTAGTACATAATAGTCATGAAATATATTAAACAGATTTTTACGCAATTATTTATTGATAATGTTACAGAAAGGAAATACCTAATTCACACTCAGTCTTATGCGAGAAAGTAGTGTTCAGGGCTATGATATCCTTTCAAATAGAACGAGTCGTCGTTAATATATATCTACATATAGATAGGCGACCACAACTGATCAGATTAAATTGAGAGGTGGTTAGATCTGTTTTAGAGCTTATCGGAGACACAAACACAGAGTTTTACAACGGTTTCATCAGTAAAGTAGTACACTTTATGTGTTTTAATCGTGTATCAGTTAATCTTGGTTAACACATAAGAGAAAAGAGAGATGCAATAATTCAATTCCATTAATCTAGAAAAGATCTCCGATAAGCTCTAAAACAGATCTAACCCCCTCTCAATTTAATCTGATCAGTTGTGGTCGCCTATCTATATGTAGATATATATTAACGACGACTCGTTCTATTTGAATGGATATCATAGCCCTGAACACTACTTTCTCGCATAAGACTGAGTGTGAATTAGGTATTTCCTTTCTGTAACATTATCAAAAAATCCAGAATTATTTCAAGTGTGACGCATTAAATTTTAAATAGATTATTTACATTAAATCCGAATTCCTCTTTCTCAAAATTATTTTAATCAAATTTGCATTTATTTTCCCAATATTAATTTTCACCAAATTCGCATTAATTGTCAGCCAAATTATTTTCCAACGAAAATATGAATCGCCTACATTCTCATCTCTCTCGGCTGAGATAATTACTTCCTGTTATTCAATGAACATTATGTTACAATGTAGCCATAATGGTTGTCATTTGCTTTCATTAAAACAATTTCTCGCTTCTACTGCTAAGAATGATCAAGCCGTACGAGAGTGTTTTCTTACTATTTTACTAGTACATAATAGTCATGAAATATATTAAACAGATTTTTACGCAATTATTTATTGATAATGTTACAGAAAGGAAATACCTAATTCACACTCAGTCTTATGCGAGAAAGTAGTGTTCAGGGCTATGATATCCTTTCAAATAGAACGAGTCGTCGTTAATATATATCTACATATAGATAGGCGACCACAACTGATCAGATTAAATTGAGAGGGGGTTAGATCTGTTTTAGAGCTTATCGGAGATCTTTTCTAGATTAATGGAATTGAATTATTGCATCTCTCTTTTCTCTTATGTGTTAACCAAGATTAACTGATACACGATTAAAACACATAAAGTGTACTACTTTACTGATGAAACCGTTGTAAAACTCTGTGTTTGTGTCTTTGTGTGTGTGTGTGTGTGTGTCCGTGAGTGATTTACCTCGATTCATTGGCGTACATATGAACATACACTTATATAGGTGCCGAAAATTTCTTCATAGGGCACACTTCCCAAAATCAAACGGAACGACCATACTTGGTCATACAAAAACATTTCAACTTCATATTCTAAATAGGTGTTTACGCATGCCAATTACATGTTCGAATGTTCTTTTGTTGTGCTTGACCACCCAAAATATCACATGTTACTCGAAGAGAAAAGACTGATTTAATCTAGATGTTGACATTCCACACTGTGTCAAACAAAAGGACAGAAATAAACCCCCGTCAAAAGTGAAATAGAGCGACAGCTATTACATGACTTCAGAAATGTATTTTCTTGAAAAAATCGTTTTAATAGTAATATTTTCAAAGACCCAACCGACAGTAGCACTGGCTAATTTTTTTTTTCGTATAAGGAACGACTAATATCGCTATTATAATTCAATTTACACAAATTTGTTAATATGTCGGTAAATTTGCTTTTTAACACCCGCGCTAAACATGTCTTAAAAATTTTCACAAATCGTCATAATTCCGTGTAAATGTACATGCTGAACTCGAGTTAACAATTAAATTATGAAGAAACCTGCCGATTTGGAGTTATCGACAAGAAAAAATAGGACTTATTGTTTGTAATTCGTCCCCCATTACTGCCATCATAAATACTGATTCACTGCGTAGAACTTCCGCTGGCCTTTGGCCGATTTACTTCTTTTACAGACTTTCCTTGCAGAAAATCACTACGCACTACCGTAAAGAAATATATTTCTTTTGGTAAGTGTAGTTTTATTTATAACAAAAACAAATTAAATAATACAATAGAAACTTTTTTTTCCGTTTCGAATAGCAATGACAAATTAAAAGAACAAATTAAATAATAAAAATAAAGCATTTTTTATATTTTAAAATTGAAAATAAAACAAAAATTAATGTCCAGACTTGGTAAAGTATTAGGTTGGTTGCAAAATAATGTTGGTTTTTGACGTTAAAAATACGTCAAAAACCGACATTATTTTTGCACCAACCTAACAGAAGGGTTGATTGTATTATTTAAATTTTTTTTTAATTTGTCCCTTTTTCTACACAGAAAGAAGCCAAACAAAACCCCTAACCCTAACACCTAATCCTAACGTTTACCCGGTTTATTGTATTATTTGATTTTTTTAAAATTTAATTTGTTCTTTGGCCGATTTACTTCTTTTACAGACTTTCCTTGCAGAAAATCACTACGCACTACTGTAAAGAAATGTAATTATTATTTTTTTGGTAAGTGTAATTTAATTTATAAAAAAAAACATTAAATATTTAGCGGGGGTGTTAAAAAGCAAATTTACCATATGTCTCTCTCTCTGGTAATATATTCTGTGGCCGCTAAATTCTTCGGCCATTCTTTCTTCATTTCCCTAATGTTTTAGCAGTCATATTCTGATTGTATATTCCAATACAAACGTCGCTAATGTTCTTCCTAACAGTTCAAATGTCATCTGAATTTTAATTTTACTGTTTAACCTAGTAAAAAAAGATGCTACATTTATAATAGCTACAAGAAGAATGTCATGTCCTCATCAAATTAACTCAGCGGTGTGTTTCTCTCAACAGCTCGCTTCCCCACTTACTGATCATCAATAATTCCAATGAAACTATCTTACAGTTAAATTGCTCGGAGGACAAAATGAAGACATGTTGTAAATATCAAAAAGGGGAGAGTAATTAATACTTAATAAGTTAAAATGTTCAATTTAAATATTGGAAAGAAGCAATTGAAGCAACTCTTGTAAGAAACGTACAATAACTCGTTTGTAAGTTTTTAATTTAATTTGTTTTTTTTTATTTTATTTATGATGTTTACTTCATTTCTTTCTTTTTCCATTATTTTTTTTCTCTCTATTTATTAATTATTAAACGTCTCACCTCAGCCTCTACCCAATGTCCTTAGTGGGCATTAGAAGTGTCATAATTTAATCCATTCGTATTTTATGTGCTTTCTTTCTTTCTTTCTTTCTTTCTTTTTCTTTCTTTCTTTAATAGGTTCATAGGAGAAGATAGGCTTACCTATCGTATGGCCCGATCTCTTTCTATGTCTATTGATCTGAAATAGAGGATCATCCCTTGTTTCCTGTTCAAGATATGGCTTAACATTTCTCTTACTATCTTCTACCACAGCCACAATGATTAAACTGTCTTAACATTGGTTGTGACTTTCCATCGTGACGGAACCGGGTTGGCAGTTTGCTGGCTGCTTATTCCGACTGTTCGTTAGGAGCCTGAACTCGTTACTAGCCCTTAGAAAGGCTGCTCTGATCAGCAGTCGCATATTATTGGTGTATTTATAGTGACATGTTGCGCATGGGCAGGTGTCTTTGTACGTATTTCCGGTGGCCAACTCTGAAGCCGCATTAGGCTCTATTTTCATCTATCCTCTTGCTAGTTTGTATTACCATCGAAAACATTGATTACTACTTGATATTAATCAGGAACCGCCTATCCACAAGACCTATTTCCGTTACCAGCATGTTGATCGGGATTCACTCCGTGATTTTCATCGTGACGCCCCTTAGACTGACATCTTTAACCTCCTAATTGAAAATTTCACCTCAGAGGTTTCTTCTTGGCTCAACGTGGGCATGGAAGCTTTCATCCCTTCTCAGAAATATCAGATGAAACCTCAATCCTCTCCATAGTTCACAGCAGCATGCTCAGCCGGTATAGCAGCCAGGAAGCACTATTTTCGGCTATACTAGCGTCACGGCTCTAGTCGCAACAGGCGCCTATTCGTAAATGTAACAGAGTCCTCAAAGCAGCTAAGTCCCTGTTTGTTTAGAGAATGAGGCATCGCATAGAATTACTAGCACCAATGTAATAGGGCATTAAATAAGGTTATGGTCTCTATTCCTCCATTTTTCAGTCACTATGATATGCTAACATCCTCTCAATGTTTTCCCCGTAAATTCTTCTTTTCTTGACTCATCGGGAATATCCTTACCTAACTTCCCACGTAAAACTCATTGTCTTTTGAGCGACATACATATACCTACTTCCATGCTTTCTGGTATCATCTCTACTCTAGATCCCCACAAAGCAGGTGGGCCCGAGGCTATCCCTGTAATAGCCATTAAGACGTGTGCCACCGAACTGGTTCCTGTTCTCTCTAAACTCTATAGTAAATACTTCGCTGTCTCCTGCTTTCTCACCTGCTGGAAGTCATCGTCTGTTCTAGATTTTAAGAACTCTATCGAACCGTCCAATCCTTTCAACTATCGGTCTATTTCCCTTCTTCCTCTTTTTGGTGCAACTCCTAGAGATTCGCATCAATACTGAATTGGTTAAGTATCTCTCATCGTAGGGCCTTTTCTCAAATAGCAATATGACTTTCATTTCATATGGTGATTATGAATTTATTTTTTTTTTACATTAAAAGTTTTTTTTTTTTTTTTTTTTTTTACAACTGCTAAAATACGACATTACTTTCTGAACGGCTGAATCACGTTAATCTACTTAGAAGCTAAAAGCCGGAAATGCTTTAGTATTAAAATGAAGAAATTTTCCGTATTTTAAAGAGTCTTTATTTGTGGAAATAAGGACATGTCATGGTTCTTCTGACATTATCCGTCGACTTGAGATTCAGTAGCACGAAAAATTAGGCTGTCTTTTTGACAGATGGAAATTGCGAAATTAAAAAGAAAATGTCGCTTAATGAAAATCATCGATTTTAGCTCATATCGCAGTTTATTAATTCGATTCTGATAACCAGATCGATAAACAAATTTCGTAAATAAAAGAAATTTACCTCGATGAAATATAATGTTCGGAAAATATTGTCTAATTTTAGAATCAACTTTTATTCTTGAATTAATATATATATATATATATATATATATATATATATATATATATATATATATATATATAGTTAAACCTAGAGAGCCAGGCAGACCTATCAAGGTTTTACCTAAGCGGATCGTTAGGGAAGCCAGCCTTCCCCGACGATCCTCTTAGGAGAAACCTTGGTAGGTTTGTCCCTCTAGGTTTAACTAGGTCTGCTCTACTTACTGTATCGAGCACTTTATTTAGTTATTTTGCCTACTCGTATCGTTTTTTTTCTTTGAACTTAGAACTTGCATGCTAGACGATTATTTTCGGCTAACGTACATGTTCTTCGTTCTTTCTTTTTTTTATACATTTTTCCCCCTTTGGTATTGGTGTGTTTATTTGCAAATCAAGACACCGAAGTTTTTCCGAACGAGTATAATTTCTTATACTTATAAGATTATTACTACTACTAATATATTATATATATATATATATATATATATATATATATATATATATTATGTTTCACCCAGTAAAGAATAGCATCCAATGACGTCTATGCATTTCTGTCATTGAGTTACAAGGTTGTTTATGCCTTTACGATAAAAGTCTTTATTTCATTTTTTTTATTCGGTCGAGCGAAGTCGGACATTAATTCGTCCAGTCTTGCATCAAACTCAGAAGGCCATTAGGGTGGCATTCAGTGTCATAACATAGCTGGTCAATGTAGGTGGTTTCTGGGCGATATACTTGATTTGTTCCATGACTAGATGTCCAGAGCAAAATTAATAAAATGTAACTGTATTTTATTTTTGAAGAATAATTCTGGTAAACAAAAATAATGGAAATTATTTATGACTCAACATAATAGACAACATTCGGCAGAGAAAACAGTGAGCAATTCGATGATGGGAAGTCTGTTAGAGTTTTGGCATGCTACCATTGTTTGGCAATGTTTAACCTTCATGCTCACAAAAAAGGACTTGTCAAAAGAACAGTTTCTTTTGACAGTGTCAAGCAGTGACAATAGCAGTGTCAAGTCCCTTGACACTGCTATTGCGCCATTTATTTTTTGACTTCCTTGGCAGTTTATTTTCAAGATTATAAAAACATGTGAATCCTGTACAATGCGATATTAATTATTTATTTCTTTTTTTTTATAGAGAAGCAAATTAGAAAAGAATTCTTTTTATATTCAAAAGTTTATAAAATATTACAAAATTATCAAAATATATAAACTAACAACAATGTAATATTTACGATAAAAATTACAGATATTCAGTAATTAAACACAAGGAAAACATTAGTCTGGACACCAAGAAATCTTTGAATGTGGTGTCTGTTTCATTTTTACAACGAAATGTCTTTGGATTAAGACATTGTGAAGATGCTTTGAAAAAGGTGGATATAAGTTTCGTATCCCAAATTGGGGAGATTTCGCAGGCAACAGATAGCCGGCAACAAATAGCCGAGCATTATCCTGAAGAAGAATTGGACCTCGTCGATTACACAGTGCCTGCCGAATTTTGCTTCAGTGAATGTTCATTTCACCCCAGTTGTTGGCTGTAAATTTCAGCAGTGATACTCTGGATAAATTCCAGAAAGCTTTAATGGATAACACCAGTTGTGGACTACTAGAGAGTTACCATAATCTTCAGTTGGTAGAATTCTGTTATTGTAATATATTTTGGTACTTTGTCCTCCTGGAGGTTAGCACCAGACATGCTGATGGAAGGCAAACAGCTTCTTTAAGAATAATGAATTTCTTTTTTTTTCTACTTTGGAAAGGAATTTATATAAAATGAAAAAGTTTTAACATTTTTTTAAAAGGATTTTTTGCTTTCCATCAGCATTTCTCCAGAAAGATAACTCATTGCAGCTTCATAGTTTCACGTTTTCTAATGACTTGAAAATTGTTAATGCCGAGAAATAATTGAATCAGTTACTAAGTATTCTCTTCTATAGTATCTAGACTCTATGAATTTAAGCTCATTACTAGATTGGCGGCAAGATCTCATCATTTTACAGTCGAAATCGCTAGATATAACCGTAAGTTTTATGGTAACAGTTTCTTTTCACGATTTGCATCCAGAAAAATATGCCTTCTATAAAAACCTTTCCAAAGCATTTTATCGCTGGATGTAAGTCTTTTATTTGTGGTGGGGGGCATAAAAAATCCAGAAGACAAGATTATCAAAATCAATGGTGGTTATTTCGCCCACTTGTGGATATTCATATATAAAATGCTATCATAGTAGATTATGCAATTCCTATTGTGTGTTATGTAGATATATTCAACGACTAATCTCCAAGAATAACAAAAAAAAAAAAAAAAAGAAAAAATAGGAAGAGAAGGTAACGATAAAATTGGCACCGCAACTCATTAATAATAATGAGATTCCTCTACAGATTGAAGTCGGTTACAATGTGGATGAATTAAGTATACGGTACCTACATCATAAGCTCAGTTATAAATAATGGGGTACTATAAGTGCAGCAATTTTAGAAGACGGAAAACTCTGAATTCCAAAGCCTACGGCTCACACTCTTTCCCAGTCTTTTGAGCAAGGGTAGAGGTTTATCCCTTTTTTATTGTTATTATTCTCTTATTCTGAAAGCATTCTCAATTTCTTTTACGTCCGGTAGACACCTACCGCAGACTGATACTTGCCTTGGTAGGGGTGAAATAATTAAAAAAAAAATAATTAAAAAAAAAATTAAGAAAAGGAATGTGTAGTGTTCTATGATATAGCTTCAACATCTTGAAGGTATATGGCATTACAAAAAGCAAAAATAAAAACGTCACCAGAGAGACATTTTTTTTGTTTTTTTTAAACTGTTTGTAATGTCTCTATTGTGGAGTAGTTGAGACGAAGTAAAATTTGTCCATATTTTATAGACTGAAGTCGGTTACAATGTGGGTGAATTAAGTATACGGTATACTGATATCATAACGTCAGTTATAAATAATGGGGTACTATAAGTGCAGCAATTTTAGAAGACGGAAAACTCTGAATTCCAAAGCCTGGAGAAGGCAATGTCGAAATGACTTCATAAGAAGTCGGGGCAATTCACATATAATAAATATTTATAACATTTAAAAATGTGATTTACTCTTATTAAAAACGAGCGGTGATTGATAAGGGAGATCTTCAATCAAATAAATTGTTTGAGATCAGATAGAATACTAAAAAAGCACACGGTAGTCCGAAAGTCTTTCACCCCTACATAATACAATTTTATATTTCAAATGGCTGGCACAAGAGAGGTAGGGTGCGACAAGACACACGGACATTCCTGTTTTGTTTCACGACATATCAAAACCTCATTTAATGCCGAAATTTAATTTCCATGGGAGCTTAGGTAATTAAAAAAAATTACTATTCAAATATATTTCTGAAAGTTTTTACTGTAACAATGTACTTTTATACTTTATTAAAGTATAAACATACAGTGTGTTGCCTCGAGTTTTCTCGAGTCTGACTGGACCTTGGAACAATAGAAATTAAAAGATGCTTTCAAGCTCTTCAAAGCCTCTCGAACAGAGGATGCAGTTTATCGCCATAACCAGGACGTAACAAAGTAAAATTCTCTTCAAAATTACAAGTTTTTTTTTCAATATGTGTCTATATTTGCAAGATGAGGTATTGCAATTTTTTACATAATTTATATTGTTCGGACTCTTGTCCTCACCTTTATGGTCATGTTCACGACGTTTTGGCAGTTATACGCGCCGGGCTTCTTCAGGTGGTTGGTATTTCGGACCGAAACATTTATTTCGTCCACCGGGGTAGATTGTTCTAGTTCCACGTGCAATGCCTCTTTCGGACGACTCCCTTTAATTCAACTTTCCAATTTTTGTTTAACACTGCAGTAGCCAGGTATTTAACTAACAACTCTTTGGGTGAAGTCACTGGATCCAACCAACGCTTTTATCCACTGGGCCATTTTTCAAAATAGTTACCACTTAATGCTACCAGATTCGATTGGGAAATAAATAAAAAATGTCACAGTTTCCGCCACTTTCCCGCCGCCGTAAGATTTCCTCATTGTGTCTTATCTATAGTTTCATTGTTATTGTCCGGATGAACTAACTGGGGCTCGTTTTTATATTGTTGTTTTATCCCCCACCGCTAGACAAGGAATTGTACATATGCGGATTAGTTCAGATTTTCATAGAGACAATGAGGTATTATGGTGGATGTAGTAATTTGAAAGGTAAGTAAGAATGTGTTGTTTTGATGCTAGGAATATTGTGGTATATTTGGGTCAGTGTTTGGGCACTCGACGTGGTGTGATTGTTAGAAAGCCAGTCTTGCTAGATCAATTACGACTGAGTAGTGAGTTCGATTCCTACTGGGTACCTCATACATTCTATCTTGTGCCACATCTAAGCTACGCTTAGAAAATCTTTTAGGCACCTCGAGGTGGTGTAATGGTTAGCAATCTTGTCTCGCTAGAACAGTTACGACTAAGTAGTGAGTTCGATCCTCACTGGGTGCCCCCTACATTCGGCCTTGTGCCACATCTAAGCTGCGCTTGGAAAATCCCTATTTCGGTCAGTGTTTGTGGGTAGCTAAATTTAAATTTAAGACAGAAGAAGACCTGCCTTTTCACCTTTCCCCATTTTGGGCCTTGTGCCATATTTTCTGTATTGAATCGGAAATAAATATCGCTCTTCGCTATGGTACCTAGACTCTATGAATTTAAGCGCAGTACAAGACTAGCGACGAGGTGTCATCAATTTACAGTTGAGTCGACGAGATGTAACCGTAAGTTCTATGCTAATAATTCCTTTTCTCGTACTTTCCAGTCAACTTTAACATTCAAAAATTTAAATGCAATGTCAATCGCTATTTGCTGTCTTCCTCTTTGCTCTTTTATTTTTTTCGCTTTTTAGAAATGTTCCTGTTTTCTAATTCTTCAGTACCAAGTAATCTCTTGTTTCTTAGTGACTTTATTACCTTACTGAAGAGGGAAGGGTCGAGTAAGAAAAAACAGGAAAGAAGTACATTTATTTCTCTTTACTGTTTTCTGGATATTTTGTCTCTGCCAAAAACTACAGTTATAGGACCGATATACCTTGTCATTTAGTAATTACTTCAACTGAAGTCGGTAACAGATGAATTATTTAAGAATGTCCTCTTTCAATAAAATCGTGCAACAATGTAATTATGTCACAACTGAACGGAATTACTGGAATGATAATTTTCGATATCGGTGCAAGATTACCGGATCTAATCCATTTGGATTTGGCTACCCGAGGCTATATCAAATCGCAAATCTGTCAGACGAAGATTACAGCTTCAGAAAATTATATAACGCCGTAAATGCTTCAGGGGGGACGTTTTGAAATGCTGTGCAGGTTACTACTATACCGAACCTTTATATTGATAACTCAACAACTGATACAAATCGTTCATTCAATAATGTCTTTTTTTTTTTTAATTTCAGTATATTTCTTTAAAATAAATAAGGACTTTCCGGACTCCGATTGTGAGAAATAGTACCAGCAAACAGGATTTCCAGGCTTGATCGAGTTTGAACCGTTTAACTTTAGGGAGTAATCTTTTCTCCACTCTGCTACCTTTTCCCACATATGTAACCTTCAACGTCTGGCGCTACTCTGTCGATATTTCAATGATAACCGTCCAAATGAGCTCCATTCCTTTGTTCCAGACAAAATGCACAGTGTCGAGTCACCAACATTGTCTGTGTATTTCAAATGTCAAAAGAGACTTCCACCCGGACAGCATTTTCCAAAGAACTGTCACAATTTGGTACCCCCCCCCCCGCTTGGGTACTTTTCTGAACACTGCAGTCTTTACTTCTTCATTTTTAGGTTCACTCGTTCTTTATCCTCTGTATTCTCATAATCTTAATTTCTTATCTCATCTTTCATTAAAATTACATACCTTATAATTATTTACCCGCTGCTCCACGGAGCAAGATGTGGCCCAAGGCCGAGTAGGCTCGGACAACATTTTCCTATTGACCACGTAAAAACGGAGTCAGTTTTCCGAGACGAGACTCTTCCCTTCGGCAGAACCTCGTCTGGGGAATACCCTCTGACATGTGCCAGGTAAGTATATTACATATCTTAATATTTATTCACCATAATAGGTACAAAATGTGCCACAAGGGCTTAAAAGTGGGGGCGGGGAAAAGACTGGTCTTCTCTAGGCCGACCTCCAAACTAACTAGTCTCATTCGTTGACTCATTCGTACTTACAATTCTCCTTTCACCAAAACAACGCACTTACTCTTAGCTGTCACACCGCAACCACCAAAATACCACATTTTCTCTATACCTTATACAAAATGTTTATAAGTCATAACGATTTTAGACGCCATTTCATACGTCATAAATCTTATACGTCATTTTAGACGCCATACATTTTATACGTCATAAATCTTTTACGTCATAACGTTTTAACATTTTGTAAATCAAGGAAAATTTATTGAAACAAAACAAGTTCAGTTGACCACTGATGACAATTCCAGAAAAACGTAACTATAAACAATTTTTTTGCTATCCTCTGCCAGCTGCAATGATGGAGAAAGCATTACCTCGAACCATCGCCAGTGAGACACGCTGCAAGAGCCACTCCGTTTCTAGAGGCTCGTCCCTTAATCGAAACGCAATCGAGTCAATCCTCCGAAGGAACCCCATCGAACGAGGCCCAATAACACCTGAAGTCTCCACTGCGACAGGAGTAAAAAAAAATCTATCAGCAAGAGAAGGATATTTAACTATTTTTTTCATCTCTGCGTCCCGGGTGACGGATCCCGGCTCAATCGCGGAACTGATCAAATTACCGGCCGAAAATGTATCCGCACAGATCGCATCCCAAATCAACGACTTCCCCATTTTAAAAGGGGAAATGGTAATGCCATCCGGCCGCTTTCTATCCAAGCCTACGGGTTCGATTTGGGAAGGGAACCCAGCTGAATCCAAACCTCTTTTGATGATGTCGTTAATGACTGCATGCCGTGGAAAGTGGCCGGCACTACGACGACAGGAGAGAGAATGCAAACCAAACTCCTCTTGAGTGGCGATAATTTATTCGGTGGCAAACCTTAGGATGAAAAGTATTTAAGTATTACTGTAAGTTTTTATCGATTTTTTTTCCCTGCGAGAATTAGAAGTCGTACCAGCATTCATTATTGGTGGCCACAAGTCTTAACAACATTAGACAGGCAGAAAAAACATTGTTCACGTTACTGACACCGATGTTAGCAGTCTCTTTTCTTGTCTTCTAATGGAGTATGATAAATTTCAAATAAAAAATAATGAACTGTTACTTGATATAATAATAATGAACTTGTTATCCCTTCTATATGGCAGAGATGAAAAGTAGACTATAAGCAACAGAAATGTGGTTCTACAGAAAGATGCTGAGGATTCCATGGACCGAAAATGTGAGCAATGAAGACATGTTAGAGAAAATGGAAACAAAAAAGGTAAGTTATACATCAAGGAGAGGAAATTTAAATTTTGGGGGACGTAATGAGGAAGGAGGGTTTGGAAAATCTGCTATTTACAGGACAGATTGAGGGAAAGAGGAAAGCAGCGTATATCATACTTGATGAGCTTGAGTAAATGGGAGAAATAACAAAAAGACAAGACTTATTAAGCGCTACAGTGGAGCGGAAGATGTGGAGGGCCAAGATCACATACAAAGACAGGGCACATAAAAGAAGAAGATAGTGATACTTTTCTAAACGAAGATGTTAAAGAAAGTGGTTCTGAGCCAACAGGCTTGCCTCACTCTGGCTTTCGTCAGAACCGTGTTTAGTAAATATTTTAGAAATATACAAACTATCTGAATAACTAAATTTCTTCTTTTTCTCCTTCTTCAGCTTCAGGTTCTCTTATTATATTTCAATATTCCGTTTTTTTTTTCTTTTTAGGATTTTCTTTGTACCCAGTATTTATTATATAGCAGCCAACAACGAAGTAACTGACTAACAGTTATTAAATTTCACTGCAATTTCAGTTCATGTCTCTAAGAATTCTCTCCCGAGGCTTATCCATTTATGTTAAACATGTACGTCTTATAAACGACCAAAATTTTCTTCAGATTAACTTTAAAGAATTCGTCTATTACGCTGCTTGTTTGTATTTGAATTGCCTCGTTTTCCATTTTTCGGTGTATTCGCTAAAATGTCATCTGACGTACAGTCCAGCAGATACACGGAAGACTTGCCTTTGCGTTTTCAGCGTGCGTGTGTCCGATTATGTTAAAATGGTATAATACGTGTTTTTGTGAACGTGTGTTCGCACGCTGAACCGCGCATGCGTGAATATCTTCACAGCACCGTGTATGGAGTCGAAGGCCTATTTAGTTATTTGTGTTTATTTGCATCTATGCGTAAGGAAACAAAATGAAGGCAGGAGACACGCTGTAAGTGCGCACGCGTGTATGCGCGTGTGCGCGCAACAAAATAAACTTGACTTCCATGAATGAAACAGTGTCTCAATGTATGTACGAATATATTTTGAAAAGGAGAAAGACAAAAATAAATGCGGGTATATGTATGTTTTGTATTTTGACCCTAGTGTCGACGAAATAAAAACAAAACAAAAACAAAACAACATAAGTGAAATCATCTAAATTAATTAATTAAAAGAAAAACCGAGAAAGGTATGAAAATGGATTAAAAATACGTAGACTGAAATTATTCCCAATTTTTAATTCAAATTCGAGGTATATTTTTGGAAAGTAATCTCCGGTGCCAAATTTCTTATTACCTATTAGATGTTCTGTACTCAACTGAGAGACTAATTTAACGTATATAATTAAACGATGCAGCCTGATAATGTCAAGTTTTATGATCAGTTTGTGACACACGTCCTGATCGAAAAATAAATAAGGTATTAATTGGATGGACATTAGCAAAAAAAAAAAAAAAAAATGTAAAATACTTGATCTTGAGAAAATTGGAGAAATAACAAAAAGACAAAACTTATTAAGCGCTACAATGAAGAGGAAGATGTGGAGGGCTATGAACGCATACAATCTGAAGCGACACGGCACATAAAAGAAGAGGAATGGGATCGTAGTACTTTTCTCGAGGAATAAAGTGGATCTGAGCCAAAGGACTTGCCTAACTCTGGCTTTCGTCAGAACCGTGTTTAGTAAATATTTTAGAAATATTTAAACAATCTGAATAACTAAATTTCTTCCTCTTCTTCTTCTTCTTATCTTTGTCTTCGCTTTATATTGTTCCATTTCTTCTTCTTATTTTCTTATCTTCGTTTTATATTGTTCCATTTCTTCTTCTTCTTCTTCTTCTTCTCTTATCTTCGTTTTATATTGTTCCATTTCTTCTTCTTCTTCTTCTTCTTCTCTTATCTTCGCTTTATATTGTTCCATTTCTTCTTCTTCTTCTTCTTCTTCTCTTATCTTTGCTTTATATTGTTCCATTTCTTCTTCTTCTTCTTCTTCTCTTATCTTTGCTTTATATTGTTCCATTTCTTCTTCTTCTTCTTCTTCTTCTTCTTCTTCTCTTCGCTTTATATTGTTCCATTTCTTCTTCTTCTTCTTCTTCTTCTTCTTCTTCTCTTATCTTCGCTTTATATTGTTCCATTTCTTCTTCTTCTTCTTCTTCTTCTTCTTCTTCTCTTATCTTCGTTTTATATTGTTCCATTTCTTCTTCTTCTTCTTCTTCTTCTTCTTCTTCTTCTCTTATCTTCGTTTTATATTGTTCCATTTCTTCTTCTTCTTCTTCTTCTTCTTCTTCTCTTATCTTCGTTTTATATTGTTCCATTTCTTCTTTTTCTTCTTCTTCTTCTCTTATCTTCGCTTTATATTGTTCCATTTCTTCTTCTTCTTCTTCTTCTCTTATCTTTGCTTTATATTGTTCCATTTCTTCTTCTTCTTCTTCTTCTTCTTCTCTTCGCTTTATATTGTTCCATTTCTTCTTCTTCTTCTTCTTCTTCTTCTTCTTCTCTTCGCTTTATATTGTTCCATTTCTTCTTCTTCTTCTTCTTCTTCTTCTTCTTCTCTTATCTTCGCTTTATATTGTTCCATTTCTTCTTCTTCTCTTATCTTCGCTTTATATTGTTCCATTTCTTCTTCTTCTTCTTATTCTTCTTCTCTTATCTTCGCTTTATATGGTTCCATTTCTTCTTCTTCTTCTCTTCGCTTTATATTGTTCCATTTCTTCTTCTTCTTCTTCTCTTATCTTCGCTTTATATTGTTCCATTTCTTCTTCTTCTCTTATCTTCGCTTTATATAGTTCCATTTCTTCTTCTTCTTCTCTTATCTTCGCTTTATATTGTTCCATTTCTTCTTCTTCTTCTCTTATCTTCGCTTTATATTGTTCCATTTCTTCTTCTTCTTCTTCTCTTCGCTTTATATTGTTCCATTTCTTCTTCTTCTTCTTCTCTTATCTTCGCTTTATATTGTTCCATTTCTTCTTCTTCTTCTTCTTCTTCTCTTCGCTTTATATTGTTCCATTTCTTCTTCTTCTTCTTCTCTTATCTTCGCTTTATAGTTCCATTTCTTCTTCTTCTCTTATCTTCGCTTTATATTGTTCCATTTCTCCTTCTTTTTCTTCAGCTTCTCTTATTATATTAAAATATTCCGTTTTTTTTTTCGTTTTTAGGATTTTCCTCTTACCCAGTATTTATTAAATAGGATACTATAATAAATATTGGTTACATCATTTCAATTCAAGCAAGATGGGAGTTCCACTAACACACTCGGTGTTACAGAGAGTTGGAGCAAGAGTCAAGAGGTGTGATAGACGAAAGGACGCAGTGAAGGACGGGGAATTAGATCAAGGCATCTGAAGATGTCGATTGGCATTCCATTTTGTCCAGTAGCTTATTTCCTTTGTTCCATTTAATCTTTATTTAAAAAATAAACTATTATGTAAATTTTTGTAACTTTGTATAATATTTATGCATTACACCCTAATCTTTATTCGGCAAAAATTTCATTGCAAATAATGCATTACTTTATAAGTAATACACATATTTATGTCTTTGTTGTTTCTGTTCCTTATATTATGGCCGCTACTGTATATATATATATATATATATATATATATATATATATATATATATATATATATATATATATATATATTATATATTCTACAAAATTCAGTTCGTATTGTATCTACGATTGCTTCCATGTGAAATGATGCGTACATTCTTAAACAAATTTATGGACAAATCAAGCAAGAATACACATATAACAATATCAATATGTTCAAATAAAGTGTCTCGCATTCTGGTCTTCTACATAATCTTCAGGGCTACGGTATTACTGGACGATTATTTGATCTAATTCAATCATTTCTGTCAAATCGTGAAATGAAGGTCGTTCTGACTGGGCGCCCTTTCAGATCCTTTTATACAAACACAGGTGTTTCCTAAGGCTCTATCCTAGCTCTAACATTGCTTTGGATCTTCAATGATGTTCCCGATGTCACCAGTTCCCAAATATTCATCTATGTAGATGAGACTAACATTTACTGCTGTTTCAATAGTAAATCCGTCAGCTTTGGCAAAGTGAAGCTGATCGCTGCTCTCGAGGAGGACCTCCAATGAGTTGTTACCTGGGGCAAGAAATAGCTTGTAAAATTTAAAGCCTCCAAAACTAAACTGCTCTCATTTAACCACCACAAAGAACCCTCCCTGTCCACCATGAGCATGGTTGACGCTCACTCCATTAGAACCGATTTAAACAAACTCCATCCGAAACATACTAGTAGAAAATACAAATATAATGTAAAAACGATTAAAAATAATGGAAGTCTTAATAATAAAAAAGAAAATATCCAACAATCAATAATATTAATTAGGAAAAGGCCACAATGAGCTGTGTTCGAAAAATAAAACATCCCTATAACTTATTTTATAACTGTAAAAACATACAGAGAACATATATACCCAATTAAAAAGCAAAAATAAAATTATCCTTGAAAATGGCTAAAAGTGTAGCCGAAAGCGCTCGGAATTACATAACATTTGGAAAATTTCTACACACTCTGTGTCCAGAAAAGAAAATACTTGTACGAACACAAGATAAAATAAAGTAAAAAGGTAAATCGTAGTACCTTCTCTGTCGTCTTTAATGAAACATGTATAAATGAAAGATTGCTGCCAAATACACAATGTATATGTGTGTATGTACGTGCGTGTGTGTACGTGTATATATATGTTTATGTGTGTATGTGTATGCTATTATAAATAAGCATATATACTGTATATATGCTTGTGAGTGAATATATATCCATAGATATATAGATAGATAGGAGGAGGTTAACACAGAAAGATATGGACAGAGATACATAGATAGGTAGATAATTGATTGATAGATAGGAAGGGCTTGTGACAATATATATATATATATATATATATATATATATATATATATATATATATATATGTGTGTGTGTGTGTGTATGTGAAAATATATAGAAAATAGGAAAGAACTGACTTGACATCTATGAATGTAACTATACTGATACAAATTATTAACACCCTGCACCCCTCTTTATATGAACAATCGCGCTGGCCGTTACCATGGAAATTTTGATTTCAATAATGAATCTGCTATTAAAACACGTACATTTCAGAAATAAGTTATTCTAAATATATATATATATATATATATATATATATATATATATATATATATATATATATATATATATATATTAGTGAATATACATAATATCAAATGTTGATAGCACGAGTGGGAGTTTTATGCAAAATGTGAAAACTTCAAGGTAAGTCTGTATTTCGTTCCTGAATATTGCACGTTTGAAACTTCCGGTCGTGTTATCGATGTTGGATATTATGTATATCCACTAATATATAATTAATAGCTCTATTATATAACATTGAGTATTCTTTATATAACACAAGAGAAGTAAATATATTTGTACATTCAAGTATATGTGCGTATATGTATGTTTTTTTATCATACAATATCTATCTATCTATCTATTTATATATATATATATATATATATAGGTGTGTGTAACGGGGAAGTTAGCGTAGCTAGGTGAAACAATATCAGTTGGAACTTAAAATATTCGGAGGAAGAACGAAAGTAGCAGTCAGAGGAATAATATAAATATTTGAAAACGAAAACTAAGAAAAGAAAAAAAGGTTATAAAGACAGGAAGTGATAACAAAATGTACAGGAGTGGACAGAGAGCCAAAAGCAAAAGATGATCAGGTGAATTTTGAAGGGGAATATTGTAATCAGAACTTAGGAATATTATGATTATTATTAATAATAATAAAAGACGAAGAAATATGAGGATGATTATTAAGACGACGAAGAAGAAGAAAAAAAAGAATAAAAAGCAAGAAGAATAAAAAAAGAAGAAGAAGAAGAAACATATTTCATTCATCTGCACAGAAACAAATTGATGCTGAATATTTAAAAAGCATCTAAATACGAGTGGTTACCTCCAGAGAGACGTGCATGCATGTGCGTTTACCCTTTCTTTGTCACTGTCTCTCTCTCTCTCACACGCGCGCGCATGCACGTAGACAGACTCACATATTTATATATAGATATTTATATAAAGTCTTTCGTTCATTTTGCTACTCGTTCATCTAGGATGGCAAGTAAATCCACTTGAAAATGCAATAAGAAAACGTATTTCTCCCTTCTTGCAGTGTGATTAAGGAAAAAAAAAGATGCACATTTACCTCTTAAAAATGATTTACACAGAAAGAAAATGAAATAATATCTGCAAGAAAAGATCATTAGATTCACAAGATCCTTACATATTTCTCTGATCTGACGCAAAAAAAAAAAGAACCAAAAAAACATAATAAAACACTGCATAAAAAGACAAAAATAATTCTGCTTGCCAAAGTTTTATACGCAAATATAAATATTTCCTTTTTTTAAAAGAAATAAATAAATCTCTGCAAAATGCGAATATATAAGACGGTATTTTAGGAAAAATATTGAACATTTATTTTTGCATAAATGTTTATTATTATTTATATTATTCTTATTATTGTTATGCTATTGGTTAAAATATTCTCTTGCATGCCAAGTTTAGATTTTGCATAGTGAAATATTGTATTAGTTGGCGACAAAAACAAAGCAAGCGAAAAGAATGTTCAAGTTGAGGTAGAAACTGTCAATAAAACTTATGAAAAGAATAAAGTTTAGGAAATATTACGGAGGAAAATGAAGAAGAAAAAATAAAGCTCACGAAACCTGAGTTTTGCATTGATTCAAGCAGTCAGAAATTCTAGCCAAGACTTTGCAGCGGAATTTGTAATCGAAGAATATGCAATGCTAAGGATTCACAAAATATGACGGAAAGATTCACATACCGGACCAGTTAAAAGAACGAATAGTAAAACCCACCTTTGAATATGAGATTTAGTCATAATAGAAACAGAACGAATTGAAAATTAAAAGTAAAGAGTGAATATGTCAGGAAAGCCAGGAATATTTACAGACAAATCAGTAGAAATCTATTTGGATTTATATTGTCCTGCTATTTTTTTTTAAGCGTTTCACCCAAAGCAAGTCGGGAAGCCACTAGCACGCAAGGGGTTACAGAGAATTGGAGTGAGTCCAAATAGGAGTGATAAAGGAAAGGATGAAGAGAAGGATAGGGGATAGATCGAGGCAGTATAAACAGTTAATAATTCTAGATAATTCTTAGATTAGACAAAAGGAGAGTTGAAATACGTGGATCAGAGAACTAATAATAAGTGTTTACTGGAAAAGCCGCCACTGTGGTCTACTTTAAGATAACTGGGATAATCCAGAAATTATGTTTCCAATTTATTTCCGTTAAAAGTATAACAGGTAAAGACAAGACTGTTGGGCAGAGCCATGTTTTTTGCTACAAAAAAGTACTAGGTTTCCCCTGTAATTACTACTACTGACTATACATTATTGCGATCAATGAACGGGGGTTTGCGTGCCTGCACGTGAATCTTGCGTTAGATGAGACGATTTGCATGTTTTCACAGCAGGTTTGACGACCGAGGTTAAAATATTTTTCCATATTGTCTACCTTTCATCAGAAATTCGGAAGAAGCAAAATCCAGAATGTACGGTGAGTGATATCCATGGAGTTTGAGCTGGGGTTGGGCGTTATTGTGTTGTAATATAAAAATTGCCCTTTTTTCTTCTTGAATCTGAAAATTCGTCAGCGTCCTGATGTGGCGGTCAGATCAGATGATTTTTTTGGGTTGCAAGAAATAATAATGGATCACTATTTTCTTATCTCTAAAAAGATATCTCACTTCGCTTTATAATAGGCTTGTAAGGATCTTTATCTTTGTTAATATTTTCGCATAGCTTCCACTCAGGAAGGAAGAGGAGAAGGGTGAGAAGAAAAAGAAGAAGCTTCCTCATAGCTTCCACATAGGTTTAAACTCGTAGATCGTAGGAGTGACACAATCTTTTGTCATCAGTATTGATTCTGTCCGGAGAAAATCCCCGTCCTTCTCAGCCGAGTAATGGTTCACAAGCTCTTGCTATACGTATATTCGGTGGTCTTAAATAAGCCTAAGTGGTACATAACCGGTACAGTAGATGAAAAAGACCCGAAATTGTCACCAGAGTTTCTAAGTCGCCGAAGAAGATATTCAGTTACATATACAGCTAATGGGTAGAAATGTTGTTCGAGGCGCTATTCATTTTGTTGGTTGAAAACTTTACATCACGTTTTAGAATATGGCTTATTACACTATTTAATGTCTTCACAATTGGAACACGCCACCCACCGTCAAACTATGCTCACATCCACTCTTTGGTTTCTGTAAATAAGTCGGCACGCGTTTATGAATTTCAGTGTTTGCACATTATGTAGCGTGAAAAAAATTAGTAACCTAACTCTGCTTCGCATGCATTTTTATATCACTTTCATAGAGGTAAATTCATATAAGTTTTTTTAAGATGTTTTTTTTTTTCAAATATATTAATATCATATTATATTTATGTTTGCTGCGTGCGTAACTCCCCTGCTGATATCTAACATACATAATGAATCATTCCATTTTGATTGCGAGGAACGATGTAAGAAAAATGATATCTCAGAGAGTCTTTATGGTTTTAGTGCGAAAAAGAAAACATACAGAATAAGTAGAAAAGAAATAAGTAAAATAGATGAAGCGATAAGGCTCTCGAACATTTAACTCTTTTCCCGGCATAGACGTGTATATACGTTTTTACCGGAAGCTATGGTTCAGATAATGACGAATATACACCTACAAAACAGAACGTTAAAAAAAACAGTTACAGGTTTGTATATAAGTCGATTTTGGTTCTTTTATGCTATTCTCTGCTGAAACGAGTCCAATTGTTAACACATACGTCTGGTACAGTCGTTAGACACAGCTCACGTACTTCAAGGTATCTCAGTTTCTTTTTTACTATATTAAAATCTAATAAAAAGAAGGGGTTAACTTTCCCAAGTGGTAAACGTTATCAGTTTTGAATCTTTTCCTTTAACTTCTTAAAAAAAACGTCTTATATTTCACCCCAAGGAAGGCAATAAAAACACTATGGCACAGGGGATAACTGAGTTTTGAATCTTTTCATTTGTACTGCATTCCTGTTTATGATCTGTCTATATTTCTGAGATGAGGTATTATGTAAACTATTTACATTGTTCGGACTATCATCCTCATCTTTGTTGCAATGTTTTATCACAACGTTTAGATATATCCCAAAAACAGATTTGAAAAAAAAAAAATTACTAAACAAGAAAGCCATTTGTGCGGGGAATATAAATTGGGTTAAAAGATGTAGAATTTTAAGAAATTTGGCCAAATCCTAAAGTTCTTCTTCTGAAGTCTGAAAAGGTCTTTGTTGGATGTAGCCATTTCTCAGATTCATGCAGGGGAATAGATGATTGCTCTACCGCGCCGGCCCAATTCGTGTTGGTAGGGACTGATGTGATAGGCTATCATGTAATCAAAAAGTGACATAATCGCCCAAGCCTAAGAGTGTTTGCACGTAAGTAATAGTAATCCACCCGACTGTAAATCGAAATCGCCTATCCGATTTCTTATGTTATCCTCTACATTCCCCGCATTATCCACTACATTCCCCGCAGTAGTACGCTCCGGCCTTCTTCAGGTGGTTGGAATGTGGGACTGAACCCTTTATTTCGCTCGCTGGGGTTGACTGTTCTAATTCCACGAGTCATGTCTAATGGATGTCAGTTATCAGTTATCTCCCGTTAATTCTCCCCTCCAAGTTCTCCACCGCCTTAACAAATTATTGAACTCACAACTGTTTGGGTCCTGTCACTGGATCTAACTAACAACTTTAACCACTGTGCCATGTGTCCAGTGAGCGAAATAAAGGATTCAGTTCGACATTTTACCACCTGAAGAAGGCCGGAGCGTACAAAAGCCGAAACGTTGTGATAAATATGGAAACAGAGATGAGGATGATAGTCCGAACAATGCAAATAGTGTCTATTTATGATTGTTATTTAAATATTTTGTTAAAGATGTTAAATGATAAATAAATACTTAATGGGTTGCTATTAATTACGTGAAAACACTCTTAGGCGATCATGTAATCAAAAAGTGACATAATCGCCCAGGCCTATCACATCAGTCCCTACCGACACGAATTGGGTCGGCGCGGTAGGGCAATCATCTATTCCCCTGCATGAATCTGAGAAATGGCTACGTCCAACAAAGACCTTTATAGACTTCAGAAGAAGAACTTTAGGATTTGGCCAAATTTCTTAAAATTCTGCATCTTTTAACCCAATTTATATTCCCCGCACAAATGGCTTTCTTGTTTAGTAATAATTTTTTTTTTCAAATCTGTTGGGATATATCTAAAATCAAACATTTTTTTTATTGTTCATATCGTTCTGATGCTATCAAATTCTTTCGTTACTTCCAACGTTGTGTTTGGCTCACACGATGTCTCTTTTAAAATCACATGTTCTCTAAAACCTTTTAATCTTCTGATAAAGTCGTTTTTACCTTCCATAAGCATGGCTGATGCTAACCAGCAGAAGTATGGCTACACCACCTAACATTTTCTGCTATCATGAAGCGGAAAGATTATATTGAATTAATTGTTGGTTCACTGTGTTCTGCTAGTTTACCATTCATCCATGCACTGATTATCACTGTCATTCTGCTAAGTGCTTTGAGATTCTAGATAAAATACACAGAAGAATCTGAAATGTTACTGGTCTCAACTTGGCATCAGGGCTTCAGTCAATTTCTCATATAAATATTTTCATGAATTTAAGCGAGGTACTTGATTAACGGCGAGATTTTATCGTCTTACAGTCGAAAAGGAGAGATGTTCTATACTAACAGTTTCTTCGCTCGTGTATATATATATATATATATATATCTTGATTTAAAAAAAGTAAATATCACTTATTATAATTATGCACACTTACACACACACGCGCATGCACACACGTAGACACACACACGCACATATATATATATATATATATATGGGTTTTAACATGAAAAAAACTGTCGCCTCTACTTGTTGATTTCAATGACCATTTTTATATTTACATATCCTCTATCCCTGATATTGAGCACTTTAATAAATATAGCATACATCAAAAGTATATTTTATCATATCTCTCTCTCTCTCTCTCTCTATATATATATATATATATATATATATATATAGAGAGAGAGAGAGATATTAGGTTGGTGCAAAAATAAGGTCGTTTTCTCACATAGTAACATATGTGAAAAAACGACATTATTTTTGCACCAACCTAATATAAATGCGCATATATAATATAATTAAAAAAAACGTGGGCAAAATGAATTTTATTGAATACCTAACTTTACGTATTATATTGATTTACGTATGCATATGCATACACGCAGGCACGCACACACACACACACATATATATATATGGGGGGGTACGTGCATATATGTGTTTAATGGTTGCCTGTTACTTTTCAGTTATGCATATCTACTAAATGAAATTAAAATTAAATTTAAACGCGTCACACGAAAGATTTATCTATTAAAACTTTTCTCGATACATAAAAATTAAATAGCATTATATATATATATATATATATATATATATATATATGATTGATAAATTGTCGACATTTTATATTTTTAATTTTGCGCATGCGCTTTGTTTTTGAATTTGTCGAAGGCAAATTATAATAGGGTAAATTCGGCAGCGTCTTTGAGAAAAAGAGCACCATGGCGCAATACACTTCGCCAGAAATTTGGAAACGGCTTGCTTTACTGCCTAGCACTCGCGCGGTGAGCTGCAATATGAATATTTCCGAGTGTTTGTGTATCCATCTGAGGACAGTGTAAAGGATTCAAAAATGGTGATAACGAAGTTGTTTGGCGAGATCACTAGTGATGGACACGTTATGCCTTCACGCAGGGACTCAGACTCAATACGGATGTGCACATGAAATGACTTGAGGATGTAGTGCTGCACTCGGTCAAGAGGGTATCTGCTGGCAACAGGACTTTGCACCATGTAACAAGGAGGAAAACACACTCATGGCTGTCAGAAAATTTCTGTGACGACATTATCCCTTACTTGTGGCAACCTAACTCACCAGACTGTAACCTCTTGATTATTATGTGTGGGGCACAGTTGTGCGAGAGATCAACAGAACGCCTTGTAATACCAAAAATAAACTGAAGGCAAGGATTATGGCAGCATCCACCAACTTAAGCAAGGAGAACCCCCGGAAGAGTTGCAGGAGAATCTGAACTCGTCGGAGGTCGTGAATGAAGCCAATGGCGATTTTATTGAATAAATGTTCTCTTTAGTATTACATGATATTTTGTGTAATAATTGTGGTAATTATATCTGTTGAAATGAGATGTCAGTGTTACTTTTATTTTTTGGTAATTTAGATGAAAATTTATCCATCCCATCCTGTATGTGTGTATGTATATGCGAACAAAATGGCGGCTTCCTCAGTTTTCAGTTTATTTTTCTTTTATGAGAACGAATTGACTTCTGCCGTTTGTGGAATCTAGAGAATTTTCAGGATGAAATAAAGTTCAATTCATTGAATATTTTCTTATGAGAAAATCAGCCTAAATATTAAACTTTGAAATGATAGTTTAATAAAATATTATTCCAAATGAACACGATCACATTGCTGGATTTTGTATAAGACCCCCCCACCTCACACTATCTACATGAATGAAATATCCAATATGGAGTATATTCCATCTCTTCGATTGGCTCTGAGGTTGCAAAAGCGATTTTACTTCCATGCTTTGTCAAAACGGAGAATATTGCCGGCGCTTTATTTAGTTCTTTTCGATTCGGATCGCTTCAATGGCTGACGTTGGCAGGTAGGAATGCGATGAGTGGGGGATCAAATCACGATACTCGATGGCATCACGAGAATGGAATGTGAACAATGGGAAATCAATATCGGACAGGAAGGATCGTAAAATAAAAGATAAAGAAAAAAAAACTAAAAAAAAAACAAAACAAACAACAACATTTTGTCGAACGTTTGATGCGCGAACTTCCAAACAGACATAAATAAATATTTCGAGCCAAATTGTAATCGGCCGCTAACTTATTTTCATACAAAATATTTTAGACATTGCAATATACATTGCTATATACATAAGTAAAGTTTGATGAATAAAAAAAAAACATTTTGAAATGTGCGTGATACATAAAATCCACAAATACCATAGTTATATTGATACTAAACACATTATATTAGGTCGGTTCAAAAATAATGTCGTTTTTTGACGTTCAGAAAACGTTGACAAAACGACATTATTTTTGCACCAAACCTAATATCAGTACCGCTTCTATTAATATGGCAGGTTGATTTTTTAATTCATTTCGAAAATCAACATTGCATTCGATCTGAAAACTGTGGTTTGATGTGATAAGTACTGACGCCAAAAGATAGATTAACAGATTTTACCAATTTTGGTAGAACTGCAAAGAAATTGTTAAAGATTATAAATAAGGCTGGTCAAGGAATAAGGTTTGTTAGTTCATTTGTTAGATCATAATTAATATTAGGTTGGTGCAAAAATAATGACGTAATAATGTCGTTTTTGGCCGTATTATTTAACTTCAAAAAACGACATTATTACGTCATTATTTTGCACCAACCTAATAAAAACGAAAATTATATAAAAGTGTAATACTGCTTGGCACAAAATGTTATAAATTAGCATTGTTTCCTGAAAATAACACTAAAACTGCTGCACTATATGACATACAGGGTGCGATGGATAAATTATCGCAGAAATCAAAAATAACATGACATATCATTTTAACAGATATATTTACCAAAATTACACAAAATTATCTTGAAACACTAACGATTAAATTTATTCAATAAAATCGCCATTGATTTGTTGCAAATCTTCTGGGCAGTTTCTTTGTTAAAATTGGTCAATAATGCCATAACCCTTGACATAAGTTCATCTTTGGTGTTATACGGAGTTTTGGTGGTCTCCCTCAACTGCGCCTCACACATAATCAACGGGTTGCAATTTGGGGAGTTAGGTGACAAAATGTAAGTGATGACGTGGTCGCAGAAATTGTCTGACAGCCACAACTAGGTTCTCCTACTTGTGTGACATGGTGCAGAGTCCTATTTCCAAACACAGGTACTTCCAGTAGTCACAATCTTGAACTAGAGTAGCACTACCGACTCAAGTCAATTGATGTAGGCCTCCGTGTTGAGTTTGAGCCCCTGTGAGAAGATGGAGGAGGCATAACGTGGCCATCACGAGTGATGACTTCAAACATTTTCGTAATCACAATTAGGCTTATCCAACTCCCTTCCGAATCCTTTGCACTGTTCTCAGACTGACACTCAAACACTCTGAAATGTTAGTATTGGAGCTTGCGGCAGGAATGCCAAGCAGCACAGTTTTCATATATATATATATATATATATATATATATATATATATATATATATATATATATGTGTGTATATATATGGGTACTTCGACGTGGTGTAATGGTTAGTAAGCTTGTCTTGCTAAATCAAATACGACTGAGTAGTGAATACGATCCTCTCTGGGTGCTCCATACTTTTAGCCTTATGCCAAATATAATATATATTTAGTGAACCACTATAAATATATATATATATATATATATATATATATATATATATATATATATATATAGACACAGTGCGAGAGAGAAAAAAAGCTACGTTCATTTCAATTTCATTCAACTTAAAATGTATAGAAATATACTTTAAAAATATTAATATGACTGAAAATTCAATTTGTGTTTCGTACCGAAATAAAACCTAGTTCAAATGAAATTAAAATTTAAATCTATTTGTCAAGAAAATAGTGGCAATTATTTGGACTAAAAAAAAAAAACCGTGAAAATTTCACGATTTTTCTATTTAAATATTCTGATGAATTTTATTCATAAATCTTAAGTTAATAATTGAGTAAGTTCAAAGCGAGTTCCACGAAAATAAAATATCTATAAAACTTCCCTTATCGCGTCGTTCAATATTTGAGCTTAACAACTTTAAAAATAAATTACAATAACAATCATAAGTATGAATGCAATCGTTATTTTAAGAAGTAGGAGGGTACAAATGAAAACATTTGAAATTGGCAACGTTTTCCATTTCACTGAAGCAACCGTTAAACACTATCTTCCCTTCTTTCTTTTTTTTTTGTTTTCTTTCTTTAATTTTTCTATCTGAAACTTAGTAGCGTCTCTACTATTTTTCCCGCCTTTCCATGCGATCCAAACAGAATAGACAACTATATATGTGTTATTGTCATGAGACGTTAAACACTTATATGCTCTATTTTTTTTTTCTCTCTCTCTTTTTTTCTTTCTTTTATTTTCTTACTGAAACCAAAAAGCATCATGGTAATCACAATCATCATTATGTATCCTGTCATTATTTAAAGAAGTAAGGTCGGGTAGAAATTAAATATTTGAAATTATTAACGTTTTCCGCTTCACTAAAATACTTCCATCCTCTATTCTTTCTTTCTTTCATTTTTTTTTCTGTGAAACCAAACAGTGTCTTTTCTCCTCTTTCCACACGATCAAAACGGAATATTATTTAATAGGTATTGGCAGGAGACATAAAACACTTTTAACTTCCATTATTTCTGCCCTTCTTTCTAGCCAAATCCCGGTCTTACGAACATTTCTCTTAAAGATAATTTAAATATAATTCAGCCGACGTTACCATTTTTATCATTTCTTACTCGTTTCTGTCGTTCGATACAGCGCGTCTGAAAAATGCCGCTTTTATCGCGGTCGCCTTCACTTCACGGCACTTTGACTAAAATCAATTTGTAGTATCTGCCCTCATCAGTCTAATCTGATTCTCTTTTTCAACTTCTAACTTCTTTCTTTCATTTTCTCATTGAAACCAAGTAATGTCTTTTCCCCGCTTTTCACGCGATCAAAATGCGAATGATTCCATCGTTTATGAGGTATTGATGGGACATAACATTCGCGCTAACTAACGAAGGGAGGGAGAAACGCAATTATAATATAACTGATATATTCCTCTACGAAAATACTTCTTTTAATCAGCATTAAAAGAATTTGGTTTTATGAACAAAAAGTTTTACGAATATCTAGATTAAAGCTTCCTCTCACGTAAGGTCTTGGTGAGCAATGAATGGAATACTGTAGATTTCTTGTTATAATGACAAATAACTATCGTTACGTATTTTTCTTGTTAACAAGAAGGTTGAAAGACTTTTTCGAAATTGGTCTCTAATTTTGGGTAATGGAAAATGTGTTATTCTTCAGAAAGACATTTCGGAAGACGATTAGATTATTAGGCATACCTCATTCTATACTTACCGGCTTAACTTCATAAGATTTCCGTTTATTGGATTACAGATTAAAACACCTTAATGAAAAAATTTACCACCTTCAATGCCGATTTCTTTTTTTTTTATCGCTAAGAATAGAATCAAGAAAGGTTCCTAGAGGATTAATAGCCTTGCTTGAATGCAGATATTAGAATAACGTGCTGAGAACAAAAATGAATTCAAGGCGAGAGTATCAAAATGAAAACATCAATTAATATTGTTTGAATTTAGCAGTAAATAAAACGTTAACCGAATCATGTTTCTTTTAGTTCAGAATAATAAACGTGTTATCATCCTGTGTATGACGATAAATGACATTCAGTTTTGAGGAATTTGGACATCTCCTAATTGCTGTTGTTCTCAGCCCCCCCCCCACAAAAAAGGAAAATACTAGGAAAGTGTAAAAATATATTTTTATAGCAAAAATACCATCAAAATATTTTTATAAAAAATTACCAACAATATATTTTTGTAGTTAAATTATCAGCAATACATTTTTATTAAAACAAATTATTACCAATAATACATTTTATAGTAAAAATAACCAGCAATTCATTTTATAGTAAAAATGACCAACAATACATTTTATAGTAAAAATGACCAACAATACATTTTATAGTAAAAATGACCAGCAATACATTTTATAGTAAAAATGACCAACAATACATTTTATAGTAAAATGACCAACAATACATTTTTGTAGTTAAATTACCGGCATTATATTTTTATTTTAAAAGAAATATTACCAATAATACATCTTATAGCAAAATGACAAACAATAAATTTTTATAGCAAAATGAAAAACAAAGATTTTTAGAGTAAAATAACAATCAATATTTTTATAGCAAAATGAAAACCAATAAATTTTTATATTAAAATGACATTCTATTAAATTATAGGAAAATGACAATCGATAATTTTTATAGCAAAATGGGACTGAATACAACACTAAAATTATAAAAATGGATTTTCATAGTAAAAATTACCAGCAATACATTTTTAAAAATACCAGGAATATATTTTATCTTCTACAACATATATAAATATAAAGCATACATTTACCCAGAAAGTATAAGATTATGTATAAGAGATCTGTAGTTGAATGAATAAAATTGTGTACAAAATGTTCAGATTTCGGTATTGAAAAAAAACAAAAGAGGCTGATATGCCGCAAAACAAAATCAACCAACCAAATGTGTTCAATAAAGAAGAAAATAGTTGCATATAGTTTTCCCTGAATATATTGCGTATTATGAACTTAATTTTGCTAGGAATTCTTTAATACCTCCTCCCAAACCAAAAGAAACATTACTTTCGCAACAGCCGAATGCATTGGTTGAAATATGTATGGATCGAGAGCCAAATATTATGTCAATATCTAAAGAAAATCTTTCTCCCAAGTAAAGTCTTGGTGAACAATCATTGGAAAATGGCAGAAGTAATGTTAGATTAACGACTGGCAAATGCGGAAGATTTTATTGTCAACAACTTCAAGTGAGAGGAAAATAATTTGTAACGTGTTCTCCACACTATAAATGGGGTTATTCTTCGGAGAGACATTTTAAGAGTCAATTAGATTTGTTCATCCTTCTAACTCTGCTGGATTAATTTCATATGATTTCCACTTAATCAGATTACTGATTAAATCTTCTTGATGGGGAGAAATTAAGAACTTTAGCCACGATTTTTTATTCGCTGACATATAGTCAAAAATAAAATAACGACATTTTCTGAGAGGATAAATAGTATCACTTGAATGCAGGTATTAGTCAAAATAAAGTGGAGATGAAATGTCACAAATATTAAAAAAAAAAAATAAAAATAAAAATATAAATAAAACATTACTTATTCAACATCATTTTGCGCTTAACTAGTAAAATAGCGGAAACAAATTGAAAGGTTGAATTCCAGATTTTCGGTGTTTTTTAGTTTAGAATTACAGACACTTTAAATAAAGAATAAGAAATACTTTAACACTCGCCTTTAACTTTGTTACGTCTGAATGTTCTTTCATTAGCTCTACTACGACGCGAGATTACTTTCCGAACGGCCGAATGGAATCGGTGAAATAAATTTGGTAGAAAAGGCGTAGAAATTAAATATTTGAAATTGTTAACATTTTCCGCTTCACTAAAACACTCCCATCCTCCATCTTTCTTTCCTTCTTTTTTTTCCGTGAAACCAAACGGTGTCTTTTCTTCTCTTTCCACACGATCAAAACAGAATAGTCTATTATTTAATAGGTATTGATAGGGGACATTAAACACTTTTAACTTCCCTCATTTCTGCCCTTCTTTCTAGCCAAATCCCAGTCTTACGAACATTTCTCTTAATAATGATTTAAATATAATTCAGCCGACGTTACCATTTTATTTAATTTCTAACTCGTTTCTGTCGTTCGATACAGTGCGTCTGAAAAATGGTGCTTTAACGCGGTCGCCTTCACTTCACGGCACTTTGACTAAAATCAATTTGTAGTATCTGTCCTCATCTGCCTAATCTGATTCCCTTTTTCTTTCTTTCATTTTCTCACTGAAACCAAGCAATACCCTTTTCCCGCTTTTCACGCGATCAAAACGCGGATGAGTCCATTGTTTATGAGTTATTGACAGGACATAACGTTCGCGCTAACGGCCGGATTAAATAAATTCGGAATATGAATAAAATATATTAATATCTAAAACATTTTCCTCTCAAGTAATGTGTCTACCTTGGAATATGGCAGGTTTTGGAATAAAGATTGGCAAGAATTATCGATGTTTCTTTTCAACAAAGTGGAAAAAAATTTTTTTTCAAATGATCTCCAGGTTAAGTTCATAAAAAGACTCTTATTTTTCAGAATGACATTTCAGGAGAGGAATTTTTCTGACATCTTGATTAGATTTCCCTTCAATCAATCATATTACTGATAATATCTTCTTAATTGAAAAAAAAAATAACATCAGTTTCTTTTTTTTCCCACTGACGTATCGCCAAGAATAGAATAAAGATGATGTCCTAGACGATAAACAGTCTCGCTGAAATGCCGATCTCACTCTGAATAACGTGTAGAGGACAAAATGAATTCGAGGCGCGAATATAAAAAAGGGAACATTATTTAATATCGTTTGGCGTTTTCACACATTAATTTAGAGATCGAATTCAGCACTATAGAGATTATTTCGAAATATTATTTTAGGTAAGAATAAAAGACGTGTTCAATAAGGAATAAAAAAAATAATTTGTTTTCTATTAGTTTTTTTTCTTAGACATATTATTGAATATGATTTGAAATTTTGTTACATCCGAACGAATTCTTCACTCCTTCTACTAAAATGAGCCATTAACTTTCAAAACAAGGGAATTGAATTGTGTGAAAAAAATGATATTAAGAATGTAAGGCTATGTCAGTAACAAAACTAAAGGAGTCTTTTATCTTTTTAGTTTTATCGCTACCTTCTAACTTCGCCAGATTAAATTCTTAAGATTTCTATTCAATCAGATTAATGATTAAATCTTAATGAAAAACAAATCTTAAAAGTTTCAGAGTCTAATTATTTTTGCTGATATGACCAAGAATACAACAATTCTTTAGAGAATAAATAGTATTTCTGGAATGCAAGTATTAGTAAACATTATGCGCGAAAGACAAAATGAAGACCGGGTTCAAATATCAAAAAGGGGACATTAATCAATGTAATTTAGCTCTTAATAGATAAAGTAACTAAAGGTTGAGACATAGAATTCAGTACCAGCAGGAAAAAATTCAGATTAGCAAACCCATTTAATAGGAATAAAAAATAATTGTTTTTTTATTGTGATATAATCACCATATGGTCACCTAGAGATTATGAATTTAATATCGTCACATTTAAACGCATTTTTGTTATCTCAGCTAAAAGGCGACATTACTTTTCGAACAGCCGGACCAGTCTGAGAAGCGGAAAATGGAAATCCTTTATTAACGAATCCGAAGAAAGCTCCCGAATTTTTTTTAAAATTCTCATCTTGTGGAAGTAAGGGCATCTTATGGTTTTTCTCACGCAATTATTATTCCTCAATTTTGAGATTGGTTATCTCGAAAAATAAGGGTCTGCCTTTCTGAAACATGGAAATCTACAATTTTAAAGAGAAAATATATGTTCTTTTATCCGCCGTGTCCCTCAGGATGTAGGGGATCATGGATTACTCTACAAAATTCCTATCCTTTGTAACCTGTGTTTTTGTTATTTGTTATTTTTTGTTATTTCTCCTAAACCCTGTTCTGGCATACATTGACACAAGCGCTCTAATACGTTGTTTACTTCAGTGCCTCTTACCTTACGGGAAAGCACTAATTTTAGCTGTCATCACTGTTTATTAGGACGATTATCAAAGACTGAAATCAAGATTGTGGCTCAATGGTCAAATTACATCAATAAAAGTTTAAATTTCTAAATTTAAAATTCTCAGCGCCCTTTCTCCTTCATGCGCATGTGTAGTCGCAAAAACATGAAGATCAATTCGATCGAGAACTAAAGGGCGAAATACGTCACACGTAAACATCACTATAATCCAGACGAAACGTGTTACGCAAAAAATTCTTCAACTTTTTCAGTTTGCCCTAAAATTGTTCTTGACTTTTAAGAATATATATTTTGTTTTTTCACACACACACACACACACACACACACACACACACACACACACACACACACACACACACATATATATATATATATATATATATATATATAATTATTTATTTAAAAGTATGATTCCATCGCTGTATAAGAGTTCTCATGTTTCAAAAAATACGCGCGCGCGCACACACACACACACATATATATATATATATAGTTCTCATGTTTCAAAACAAATATATATATATAGATTTATTTAAATATATTTATATATATATATATATATATATATATATATAATTATATATATATATATTTACATATATATATATATATATTTATTTATTTAAAAAATATATATATATATTTATTTTAAAATATGATTCCATCGTTACGTAAGAGTTCTCATGTTTCAAAACATATATATATATATAGTTCTCATGTTTCAAAACATATATATATATATATATATATATATATATATATATATATATATGCACGAATAGAATGTCTATTTTCTCACTATTCATCTTACGTGACTCAACATTTAAGAGAAGGAACTGGTTTCTACCGATTTTTGAATCTTGAGAGTTTTTTTTTCATTCAATAGTTTTAGTGAAAATCAGCCTTAAACATTAACCTCTGAACTAATAGTTTGTTATTCTTCAAAAGTAAGAAGTTCATATTGCTGTATCTTGTATAAAACTCACGCAATCCCCTATTTCCACACGCAAAATTAGCGAGTAAATTGTCTATTTACGAGTCATCATTCCATGTTCTTGAAAATGAACCAATGCAAAAATCGATATGGTACCAATGGGCATTATATTCGTTGGATGATAGAAGTCAGAAGACTTGTGAACTTCATGATAAAGTTGTAGAAAGCACAATCTTAAACAGTCATAGAATGTCCTGATGTCACTATTGTTTGTGGTTTTACCGTTTATGCTGAGAGACATATAAATGCTAATAAACCAGAAAATGTAATTTAAATCAACAAAAACTCTTTCATAGATATGGCCGTACCAACAGTTAAAAAATTAAAATTATATGATAAAATGTACAAATAATTTTCAAACAGAGAAGTGCAACTTCTGAAAACTGCTTTTATACGTATAGTAATTCGAAGTATGGACAAAAATATTAACCAGACATCTGCTAGCATCTATTTACAAGAGATTACTGAACTGCACCTCTTGTAACAGCTCATTGACCTTAGAGAGTATTGTAAATTTAAAGAAATACATATAAATGCTATTCTGTCTTTACTATGGCCCCGGTTAATGACATGTTAAAGGACTATGATAAACAGAAAAGATAATCTGTGTATATTTCTGAGATGAGGTATTATGTACAGTATTTACAGTTCACAATGGAGAAAGAGAGTAACAACACACTCCCATTCCTGGATGTACTAATATCTCGAACAGTCTACCCCAGTGATCGAAATAAAGGGTTCAGTTCGAAATTCCAACCACCTGAAGAAGGCCGAAGCGTACAACGGCCGAAACGTTGTGACAAGTATGGCGACAAAGATGAGGACAATAGTCCGACTAATGTAAATACAGAAAAGATAATAATAATAATAATAATAATAATAATGATAATAATAATAATACTTAAAAAAAGAAAGCAAAGACAAATGAAATCGACCAGATACAGAAACAATGGCAAGATAAACCACTTCATGGCCAATACTCTGCTGAGGTAGGAAAAACCCGTACCCATCAGTGCAGGGCTGAAACTGAAGGTTTTATCCTTGCTGCACAGCACCAATGCTTGTTAACTAGGAAATATCAAGCACATATACTAACATATTGTGTTTGCTCAAAATGCAGATTCTCTGATAAATATCCAGAAACAATTGATCATCTTGTATCAGATTGCACGATATTGGCGCCCATTGAGTATAAAACCCGGCATGACAGAGTGGGCCAATATCTGCAGTGGGAAATATGCAACTTCTACGGGAAGGAAACTGAAGGAAAATGGTATGAACACCACCCAGACCCGGTTACGGAGATAGGACCTGTTACAATTCCATGGGACTACACAATACACATTGATAGAACCATCAAAGCCAACCCAGATATTGTTATTAAAGACCACAAACAACAAAAAAGTACCTCCTTATTGATGTGGCAGCCCCTGCAGACGGCAATGTATCTTTGAAGATATTCAAAAAGCTGTCAAAATACAAGGACCTTGAAATAGAAATCTCAAAAATGTGGCACATGGGAACATCAACAATCCCTGTTGTAGTTGGAGCCCTAGGACTGGTTGGAAAAGTCTCCAGTAGACTAATTGAAGGGATTCCTGGAAGTCCATGTCTCAAAGAGATACAGAAAATTGCTCTGACAAGTACAGCCCACACATTACGAAGGGCTTTATCTCTGTAAGTTTTTTTTGTCAGTGGAAAGTGTCATGATGCCATTTCTAACATTAGGTCTCTGACTGAAACCCGGAAAGAAATGTGTAAACGCCAGAAATCAAAGGAAATAATAATAATAATATTAGGTTGTCCCCAAAGTTCGTAAACACTTGCGAAAATGATGGCCTTTATTTTGAGGAATAATTTTTGTTGTTTTTTTAATACTTGGCGAGTAAAATTTCAATTTTTTGCAAGTGTTTACGAACTTTTGGGACAACCTAATAATAATAATAATAATAATAATAATAATAATAATAGAAAAATAGATAAGATAAAACTAAATATAAGACAAAGAGAACAAGACGATATGAAAAGAGGTGTAAGTTCTATCGACAAAAAAGGATGTTTGAAAGAGACCTCAAAAAGTTTCATAGGGAAATTTAAAAAGAAATTATAGAAGTTAAAAAAACACTCTCTATTGAAGAAATGCAAACATTTTGGGAGAATATTTGGAGCACCCCGTAGGTATATGATGCCAATGCAGAGTAGATCAAAAAGAAACAAGAAAAACTGAAGGAAAACATTGCGCAAGAATGGGATAATATAACCAACACTAATGTTATGCTAACCCTAAAAAAATCTACAAAAGAGTTTTTCTTATATTTTCTAATACTCAATAACCTCTTGTATCTTAGTGGTTTTACTGTCTTGCTTGGGTGAAAAGATTAAACAATTAAAATGAACATGTTGTTTAAGGTTGTACAGTAATAGCATCGACTGAACATAAAACTCGGCACGACTGAGTGGGCCAATTTCTGCACAGGAAAATATGCAAAATTTCAGATAGGAAACTGCAAGTGGCTGGTATGAACCTCATCCAGAGCCGGTTACAGAGATAGGACATGTAACAACTTTATGGAGCTTTACAATAAACACAGACTGCTAATCTCCCAAGCATCAGTATGTACTTATTAACATGGCAGTTCCTGTAAACTGTAATGTATCTTTGAAGATCTTCAAATACGATTAAAACACAAGGATCTTGAAGTGGAAATCTAAAAATTCTGGTACGTGAGGACATCAATAATTCCAGTTGTAGTTGGAGCCCTCGGTTTGATTTGAAAATGTTCCGATAGATTCACTGAAGGGATTCCTGGTAGCCCATACCTTAAATAAATGCAAAAAGTGTACGTACAAAGTGCTTTGAAGGTCTTTATCTATGTAAAATGTGTGTCTACTTAGGGTTCCTTAGGTTGGAAATAATAATAATAATAATAATAATAATAATAATAATAATAATAAAATTGCAAAAATCGTATTCATGGGAACTTAAGATGACTTGGGTAAATTTATCTCGATGTGGGGACCACAAATCCATACGTTTTTTTGTCTCCGATTACATGGCACTGCATCTGTTTTAATCTTCAAATAAAAAAAATCGTCACTTCTGATTTAGAATTTTGTCTAAATAGTAATATAGAAAACAAAGGCAAATAACATATATATATATACATATACAGGGTGATATGATCCTATACATCCTATTTTATGTATGATAGATTCTCCCCCGTCTTGTAAAATCATAGTCACATGGGAGAGTCCATCATACATAAAATAAGAAGTTACTTTTCAATCTCTCTCTCTCTATCTATCTATCTATCTATCTATCTATATATATATATATATGTGTGTGTGTGTGTGTGTGTGTGTATACTCGACTCTTCCGTCGAATTCGACGTATGAAGCTCAAGTAGATCCGTTCCTATGAAACCGACAGCCCGTGGTGAAGGTTTTGTGCTGAAGCATCAGCCCTTTTTGAAGGGCGTGGTTCATTACTTCCCATAAGATTCCCGCTGGTTTTGAATTTAGAGTTGTCCTTCTCCTAGAGCAGTTGCCATCAAAGGATGTTGAACCCATTCTATCCTGTTCTTTATCCATAGCTGCGGAGGAGGGGAGAAGAAGGATATTCTTACCTTTCCCAAGGGTAATAGCACGTATGTGAATGTAATGAATTCGACTGGAATTCGAGTTCGGTTTTCCTAATACCCTTGGGAAAGTTATGAATCCTCTTCTTCTCCTCACAGTTACGGATAAATAGCAGGACAGACTGGGTTCTAGAGCATTGGATGGCGACTGGTTTAGGAGAAAGACAACTCTACGATTCCTCCGCTATCCATTACTCCATCGTGTCTTCTATCATGGTGTAATAATGATGGATTTATAGCGGAAGTGTAGTTAATATTGGAAATACATCATTTGTGGTTATAGAAAGTGTGGGCCAGTCAAACAATACTGCATGTTATGTGCGTGTTTATTGCCTCGAGTGATCTTCATGCTAGGGAATGAAATATATGGCAGATATGAATGTGAATTCCTTTTTAATATTCCTCTAATACATGCTCCACAAGCCACTCACTGAAAAAGGTTACTGTATGATGCATGAGACGGAACAGAAAGGCAATTTTCATTAGAATTTCATTCTCTTTTTCTTAGCCGTCTGTAATTACTACTTCTCGCTATTTCTCTCAAATGCTTAGTAAATCCTCTTCTCCTTTCCATCACACACAAACATCTGTCCTTCTCTTTTCTTTAATTATTTATCAAATGTTTAGTTCTCTTTTTCTTTCTTTCCATCACTCAATATCTTCTTATCTCCTTTATTCATATCAATCCACAATGCCATGTCCTTTCATACTTTTAATCGCACTAAAATGTCTACTCCTTTCTTTCTTACTTTCTTTCTTTGTTTCTTTATTCATCAAATTTCTAGCTCACGTCCTCTTTCTTTCTATCACTCAATATCATGTTCTCTCCTTCCTTTCTTCCAGTCGCTCTCAAATGCCATGTTCTCTCATATTTTCAATCGCACTAAAATATCTACTTTCTTTCTTACTTACTTTTTCTTTCTTTCTTTTTTTTCTTTCTTTCTCAAATGTTTTAGTTCAGGCACTCTTTCTTTCTATCACCCAATATCTAGATCTCTTCTTTCTTCATATCAGTCTCAAATGCCATGTCTTCTCATACTTTCAGTAACACTCAAATGTCTACTCCTTTCTTTCTTTCTTTCTTTCTTTCTTTCTTTCTTTCTTTCTCAGATTCACACCCTGTTTCTTTCTATCACTCAATATATTGTTCTCTCCTTTCTTTTTGTCACTCTCAAATGCCATGTCTTCTCATACTTTCAGTAACACTCAAATGTCTACTCCTTTCTTTCTTTCTTTCTTTCTTTCTTTCTTTCTTTCTTTCTCAGATTCACACCCTGTTTCTTTCTATCACTCAATATCTTGTTCTATCCTTTCTTTATGTCACTCTCAAATGCCATGTCTTCTCATACTTTCAATCGCACTTAAATATTCATTCGTTTCCGTCTTTCTTTCTATCCTTATCAAAGTTCTTTTTCACTCGCTCTTTCTTTCTATTACTCAATGTCTTGTTCTCTCTTCTTTCTTCCTATCATTATCAAATATCTCGCCCCCTCATTGATTATTTCTATCCCTCTTACTCTACTCTCTCTTTCTTCCAATCAGTCGTACAAATTCTTCCTACCCACCCTCTTTCAAATGCCCTTTCTTTTCCTTCCTTCTACATATCCGTCTCAAATGGCGAGTTCATTCCCTTTCTCTATTTCTCTTCAAGGCAAGTTCTCTTACAGACTATTATCTCAAAGCTACATTCGTATTTATCCTTTCTTGTGGCGAAGAGGTCATTGTCGCGGTTTTACTCATTACAACAGCGCCGGATTCTCAAAGGTGATGTCATGGCGTCTACGGGCAGTAGCATTAATGCATGGACCCATGGTCGTTGGGCAACAAGCGGACACCGTGCAAGTTCAGCAGACATCAAAGTGGTCATCTGCGATTGAATCACATCACATTAATGATAACATCTGAAGGTATTTCTAGTACCATTGTCGAATGCTGCGACAAGCCGTCGTTTCGGGATGGAATGGAATTGTGATTGAAAAGATAAAACCCGCTGTGATGCAAAGCGGGAAATTTTAATTGGGGACGGAGAGACTTGACGCAAATCAGGAAATGCGGATCCGATAGTACAATTCTCCACTGGGGTTGCAATAAAGGTATTTTTTCCGTTGTTTTGTCTTTTAGAAGAGGTTTCGGTTGGATGGGGACATTTTTAATCTATTGCAGCGAAATACTTTTTTTTTTTTAGTGGGTTTAATATCTCATCTCATCGCCCCATGGTTCTTGAAAATGATGAATGAAAGTACAACAGAACATACATGAATTTGGGAGAGTTCATCCACAATTTCGATTTTATTATACGTTCAGAAATATCTAAACTGTATGAAACATCTTTCTTAGTTAAATGGTTAACATTGGCGCTTAAACAATAAAGCCTATGCGTTCTTACGAAGAATCGCAAACGAAAAACTCTACCAAATCAAAGAAACCATATCCCTTGCGGACTTCCATCAGTAGCAATATCTACAATGGATGTCACATGTAACAAAGACAAAATAAGGCCATAATGAAAGTATTGAGAGTCCACGCTACTTCTAATAAAATGTTAAGAAGGAAACATTAAATAGTATTGGAAAGGTCGATAAGAGCTACTGGACTTTACAAACCTATTTTCCTGAAAATTTTTTCTAAAAGAAATGTTTTATAAATTTCAGCCGACAATATTATTGGCTGACGATTCAAATAATGCCAATGTATAGCCGAAAGCGCTCAGAATGAAAGAACAACTTGACAGTTTTTATATAATTTATCCTCCGAAAAGAAAAAAATATATATAAGATCACATGAGAAATTGTATAAAAAACTAAATCAAAGCACTTTATCTATCATATTCAATGAAACGTGCACACACACATATATATACATACATACATACATACATATATATATATATATATATATATATATATATATATATATATATATATATATATATATATATATATAATTATACGCACCCCGAAGATATAAATTTCAGTCAAGCACTTTACAGAGAAAGCTTGAATTTATAAACAGTGACTGTTACTGCTGATAATGCAAAGCTCTTCCATGAATCGAGCACTGAGTCACTGGCATATTTATTCAAAATAAATACGTAGAAATTCATCTTTCTCTCTGCCCAGAGCTGATAGCTTAGAGGAAAAAATCTCTGATTGATGTCAAATCAATAGAGTTTCGATTCTGGCTTGAGGCAATGGGATGTCTACTCACACTGATGAGCTGTGATACAGCGAAACAGTCTGTCTGTGGTTGACAGTATATATATATATATATATATATATATATATATATATATATATATATATATATATATATATATATGCCTCCGAAAAAATACATTTCAGTGTAGCACTTTAGAGAGAAACGCGAATTTGTAAACAGCGACTGTTACTGCTGATAATGCAAAATTCTATGAATCGAGCACCGTCAGTCACTGTAGTCAATTTCTATTAAAAAATAAATGCGTAAAAGTTCACCTTCCTCTCTGTCGGGAGACGATAGGGGAAAAATTTCCGACTGATGCCAAATCAGTCAGATTTCGATCCTGACTTCTAACCACACTGATGAACTGCGATACAGCGAAACAGTCTCCCAGTGAATGACTATAAAACATAGTATCTATGAGGATATTACTTGCGTTAGTTATGTTCTATTAAATACAACCGAAAAGGAATAATTGTAAAACGACGCCATTTCAATGAGAGATGGTCTTTATTCATTAACTCCACCAGTTCAGATTTTACTGCGTTTTACATCATGTTAATTCCACGTCGTCGAAACACTCATTTCCCCCGCGTTCCAAATGTAAAGAGAACGTCACACTCACGCGGATTGTCCACAAAACGGCTACTTTGTGGAAGTGACACCCGCGCAGCTGATTCCATCTACGCTAAAATTTTAACCCCTGCAAAGTCAGGCGTCAATCGTTGCGCATTCTCGTTATCCCCATAATCACAACTTCTTGCCGACAACTATTTCATTAAGATCATAGACCTCATTCTTTAAAACCGTTTAGATAGTAGCACACTACCTTGAGTTGCTCTTGAGCCTTGTATCAAGCGAACTTTAATATGAATGGTACATATAGGTGCTGCATACATATTCACGCAAGGGCGCACAAACACACGAAGATGTTCATATAAAGAATGAGAACACGTTGCTACTTTTTGTTTCTTTTATTAGACAAACAGATGTTATCAAATTCAATTAATTTTCCCTCTAGAAATATATTTTCCTATAATCATATCACGTTTCTGAAAATACAAATCACGTAATATAGGAACCCAAGATAGATTTTAAATTTGATTTGAGTTCGAACCATCTCATATTTGGAATAGCAAATTTAGTGTTTATTAATATATTCCATTCTCAGCGAGATACAAAGTAGTTACGGTGCAATTCTCAAGACGAGCATTGGGCATGCCTACCGACGTACTACAAAAAGTCTCGTGCCTTTTGCAATTAATCTTTGTTATATAATCATGCTTTGAGTAGCTGTATACGAACGGGATTCGGATTCTTACTGGAGAAATGGAATTAAAACCAAACATTTTAAAGTATAAGAGTTACTTCTCAACATAAGCTATATCGACATTAAGACACCTCTACAAACGACGATACCAGATATTTACACAATCTCAGAAGATTTGAACAGCCTGAGAATTTAACAGAATCAAAACAGCGTTTATTACGTCATTAATGGTCTCAAAGTGGGTATCTATCTAAAATGTTATGGTTAATAGGAATGGCTTACGGCAATAATAATAATAACAAGAACAAGAACAAGTAGTAGTAGTAGTAGTAGAAGGAGAAGAAGAAGAAGAAGAAGAAGAAGAAGAAGAAGAAGAAGAAGAAATCTCAAAAATGTGACACATGGGAACATCAACAATTCCTGTTGTAGTTGAAGCCCTAGGATTGGTTGGAAAAGATTCCAATAGACTAATTGAAGGGATTCCTGGAAGTCAATGCCACAAAGAAATACAAAAAATAGTTCTCACAAGTACAGCTCACACTTTACCAAGGGCTTTATCTATGTAAAATATATTTTTTTGTCAGTGGAAAGTGTCATGATGTCATTTCTAACATCCGGAAAGAAATGTGTAAACGCCAGAAATCAAAGGAAATAACAACAACAACAACAACAACAACATCAACAACAACAACAACAACAACAACAACAACAACAATAATAATAATAATAATAATAATTAAAGAAATGCGAATCGAGTTCTCCGGTCATTGGAGTGTTTGTCTAAAAATAAATACGTCTAAATTCACGCTTATCCCTGCTGTGCGCCAATGGCTTAAGGGCAAAATTTCTGACTACTACCAAACCAATCGGGTTTCGATTCTGGTTTGAGTCAATTGGATGTCTAACCACACTGATGAGCTGTGAAACACTCTGTGGATAACAATATAGATGGAGAGATAGATGCGAAGGCTCTCATGTGTTTAACACAGTCAAATGAAAAAGCTTGTCGATTTTTCCTCTTTTCCTCTCACTTCAATATATATATAGTCCTGAGTCTGACAATAAATTACATCTGGTAGCAAAACTTCTGATCTCGAGGATTTGAGGAGCGTGTAACCACTTCGTAATTACTGTTGTTCCCATATCCACCCTGACCCTGGGTGGTAGCACCTATTAGGGTCCTAGCCATCGGCGGACAGTGAACCCTTAAACTGGAGTTAAAATATAAAAATACATTAGAAACATTATCAGGAATAAATTTCCATAGTACAAAAGAATTAGAAAAAAATTACCAACAATAAATTTTTGGAAAGAAAATTACCAAAGATCACAAGAAAAGACATTACATGGTTCATAAAATGTTGATCTACTGTTAAACGAACCAAACCAAATGAAATCAAACCAAACCAGCCCTAACCTTCTTTATGAAATGGATTGACTTCATATTTTTTTAATTATTTCACTCACAAGCAAGACATTAAAACTATTAAACATAAGGGATTGCCGAGTGTGAACGAATATAAAAAAGAAAAAAAATATTAAGGAAAGAGATATATAGATAGATAGATAGATAGAGAGAGAGAGAGAGAGAGAGGGAGAGAGAGAGAATAAAAGAAGAGGAATCAAGAAGACAGCAGATATCAACAACTGACACTGCATTTAAACTTTTGAAAATCAAAGTTGGTTGGAAAGGAAGAAGCCGGAAGAGAGATCCATGGACGAGATATGAGGAAAAAAAAGCTGTTAGCAATGAACTTATGGTTACATCTATCCAAGTCAGCTGTAAATGTTGTCAATATAGCAGTGTGCTTAAATTCATAAATCTCTAGGTTCAATAGAGAAAAGTTCATCATAACAATTGCCATTTAAGCATTTATAGTCAAAAGCAAAAGAAGCTGCATTACAACGACGGGAAGAGACTGAAGCCTGGCTGTCAGTTTAGGACATAAGATTCTTCTTTGGATTTTATCAAGGCTCTTAATGTAGAGCAGGAGCACTAGGCCATATATGTCAGCAATATTTGAAGCCTGGACGAATGGTAGACTTATAAATATGTCAGATAGTTTCTGGGGGAAAAATTATTTAGCACGATACATATTGTTATTACAATATTTTATTAAAATTTTAAGCTCAAATATCTAGAGATGCAACAGGGCAAATTCATTGACATTTTCTATAATCATAACAATCGCAATTAGTTTATTCAAATACTAGCCTAGAAATCGCCCCTAGGGCAGTCTTTAGGTTAGCTCCTGCGATGAGCTTTGGGGCTTTCGGCCTTTTACCTTCAGCTTCCTATGGACATATAAGTAGTAAGAATTTAGAAATAATAAATTAATTTTATCTTTATTCGATACTTTAATTCGTCATAATCTTTTTTCGTATACGCAACCGATCTCACTAGTTTGTTTATATTTATTTTACGCGCAATTTTTCTTTTCATTTAAAATCAACATTGTTTATGATGCCTTCATATAAAGTCAATCTTAAAAGACATTAAGGAACCCGGACTCTGTAATATTAAAAAAAAAAAAAAAAATAACATATGAGCAACGCGCCGTGCCCCGCTTAAGTTTCAATTACGATATCTATTGCAAAAACTAAGTTAAAGTTAAACCTTTAATAAAAATTGTTTTTTTAAAATCTTTCACTCCGTTCCATACTGAAATTTAATATTAAATGGTTTATTTATTTAATTTTTAATTGCGTGTAACTGTCATATGTGAAACTCTTCTCTCACGTGTCAAACGTGTTATGAATTGAGCTGGATCTTTTCTAAATAATCTCTTCAGTTCTATGATGAAATGATAATCCATCTTCCTGTTGTGACTCCCCTGATCCAGTTTTCCTCTCTACTGAAAACTTATTCACAGTTCTCTTGATGAATTTTGAATGAACTTGAAGATAGAAGCCAGTGTGTGAATGTTGATACCAATACTGAAGTTGTTATTACCAATTACTCCAGGTTGTATATGATTCGCTCATATGAAGGTACAGTTCGCTTTAGTTATATAGATTTACTCTAGAACTGTGATCCATCAGAAAATTCAATTAAGAAAAGCGTGAAATTTTCCCGGGTGTTTCTAGGATTTTTTTAAAGGGACTAGTAGTATAAAAAATGAACGATAAATGTACCCATTGGTGCCGTTATCTGTATATTTAGGTGATGTCCGTATGTATGCATTTGAAATTCAGCAAAATTATTACAAAGAACAAAATTAGACCCGCTGTGTTTATTTGTAGAATTTTTAGAAAGAGGGCCGTGTCAGTATATTGTTACTCTGAACTCATAAACACTTCAAATATATTGATTATGTCTTGATCAGGTATCGCTAAAAAAGGGCTTTCTTTTTGCGATATTTGCCTGAAGCTACTAATGTTTTACCTTGCGGATATATCACGTTGAAATACCGGTTCACGCTCGATCACTGAAGTTAAGCTACGTCAATCCTAGTCATTACCTAGAATACCAAGTGATTTAAGTTTGGGTGTGCAGTTTGAGTAATGGATAACGCCATCGAGACAACGGAAAGGGCAACTCGAATTCCAGTCGTTACATTTACTTTGTTTTTAAAGGTACTCGAACATTTGAAGCCAGGGTATGAGTGTTGGTACCTTTACTGAAGGCCTGAATGATTTTTTCTCTCACCATTGCTCATTTGAGAACACGGTGGGTCTGAAACAAAACGATTTTAACCTGATCTCTTTCTAGGTGAAGAACTCAAAAGGATTTTCAGTGAGTCTTACGACAAATGGTATAAAGATAGCTAAACGTCTTATCTGAAAACCTGGAAAGGGAAAACTCGATCATAAGAGCTGTCTGCGTGACATCTGTCGAGATAGCCTTCAAGACATGACATCCAATGTAGACCTGTTTAACAGGTGTAATATTGGAGGAATCAAAACTTTTCTGAGTCTTAGTTACGATGGACTTGTCTTGAGAATTTCAGATGACAGGATATCCAAGATCTTAATATAGAGCTAGTTAGATCAAGTTTACAGGAATGTAGGACATCCATGGCTTAGATACAAAGACAATCTGAAGAAGAACTTGTCAGCTGTCAATATACCTCATAACACCTTCGTGCGCTTATCTTTGGGCGGGTAGAATGGAGATCAACGTGTTATAGTGGACTCAGCGGTTTTTAATCTGCTAGTCTGAATAGTCTTCAAGAAGTGAGTGCAAGATCTAAAAGGTCAGCCAATCTAACAGTGATCTCATCCCACAATCCTTACTCCCATATGCGGCCTCCTTTGTAAATCACTAGCGGGTGTTAAGTGCCACTTAAGAATAACGCACAAAATTTCATGACTGAATCAATTAAGCTGTCAGATCCTCATACGTCGAAACCGACGAGAGAGCCCATTATACACATACATAATACATATACACACATACATACATACATACATACACGAATATATATATATATATATATATATATATATATATATATATATATATATATATCCACAAACACCCCCACACACAAATATATATTATTATCATTATTTTACTATAGATTTTTTTCGCTGTCTTGTTACTTTTTCTTTTACGTCTTCTTCTGTCCTCCCAAATAATTCCTACTTAATACGATTATATATGCTTTTCGACCAGAAAACTTGTTTCCCGCTTAAAATAGCCTGGAGTTGTGCATAGACTTCAGTCTGGTCCTCGGTAAAAATGCATATGCATCATGTATACAAGATAAGCAGAATAATCTCATCGACGACATTTACATTTATCGAGTGTCTTCACTTGCCTCTGTTTCAAATCACTTGAGCTCGGAAACTGCTCTCTGACCAGTAATATAAACCATTCTCTGTTGGATCGCCACTCAAGACACAATTAGCGAGATTCAGCCAAATAAAAGTGTTACAATCTGGCATCTTTTTCTTTGGCCAGTCAACTCAGTCTTACGGGCAATACTCCACAGGCTGTCCGGTGTAATTATCTGTCTGTTAAAGCAATCAGGAGAACATTAATACCTGTAAATGTCCGGTAAATATTGTCGACTGAGTTGTGACAGTGACAGCTGAAGTATTGGAAGAGCGGACGATCGCCCGCTGTCATCGATTTGATGGGCAGTGGATGAAGATGGTCACATCACATATCACTGGTAAAATGAACAGAGCAGACAGTAGGCTATTTATCAGAACAAAGACGCCATTATGGCTAGTAAAGAGATTCCTTGAGAACAGAAGTAATGGCATTAAGTCTGTATTTCACAATCAACACATATTCTTAAATGCGAATTGGGGGTGTGACCTTTAAACTGGACAGTTTTTTTGAAGATTGTAAATCTCGAGAAAGTGACATGACCTTTGAAATGCTCAAGATGGAGACTTCATTTTCGTAAATTATATCTAAACGACTTCAAACGCGCTGTCGTCTGCGTAATAACACAAAAGTTTCATCTTAAAAGTATATATATAAAATTTAAATGCTATCTATCTATCTATCTATCTATCTATCTATCTATCTATCTATCTATCTATCTATCTATCTATGTCTCATGTTTGTGTATTTCTTTATGTGTCTTTTTCATTCTTCCTCAAGGAAACTATACATCACTATTTCACAGATTCTTTCTTTCTTCCTTTCTTTCTCAATGAATCAATATATCATTTTCTCTCAATCTCTTTCTTTCTTTCTTAATCTTTTCATTTTTCACTTATATCTGTCTTTCCTTCTTTCTCAATTAATTTATATTTTCCATTTTCTTTCTATTTTCTTTCTTTCTATCGCATTATTTCTTTCTCAGTTAATCTGTATATCATTTTATTTCTTTTTTAGTCTGTCCACCAATCGCTCTCAATCTTTTTCTCTCTTACACTTTTCATTTCCCTCTTTCTTTCTTTCTTTCTTTCTTTCTTTCTTTCTTTCTTTCTTTCTTTCTTTTAACGTGAGATATTCTTTTACCAATTCACTCCTAATATAATAAAACCCGCGCAATGCAACAATCTGACGAAAAAACGAATATGAAATCTTGCCCATCAGATTAACGGGCAACAATTCTACGAATCAGACAAAAATCTTAAGTTCAACTGCATAAGTAGTATCACTGCCAACAAGTTTTTCTAGATAATAATAAATAAATAAATAAATAAATAAATAAATAATAATAATAATAATAATAATAATAATAATAATAATAATAATAATAATAATATTAGGTTGGTCCAAAATGTAATGTCGTTTTATCACATAGTAACATATGAGAAAACGACATTATTTTTGCACCAACCTAATAATAATAATAATAATAGGTTGGTCCAAAATGTAATGTCGTTTTGTCACATAGTAACATATGTGAGAAAACGACATTATTTTTGCACCAACCTAATAATAATAATAATAATAATAATAATAATAAAGAATAACACATTTTGTGAGTTTTAGATCCATTTGCACTAATGCTTCTAAAGCTGAAGATCATATCAGATTGGTGTAAATGAAGAAAAGAGGATACGTTCTTAACTTATAAATCTTAATATTGTCGTGTTCAGGAAGTTATCCACAAGATATCAGTTCTTCAGTAAACGTAAAACTTTCGCCTTACTTTTGGAATAATGAATAAATAAGGGTGATTTGCTTCCGTGAAAGTTTCATGGAACATACCAGATGTAAATATTGGAAATGGTGGAACAAAAATATTATATAGGAATAAAGTGTAGCTGCCGACACTTGGGATTGAACACAAATCACAATGAAGCAAACAGAGGCGATCTCATTTTGAATAAGTAGATCACGGGATGGTAAAGGAAATGTATATATGGGAATTAGCGTGGCATCTAATTGATTACCATTTCTATTCTATCCTCTATCACTATACGTATCACTCTTTCTACACTGTCCTCTATCACTATACTATTCACTGATCACTGTACAGATTACTATTCGAGCGAGTATTACCAAGCAAGAACTATTATAGTATTATCGAGCAAGTACTCGAGTATTATCTAGCAAGTAATGGATAGCGGTTTGGATTGAGGAATCGGAGAGCCGAGTTCGAATTCCAGTCGAATCCATTATATTCATGGCTAATGCTATTGGGAAAGGTATGAATCGTCTTCTTCTCCCCAGGACAGACCAGGGTGGGAACTGGGGTACCACAGAAAGAAATGGCAACCTACTGCGGGGAAAATATGCCTAGTCAGTCATGTATCACGCATGGTACATAACTGATTGTCTGATTATTAGTGCGAGTGTTATTCGAAGGCGTCTGACACCAGTATTGTTCAACGGCGTTAATATAGTTGTATCTGCGATTACAAAGTCTCTACTACAATAAACATTACGAAAATGACAACGGGTATTCGTTGACATTAGTGGCAACACCACAAAAAAAAAATGGAGCTTATTTAAAATTTTTCCAGGGAAATAGCGACTGTGTAGGAACATGTTCGCAACGCTGCGTCAGTACTGATTAAAGCAAATAAAAGCAAAAAAATAACTGGAAAGTGGGATGAATTAAGGAATATGAAATACGTCCCAAAAATAATGCACCTATTTTATTGTTGACCCGTGATATCTCAAACGATATTGGTAGTATGCCTGTAGCTGTTGAACCTTTTCGTCTAAAGGGCATTTTTTACCTTGTTAAAAATGGCAATCTTATAAAATCGTATCTGGCATTAAAAGCCATACGAAGTAGAGGTATGTCATTGAATTCCTGTTACTGAACATTTATGCTGACGAAACAGAAAAAAACTCACTAACGCTGACTAATGTTTTTTTTTTTTAGAGAGACAATATTTTTTTAAACATTTCTCCCAAAGCAAAACGATAAAACCATTATGACTCAAGGGGACTACTGAGTGTCAGAGAATATGAGAAAGTATACTACTAAGGAGAAAGGACAATAAAAGAACATGATTTAAGAAGACAGAAGATAACGATTGAGACTGCATTTAAATTTTTGAAGATTAAAGTTGACTGGGAAACAAGAAAACCGAAAAAGAGCCCAACAAGTGAGAAGTGCGATGGATTAAACTGTTCGTATAGAACTGGTTAAATCTCGTCATTTCAACTGTAAAATGGTGAGACCTTATCGCGAAACTAGTACTGTGCTTAAATTCATAAAGGTACCATAGCAAAAAGTTCATAAGAACAATTACCGTAATTTTCCATGTATAATATCCCGTCTAAACGTCTTAACCTTTTGAGTTATACCACCGATTTACCGTAATTCCCAGCCAGTAGTTGAACAGTGGTAGAGAAAATAGAATAAAATGATGACTTAATGACCAGCGACCCGTTGAACAGTGGGTAAACACTCGCGTCTTGTTTTGCTATTGGTTGTCTTATTTTGGAGTGCCAGTCAGAAAAGCCGTGATATTTTGATGCCATTGGACGTTATAAAAACATTGTCATTGTATTTTGTGCATTGGATTTGTCTCTGAAGCGTACAGGGTGTCAACCTGGACCGTCAGAGAAGCAACCGGGAAGTTATATTTTTTGTAAATTTTATATCTGTTTTGACTCTGGAGCTCAGGTTACAATTGTTCATGAAAGCAGGGATCAAAGGTTTAAACGATTGACAGTCGAGATGAAATGAAAAAAGCACCTCAAGGAATAGATAGACAATGCTAATGATAATCCTAATATTAGCCATTTCCTTACAAAGGAACATTCGGCATTAACTGACGAAACATTTAGCATTACTTTTGGTTGAAATTTACCAAATCTTGCCTTTAAAACCACTTTAATGGCGAAATTGCTTTCCCTTGTTCAGTAACAGGTATCGCCTTTTCTAGTATTCATGATGGGCTCCTTGCTAACTTTTGTTTAAATTACTACACAACGTCATCATTTTATGTTATTTTCTCTTATCTGCTATACATTTTAGTAGTTACTGCTATTAGAAGTCTTCAAGTGACGTGATTTTATTTTCAATTGGTAAAATTCTAGGCGACTGTGTAACGTTCTGCCCCAGTGAATCGTTGATAGCAGCTGCTCTTGGAAAAGACCTCCAATCAGTGGTTAACTGAGGTAGGTAATGGCTTGTAAATTTTTAACACCTCCAACGAGAAACTTTGCCATCAGCATAGCTGGTGCTAGACTCTAGGAGAGTAACATACTGTCCGTTTTTGTCCTCTCGTTTGGGCTTGAAGTGAAACGATTACGTGGAATCAATAACTGCATCTATTTCAAGGAAAATTGGGTCCCTTTGTCATGCCAGGAACGTTTTTTCTCGTAAGAAACCATCTTGCACATTAAGAAATCTACAATTCGTCCGTGCACTGAATCCTGTTGCCACATCAGATCTGGTGCTCCTGCTGTACGTCTTCAGATTCTTGAAAAAAAAAATCCAAAGAATAATCTATCATGCAGTCGATCCTAACCAAGCATCACAACATCAGTCATTTTGTTATCTACGTGACGTTGTATCCCCCTGAATTTTCTATAAGTATTTTCATGGCAACTGTTCTGACGACCTTTTTTCTCTGGTACCCAGACTACACGAATTTAAGCGTGCTACTAGATTGGGAACTAGTACCAACGTTTTGTTGTTGAAATAGATCGATGCAACCGCTACTTCAACACCAAGAGTTACTTTTCTCGCACTTCCCACCTGTGTAACTCTCTTCCGTTTATTTCGTTTCCTGATAATCTTCAAAAATTTAAATGCAACATCGATAACGATCTTTTATCTTCTTGAATCCTCTTAATATTTTTCCAACTTTCTGTTTTCTCTTTCACTCCCTGTAACCACCCCCCACTCTTGCCCTAGTGGCATTTCAGCCTTACTTGGGGTGAAATGATTAAAACAAAAACCATGAACTTTGCCTCTTATTCTATAATCATCTACTTTGAATGGCTCTTGTACCTTCAAATCATATCTGAATTCATTTTCTCGCTTGAAGCCATTTTTCTTTTAATAATACCGAAAACATTTTATCTAACTGATAGTTTAGGCACTGCTGAACGATTTGGATGCCATACGAGTGTCGACATATGACAAGGTTGTTTAATAAAGGTGACCATGTGTAAAATTGTCTATCGCAACTGGAAAATTGCTCTATCAAACGGGGCTCTTGCGCTCCGTGTAGCTTACGGGAAACGAAATAAAATAAGCTTTACTAGCAAAATTTCCATGTCCCAAATTCGACACTGTCCAGACCCCGACATTACTGCCAGTGCAAGCAGATATACTGAAATCACGGGATATATTGCGTGGGTATTATTCTTCCAAGAATGTCTGTCCTCAATTTTCCCTTTTTTTGTTGCTCTATATACATTATGACATTTACCATAATTATTTGTATCCGCATTGATTGAAAATTATATTAGTCGTATAAGCTTATAAAGTATAACATAGGGTGTTATCCAATGTGTGAAGCTGGGAAGGAAACTACTGGAAATCTTCAAACACCAGGTAAAGAACCAAATTTCAATGGCATAGAAAAACGGAAATAAAATCGCTGATATTGATTGATTCGTTTTTTACAACTTAGCAACCCTTTACCGGTTATTTATAACCAGAAAATAATTTTAAATTTTAAGCATATTGCACGGGGAGGATAATATTAAGTTGGTGCAAAAATAATGACGTAATAATGTTGTTTTATGACGTATTTTTAAACGTCAAAAACGACATTATTACGGCATTATTTTTGCAACAACCTAATAATTGTTTTGTGATAAATATCTTACTAATGAACCAACAGCTTGTTGGGGAGGGAGAAGAAGTGGGTTCATACATTTCCCGAGCGTATTTGCGAGTAATAGAATATGACGAACACAACGGGAACTGAAACTGTCCTCAGTTTAACAATTCCGAGCCGTTATACACTACACCACCTGTACACCCAGTTTTATAGGACCTGGCATTCTCTAGCGGTTACACATTCAGGTACTGACCTTGAGAGACGTTTAATTCAGGGATCATACGAGTGTATAGAAACAGTAAAGAAATAGTGGTTGATTTAGATACATTGTTACGTAGGATCAATATAAATGAGTTGTGAAGTGATATATATATATATGTCAACATCCAGATGGGAAAGTAACACCAACAGAGTGAACTGATGAAGAGGTAAAAATGTAGAGAGGGTGATCAAAGAGATGTTGGAAGGTAAAATAGAGAGGGGGATCAGAGAGATGTTGGAAGGCAAAATAGAGAGGGTGATTAAAGAGATGTTCGAAGGCAAAATAGAGAGGTTGATCAAAGATATGATGGAAGGCAAAATAAACAGGGCAATCAAAGAGATGTTGGAAGGTAAAATAGAGAGGGTGATCAAAGAGATATTTGAAGATAAAATAGAGAGGGTGATCATTGAGATGTCGGAAGGTAAAATAGTGAGGGTGATCAAAGAGATGTTGGAAGCTAAAATAGGGAGGGTGATCAAAGAGATATTGGAAGGTAAAATAGAGAGGATGATGAAAAAGATGTTGGAAGAAAAAATAGAGAGGGTTATCAAAGAGATGTTGGAATGAAAAATAGAGACGGTGATCACAGAGATGTTGGAATGAAAAATAGAGAGGGTAATCTAAGATATGTTGGAAGGTAAAATAGACAGGGTGATCAAACTGATGTTGGAAGGCAAAATAGACAGGGTGATCAAAGAGATGTTGCAAGGTAAAATAAAGAGGGTGATCAAAGAGATGTTGGAAGGCAAAATAGAGAGGTTGATCAAAGATATGATGGAAGGCAAAATAAACAGGGCAATCAAAGAGATGTTGGAAGGTAAAATAGAGAGCTTGATCAAAGAGATGTTGGACGGTAAAATAGAGATGGTGATCAAAGTGATTTTGGAAGGCAAAATAGAGAGAGTTATCAGAGAGATGTTGTAAGGTAAAATAGAGAGGGTTATCAAACAGATGTTTGAAGGTAAAATAGAGGGGGTGATCAAAGTTATGTAGGAAGGTAAAATAGTGTTATCAAAGAGATGTTTGGAAGGTAAAATAGAGAGCATGATGTAAGAAATTTTGGAAGGTAAATAGTGAGGTTGATGAAAGAGATTGAAGGTAAAATAGAGAGGGTGATGAAAGAGATAATTGAAGGTAAAATAGAGATGGTGATGAAAGAGATAATTGAAGGTAAAATAGAGAGGGTGATCAAAAAGATGTTGGAAGGTAAATTAGGGAGGGTGTTCAAAAAGATTTTGGAAGGTAAAATAGAGAGGGTGATGAAAGAGATTTTGGAAGGCAAAACAAGGAAGGTGATAAAATGATGTTGGAAGGCAAAACAGAGAGTGCGATCAAAGAAATGTTGGAAGCTTAAATAGAGAGGTGATCAAAGAGATGGTGGAAGGTAAAATAGAGAGGGTGATCAAAGAAATGTCGGAAGGCAAGATAGAGGGGGTGATCAAAGAGATTTTGGAAGGCAAAATAGAGAGGGTGATCAAAGAGATGTGGGAAGGCAAAATAGAGAGGGTGATCAAATTGATGTTGAAAGGTAAAATAGAGAGGGTGATCAAAGAGGTGTTGGTAGGTAAAATAGGGAGGGTTATCAAAGAGATGTTCGAAGGCAAAATAGAGAATGTTATCAAAGAGATGTTGGAAGGTAAAATGGGATGGTGATCAAAGAGATGTTGGAATTTTAAATAGAGATGGTTATCAAAGAGATGTTGGATTCTGAATCAGAGAGGGTGATCAAAGAATTGTTGGAAGGTAAAATAGAGAGGGTGGTCATAGAGATGTTGGAAGGTAAAATAGAGAGGGTGATCAAAGAGATGTTAGAAAATAAAATAGAGAGGGTGATCAAAGAGATGTCGGAAGGCAAAATAGTGAGGGTTATCAAAGAGGTGTGTGCAGGAAAATAGAGAGGGTTGTCAAAGAGACATTGGAATGCTAAATAGAGAGAGTGATCAAAGATATGTAGGAAGGTAAAATAGAGAGGGTGATCAGAGAGATGTTGGAATGAAAAAAGGGAGGGTGATCAAAGACTTGTTGGAAGGTAAAATTGAGAGGGTGATCTAAGTGATGTTGGAAGGCAAAATAGAGAGTTTTTAAAGAGATGTTGGAAGGAAAAATAACGAGGGTGATCAAAGAGATGTTGGAAGGCAAAATAGAGAGTGTTTACCAGAGATGTTGGAAGATAAATTATACATGGTTATCAAAATGTTGGAAGGTAAAATAGGGAGGGTGATCAAAGAAATTTTCGAAGGTAAAATAGAGAGGGTGATCAAAGAGTTGTTGGAAGGTAAAATAGAGACGGTGATCAAAGAGTTGTTGGAATGCATAATAGAGAGGGTGATCAAAGATATGTTGGAATGTAAAATAGAGTGGTGTTCAAAGTGATATTGGAAGGCAAAATAGAGACGGTTATCAAAGCGATGTTGTAAGGTAAAATATGGAGGGTGATCAAAGAGATGTTGGAAGGTAAAACAGAGAGGGTGATCAAAGCGATGTTGTAAGGTAAAATATGGAGGGTGATCAAAGAGATGTTGGAAGGTAAAATATGGAGGTGATCAAAGTATTTTTGGAAGGTAAAATAGAGAGTGTTATCAAAGATGTGTTGTAAGGTAAAATAGTGAGGGTGATCAAATAGATGTTGGAATGTTGAAGAGGGCGATTGTATAGTGTCGAAAGTTAAAATGGAGAGTGCGATCAAAGAATTTTTGGAAGATGAAAGCGATCATAGTGATGTCGTACGGCAAAATGGAGTGGACGATCAAAGAGATTCGGAAGGTAAAATTTAGAGGTGATCGTTATATTAGACGTTAAAATGGGTAGGGCTAACATAGAGATGTCGGATGGTAAAGTGGAGAGGGAGATCACAGATATGTCGCACGGTAAAATAGTGTAGACGGTCAAACAGTTTTTGGAAGGTGAAATGGTGTCGGCGACCATAGAGATCAAGGGTGGTAAAATGGGGAGAGCTATTATAATGATGTCAGATTGTAAAATGGAGAAGGCGACCAAAGAGATGATGGTAATAAAATGGAGAGCGGGATCATAGTGTTTTCTGGTGGTAAAAATCGAATTGGCGATTAAAGGGTTCTCGGACGATAAAATAACAAATGCTCTCTTTGAACTACGTAAGATTTCAGATCAATATATCAAGAAAGAATGACGGGGTGCACAGATTCTGTGTGGATTTTAAGGGTTTGAAACTCTAGCATTCCGTATTAGATCGGAAGAAGTATTTCTGCCATATCTGAGCTCATGCTCATCATTTTTCTACCATCTGGCCTTGTGGGCGATTAATCATTTTATTACTCTACAATCTCTTTCACACAAAAAAAAGTTTGCTAAGCTTTCGCTTCACTATCCCTTTTATGGCAAATGTTCAGACAGGTAATATTCTTTAGTTCCACCTCTTCAGATCTTCACAGCTATATTCCTCCATGCCACGTACATGGAATAAAATCATCCTCATTTCTTTCGCATTACTTTGATAAGGAGGAAATTCCATTCAGGTTCTTTCTCAGAATTGTCATATTAGGAAACAGGCTCCCGACAGCATGCTTTACCATCAGTGCGGTCTTAACCTCATTAAATCTACGACCAATTTTTATCTATCTTACATATCTTCATTATATGCACCAAGTCCTCTTCCTTTACGCACTTACAACAGTTTTATTCACTAACCTTCTAGTTTCAGTGGCTCTTGTAACTTGTATTGGCCTAACCCTATAACACTAACCATAGGTATATAGTACCATGCGCAAATTTTCCTATTTTTAATTACAATTTTCAGTATCTGATTTTCTTACCTAAATAATGTTTTTCAGTTCCTAGTAATGTTAACTCAAAGTACAAAGTTTGAAGTTCCTGCATGTAAAATATTTCAAATAAAGATTTATATTTAATATATTTTTTTTGATATTTTCAAAATCGGGTATGATATACCCATGGTTAGTAGTGGTGTAACTTTAATTGATGTTTAGTACTTCAGGGTTATTTCGGATAAAAATTTGGGTAGGACCCATGCAATAAATATGAGAACTGGTACAGATCACAGTCCAGATATTACGATGGAGATGTAGATTCCACTTATCTTGGAGGGTAACACTTCACAGGAACTTTCCGAGTGCGATACCGAATAAGAAAGTTGTGTGGGTTTCAAGGCTTTGAAAAAATATAAACAAAACACAAACATATCCGTTACTATTGATTGAAAATAAACTGGTTTTGTTAGGAAAGGCGATGTGCTTCTGCGCTCTCGATTTGCGATCGGCATACAGGCAGTGGTCTTTCAAAGCAATAGATAAAGAGTGAACTGCCTTTTAATGCCATGGGAAATTGCGTCAATTCAGAAAGATCTTTTGGGTTGGCTAATGGACTCAGAGTTTTCCATTTTCTCATATTGATATTATTGGATAGGTTCGCTGTGGATTCTTTTAATTGCTGTTTTTCTTCAAGACGTGGATGATTATAGCTCCTTCTATCCTTTGTAGCTGTAAGCAATAATTGTTCCCTTACTATTCCTCTCCATTCCTAGTTCGGTCATCCATTTACGCAAGCTCATTAGGTAGGCTAATCAAAGTATTCCTCTTGCCTTCAATATATCACGTCAATGTAAAATTTTCCCAACATAAATAGTGTAAATAATGATAATTCCTTATCACCAAAATAACTAATTAAACAACTGAATGTCTAGTGGATAAATCTTTTGGCTTGTGAATTTTCTAACATAGTGGTTCTGAGTTCAATCACTTGGTATGGCAGTGGGTACTTGCACTTAGTGGGAACGGTGAATAGTATTGTACAAAATAAACGATATCCCTAGACCATCATATCACAATGGTAGCCAAGCGCGCCACAATGCAACAGAAATGTAATTTATTTTTTATTTGAAAATCTGTATTTTTCTTTAAATGCAAGAGATATTAAGCGTATGGCTTCCATGTCTAAGTCAAGTTTTTGTCATTTGATAATTTAAACGGGATGCTAATTTTCTGTTTCATTAAGAAGAAATACACAATCCTTACCCTTTTGCCTTTCTGAAGGGATTTAAATCAGTTATTATCGTTCTTTTAAAAAATATCGGATTCTTCATAATTCCTTTCAAATGAAAACTGTAGCTCTAATCTTTTTTGGGAACTAAACCCAAATTTCATATTTTCGGATTTCATTGCTAATTCTTTCTTAATAGGATTTAAAGTACGTCCTAGAATTTGAGTTATTCTACAAGTGCGCCCCGAAGTTAAAAAAAAGGTTAAAAAACCCTGCCCTAGATATAATGATTTTTCAAGCGAAGTTCAGATGTGGTACAAGGCCGAAAGTATGGGGCACCCAGTGAGGATCGAACTCACTACTCAGCCGTAATTGTTCTAGCGAGATAAGCTTGCTAACCATTACACCACCTCGAGGTGCCCACCATGCCCTATATATAAACAGTGGAACATGGACAGTCTACCTCAGTAGATTAAATAAAGGGTTTTCAGTTCAGAATTCTCTGCAGGTAACGCATATCGATATACATCTGAGAAATGCTGGCTGGAGCAACACAGAATAAGTCAATAGACCAACTATAAATAGTGTAAAAATATAGAAATAACACAGCTCATTTATGATTGTGATTCATGTTGTTGCTGTGAAGCTCGACTTGTTCGTGTGATACGGCCACTTAAGTCAGAGTCCACAATGATCTGGGCCTCCATGAAAGAATTCGGCTCTTTTTTAATCATTTCAACCCCAAACAAGACAATAAACAACTTAGATGCAAGGGGTCATTGAATGTGAGGGAATAGGAGAAAAATAAAACATTAATGAAAGAGAACAATACAATAATTAGGCAGATGATAACGATTGGTACTCCATTTAAACTTTTGAAAATCAATTATTAAGTGCGAGAGAAGAAATTCTTAGCATAGAACTTACGGTTGCATCTAACCATTGCAACTGTAAGCCAGTGAGACGTCGCTGCCAATCTAGTACAGCGCTGAAATTCATAAAGTCTTTGTACCAAAGAGGAAATAACTATTACCATGGAAATATTTATAGAAAAGTCTCAGAGATGCTATGTTACTGTGTCGAGAAAGTGAATAAAGCCGAGGTTCTATTCTATCTGGAATTTCTAAATACATAGCAGAAGCAGCAGGACAAGTCCATGTTGTGTAATGGTTAGCAAGCTTGTCTCATTAAAACAATTACGGCTGTCAAGTGAGTTCGATACCCACTGGGTGTCCCATTATTTTGGCCTTGTGCCACATCTAAGCTAAGATAACAAAATCCCCATAGCAGAAACAGCAAACATTTATGTGACAGAAATATTCAGATTATAGACGACTTATAAATGTGTAAGAAAAATTGTCTGGCAAGGTTAACTGACTTTCGCAGCAGAAGACCACGCAATTAATTCTATATAATCTTTCTACTTCAATGTCGCAAACGATTTTAGCAGGAGAAGTCGCAATGATAATGCTGCTGTACATATATACAAGAAACATACATCCCAGCTTCTTTGGATTTTGACGAGAACATTGAGATGAATAGCAGGGGCACCAGATCAGATATAGTTACGGTATTTAATGAACGGACGAAAGGTAGATTTGTAGATGTGTAAGATGTACTCTGACGAGAAAAACCTTCTGGCAAGATAAAGTGAACCAAAGTTCCTGGTAGTCGATGCAGCTATTGATTCAATGTCGTTGTTCCACTTCAAGTCAGTCGAGGCTAGGAAGGCACAGTGAGATGCTTTCCGGGAGTCGAATATCAACCATGCTGACGGAGGGCAGGGAAGTTCTTTATGGTGGTTAAATGAAAGCATGTTTGTTTTGGAGGCATTAAAATTTATAAGCCATTTCTTGCTCCAGTTAACCACTGACTGGAGTTACTTTTCGTGAACAGCGGTGATTTTAACTTTGTCAGAACTGTCAGTTTTACTATTGAGAAAGGGGTAAATGCTAGTGTCGTCACCATAGATGCCTACTTGGGAACTGATGACGTCAGGAAAATCGTTGATGAAAGTCAGAATCAGTTTAGGACACAGAGCCTTGGGGAACACCAGTGGTTGTATGAATAAGACCGTTCAGAACGAACTGCATTTCACGATTTGACATGAACGATTGAATTAAATCAAATAACCCTCCTGTAATACCGTAGCCCTGAAGCTTATGTAGAAGACCAGAATGTCAAACCTTGTCAAACTCCTTCGAGATATCAAGAGCCACAGCTCGGGTTCGCCGTAATTATCAAGAGCTTGATATATATATATATATATATATATATATATATATATTCAGTTTGGGCCGTAAGCACATCAGCCGTAAGCATATCAGTGGTAAACAAAGCAAAATGGAATCAATATTGTTTGTCCGAGAGTAGATGTAAGATGCTAAGACGGACTAGAAGGGTCTCCAGAGTTCTTAAAAAAAGGCACAACAAACTAGGAAGCAGGAGCACCGAAGCAATCGTTGTATAGTCTAGAGAGAGCTGGAGTCAACTCGGGAGAGCACATGTCTTTAGGAAGACGGCTGGGATCCCGTTAGCTCCACTAGCCTTATGGAAATTTATAATGATGTCCGAGACCAGAGACAATGTTATGTCCATATCACTCAGTATAACCTTACTTCTAGCAGGGAAATCAAATGTGGGCATCCCGGATGAGTTGAGTGTTGAGAATTTCTGAACAAAGTAAAGCATTCAGCCTTATCTGCCATAGCCTTTGGGACTTCGAACTGATCGATTAGCGGAGGGATTGATGATTTGCTGTTGTTCAGAATCCTCTTGCAGAGTCGCCAATAATCTCTAGAAGCAAACTTGCGAGTTGCTATACATTGTTTCGTTCTATCAGCAAACAGCAACTTTGCTTCATTAAGGTCACGCTTGCACTCATTTAATACTAGTTATATTGATTCACTGTGTCGTGATAGACAATTTATATCGCCAGAATTTATTTTATATATTTATAAGTCTGACATTAGCCCGTGTTTTGACTTTTGCTGTCACGCAGTACTCTTGCTATATATTTAGAGATTCTTGATAAAATTCCGAAAACAATCTGCAATGTTATTAGTCCTGACCTGGCATCTCGGCCTCAGTCATTTTTTCACTGGCGTAATGAACTTTCCTATATGATGCCTAGACTATGATATTAAGCGCAGTACTAGATTGGCGGTACGGTCTCATCATTGTACAGTTGAAATGGCTATATGTAACCGTAAGTTCTATGCTGGCTGTTTCTTGTATTGCACTTCACGATTGAGGAATTCTTTTCAGACTTCTTGCTTTCCGGTTAACTTTGATCTAAAATTTAAATACAATTTGAATCTTCTTAATTGTTCTTTTATTTTTCACTCCACTTAATTGCATTTTTTAAAAATATTCTTTAACAGTTAGTACCCCCTTTATCTTAGTGGCTTTATGCTTTGATTGGGTGAAAAGATAAAAAAAAAGCTTTACAATTTTACGATAAAGTTTTAACAACCTTTGGGATGCTAGGTAAGTTTGGGTTTAAGAAAATATTTGAATGCCCCGTTACTGTAATGACGTCACAACGTTGCCTACCCAGCGACGAACATAAAACTTATCAGAAACTATACAAGAACGATACGTCTAAAGTGGGATAGACATTGAAGAGATTTAGAGATTGGTGTCTGGAGTACATATCTACTCAACAGGATCTGGGAATATGCTTACTATTCAGATAGACCAGTGATTTTGATTGCGGAACAGTCCCTAGTATATAGTGTTGTAAATGTACCAAACTTGAACAGAAACAGTGTACAAATAAACACGACAGAATAACGACATTCACTGAGAACTGTGCAAACATGTAAGGTTTGATGACTGTCACCAGCAAAAACTATAAATACTTTGTGATTTTAGCTTACAGTGTGACAATTCTACCCCAAAAAAGACTTGATAATGGCTGAAGAAAATAAGAGGATGACTATAGTGAATTTAAAGTCAACCTTCCTAAAATTAGATTACGGAGAATATTTCCCAACTATTTAATATAGAATATTTAAGACTATTTAAGACTAATATTTATAGACTATTTTATTTAAGACTAATATTTATAGACTATTTAATATAGACTATTTAAGATTACCGGTTTTCATAAAAATTGTATCAAAAAAGGCACCCACGTCATTTTCTCAAATTATGCTTTACAGATAAAGTCTCCGTAGAACAACAATAATTATGACATTACCTGTCATCGTCTCTTAAATTATTTAAAACATGACGATGTCGGTTAAAAGCACAGATTTTGTTTTGTTTTAAAAATACAATTCTGGGTGAGTTAATGCTTAAAGTAAGTAATATTTTTAATCAGATTAACGAAACTTTAAATCAGCTAATATTCCTCAAGTAAAGTTTCAAAAAAGTAAGATTTTTTTACACTGATGATTTCAAAAGAGCGAAATTGGACAATGTAATTTATGAGAAATGTAGAGAATATTACAGAATCCGACCAGAGAATGCGCAGCAGACAACTGATACATCCTTAAAACGGTAATTATATTGAGAAGCAATATCTTCGAGGATTTCATTGAGGCTAGAAGCTTATAAGGGAGAAGAAACAAAGTGATTCCGAGGGACGTGACTTTCCCTGAATTTCCCTGGCTTTCCGCAACTTTGAAGTTTCGAGATCATGCCAAAGAAAGCAGCTTAATTGTATTAAAAACATGAAAGCAAACAAACAAAACAACAAAAAATAACAAAAAAAATAATAAATAAAATAAAAATAAAAAAATAGAACAAAAAATAAACATTAGAATCATAAAGTCACAATTTGATCGTGACGGCAAAATGGGGAAAATGAGTGAGGCGTATTTAGAGGCAGAGACAGAAGAGGATGAAAGAGCAAAGATATAAAATAAAGGTGGAGAAAATGGCAGAAAATAAGGAAGAGCATTAGTAATACAAAGAGTAGAGATGATAAAAATGAAGAAGAATTAGTAGGAAGACATAGAAAGAGAAAAATATTTACGAAAAAGGAGACAGAGAGAGACAGTGAGAAACTAAAATACGAAGTCGGAAAATTGGTGAAAAATTAAATAAAAAAAGTTGAAACTAAATTCCGTAGACAGGGAGACAGAGAGATACATCGGTTTCAACATAGATAGTCGAAAAGTAGAGTGAGGTAAATAGTAACATAGATTGGTTTGAATAGATAGATAGATAGATAGATAGGTAGGTAGGTAGGTAGGTTTTGGCACAGTCAGAAAGTACAGAGAGGTAGATAGTAAGGTAGATTGGCCTGAAGAGAGGATAGATAGATAGATACATACATACATACATAGATACATATATATATATATATATATATATATATATATATATATATAGATAGATAGATAGATAGATAGATAAGTTTCAACAGAGAAAGCATAGTGATGCAGATAGTAAGAAGGATTGTTTTGAAGATAGATACATAGATAGATATTCAGAAAGAGAGTGTGATAAATAGTAAGAAAGACTGATTTTGAAGAGATCGATTGATAGATAGACAGAAAGCAGAGTGAGGTAGATAGTAAATCAGATTGGTTTGAAGAGAAAACAGATAGTTTTTTTTACAGTGAGAGTCACCATTTACATGGCCCGATGGCCACTCGAGGTGTAGGGTTACGTTAGGAGGCCATTTGTGTGCATAATTGAAGTAGTTAACGATTAATCCTAGCCTTGAATAGGTTAAGAAATAGCCTGCTGGGAGTCGATTCCACAGGGCAGTGGTTCACGGAAAGAGCTGCTCAAGTGGAACTTCTCACCGATGGGATATAAAGGTAATTTTCATGGTTTGCTACTATATAAGTGGAATGGCATATTCTTGCCGTGATGGTTTGCCTTGGCGGAATCAAGGAATGTAGTTGCTCTTTTTACTATTTTTTTCTTTGTTTGCTCTGGGGATGCGTCTTATAGACACGAGCGATTATATGCCGTCAGATACGGTAACGTATAAATACGGAATACCCTTCTTTCTTTCTTTTTATGTGTCATGTCCTTTCAGGACGGCGATCATGGCTCCCCGCCTCCCTCTATCCCTTGCAGCTCTCAACAAGTTCCTTCCCTCTGCCACATACCCCAGACCACGTTCTGGCAGCCACTTGCTTAAACCCGCTAGGTAAGTCATGCGTTGTTTTCCCTTGTCTCTCTTTCCCTCTATTCGACCCATGAGTATCAGATTCTCTAGACTCCCCTTCCTCATTATGTGTCCAAGATACTTCAGCTGCCTCTTCCTGTTATTAAATATAAGCCCCCTCATTGTTTACATTCTCTCTGAGACCTCGTTGTTGCTCACGCTTGATCAATGATATCCTCAGCATCCTTCTGTAGAACCACGTCTCTGTCACTTTGAGTCTCTTCGTCATCATTGAGGAAATCGTCGAATATTCACTGCCAGAAAGAAGATAAAGGTTAACAAACAACACAATACAATAGATAGAGGGTACTTTGACGTGGTGTAATAGCAAGCTTGTAATGCTAGAACAGTTAAGACTGAGAGATGAGTTTGATCCTCTCGGAGTGTCACACCCTTTCAGCCTCGTGCCACATATAATCTACCCTTAGAAAGATATTTCGGCACTTCGACCGGGAGTAATTAGCAAGCTTGTCTTGTTAGATTAACTACAACTGATCCTCATTGGCTGCTATATCCTTTCGGCTTACCACCTATCTATTAGGCGTTATGATAGTTAAATAAACCGGAAATTCCTACCCATAATACCGCATTCACCAGCATATATAAGTAGTTGAACCACCACATGAAAGTCATGGCCTCAAGATACGTTCAAGCCTGAAACAGATTTTTGCCGCTGTATTGACTTCTGTGGATACGGTGCAGTATGCCAGTGCAACCCCTACACTGCATTAGTCTCGGCTTGTCAGCGTGTCTATAGTAATGGCCTACCGGTGTATAAATGTGCATTTGTAAACTGTTATTAATATCGAAGCAGCCCCTGATGGCTCATGTCTAAGAGAAATTATTCAAAAGGACCATTTATTGCACAATCCAACCCCCTTCTTAAACGGTTCTAATTGAACAAAAGGAGTACGTGTTGGTCTCCTCCTGTAGCATGACATTTGTTTAAACTGGACACATTCACAACGCTGAACCTTAAACGCTGCATGAGGCATTCTCTAAATTTCAGACACAAAAGGCGCATTCGTATCAATGCTATTACGACACTAGATGGCCGAAGACAGAACATTTATCAGAAGCCTTACTAACCACTAGCTGGCATACACTGTAATAACAGGTCAAAATCGACATCGTTCTGCAGGATGTCGTCTATGTGGAGAAAAAAATAAGAGAGAAGAGTGTTGAGATATTAAGAAAGAGGGTGAGAGAGGGAAAGAGAGAGAGAGTGATATATATATATATATATATATATATATATATATATGTGTGTGTGTGTGTGTGTGTGTGTGTATAAATTAGTTCGCCTGAAGATCGCGACAGCGTGAAACTTGAGTAGTGAATCGGGCTGTCATTGGGTGAGTGTTAACGCAGTGAAGTGTTTTTTGGTCTGTCTAGATAGTGTAGGCGTTGAGTAGATTTTGTTTTTTGGGGTCTTTATTCTTTCTTGCATTTTTCGAAATTATCTAAGATATCTAAGATATTAATTCGTTTGTCAAATTGTCTATTGCTCATACCAACACTGCTTTTTTTAGCGTATATATATATATATATATATATACATATATATATATATATGAATATATGAATAAATAGCTTTAATTATCTTCCCAAACTAAAACAAAACTATTAAATAAGCGATATAAACAATTTTTTACTCATAAAAACACCGATTAAAATAAAAATAAAAACAAAAAAATCAAGCAAAATAAATTAACCCAAATAAATAAATAAATAAACAAATAAACCGACTTGCGGTGAAATGTTAATCATTATAACATCAACAAAATACAATACGCGCCAGCAGCGTGGAGTTTGTAAACCACTGCTAGTAGGGGGCTACTTAGACAGCATATTGCGATATTTACCTGCCTCCCCATGAGGTAGAATGCGGAACAAGGCCAAATTTAATGTGGATAAATCCGCGCCCCTGGGCTCGTGCAAAAATTGTCGGTAGAGCCCGCGTACGCGGGATCGGGTATCTGTCTACCTCCCCGGACGAGTCTCTACCTTTCAGCATAGCCTCGTCCGGGTTCCTCTCTACCCAAAAGCAAAGTGTTCGACACGGCAAGATCTTCCCGCGCGCTGGCAGCCCACCCTGACCGCTGAGGCAGCAGATTTCCCCCACTTACAATAATGTCCAACGTATTTATGAGGTTTAGGACATACCCATTAGTGTTCATAGTTACGGTATATAACAGAGTGAGACGGGGAGAGAGATAGAGAAATAAAAATAATAACGATTCGGAGGATAAAAGAGAAACTCAGAAAGGTATGTATTATCAGGAAGTGCGGGCTAGAAAAATAGCGAGTAATGATCGAACAGTGTCGAGGATTTATTTTGTCCGATATAATTACTTTTCCCTTTTACTGCTCAGCAAGCCGAATGAATGTGTGTTAGATCAAATAATCAAGTATTTTATCATTTCGACATGTTAAATTTCGCATTGCTGCGATAGAACAGCTGTGTGTCATTTTAATAGGCTTAAAACGATGCGTCTGAAACGACCCCGTGTCACGCAGTCGACCTGCTGACTTGGAGAAATATTCTTCCTTGGAGCCGCATTTTAAATTTCTACGGATCTACGGATGCAGCTGAGGATACTCACTAAAATAGTAATTATTACAAAGACAGATTGCCGACACTAATCTTTGGCAAACATTATCTATCTATCTATCTATCTATCTATCTATCTATCTATCTATCTATCTATCTCCAGCTGTTCATTATCTATCTATCTATCTATCTATCTATCTATCTATCTATCTATCTATCTATCTATCTATCTATCTCCAGCTGTTCATTATCTATCTATCTATCTATCTATCTATCTATCTATCTATCTATCTATCTATCTATCTCCAGCTGTTCATTATCTATCTATCTATCTATCTATCTATCTATCTATCTATCTCCAGCTGTTCATTATCTATCTATCTATCTATCTATCTATCTATCTATCTATCTATCTATCTCCAGCTGTTCATTATCTATCTATCTATCTATCTATCTATCTATCTATCTATCTATCTATCCCCAGCTGTTCATTATCTATCTATCTATCTATCTATCTATCTATCTATCTATCTATCTATCTATCTCCAGCTGTTCATTATCTATCTATCTATCTATCTATCTATCTATCTATCTATCTATCTATCTATCTATCTATCTATCTCCAGCTGTTCATTATCTATCTATCTATCTATCTCTAGCTGTTCATTATCTATCTATCTATCTATCTATCTATCTATCTATCTATCTATCTATCTATCTATCTATCTCCAGCTGGGATCATTAGACTCTGCAGAGTCTTCTGACCTTGTTGTACTTTTATTGCTGTACAACTTAACCGCGCACCGCGAAATTGATATTAAGGACATCGGACTGTATAGAGATGACGGGCTCATGGTGGTGAGGAATTCTACTAGTTTTAAAATAGAGAAAATCAGAAAAATTATATTTAGTGAATTTTAAAATCTAAACTTAAAGATAACGGTATGTACCAAATTGAAAAAGGTAAACTTCCTCGACATAACTCTAGATTTAGCAAGCAACACATACCAACCCTATAGAAAACCAAATACTAACCCCTTATATATACACCCAAAGTCAAACCACCCTCCATCCATAATTAAACATATACCCTCATCAATAGAAAATAGAATTAGCATTAACTCCGGTAACAAAGAAATATTCCAACAACACGATAGCTTCTATAACGCTGCACTAAGAAATAGTGGTTACAAAAATGCAAACATTAACAATAGAAACAATTGCACTAGATAGAAGAAAAAAAACAGGAAAAGAAAAATCATTTGGTATACCCCTCCGTTCAAACAAATGGTTAGTATTAAACTAGGACATAAATTCTTAGCCCTAATTGATAAACACTTTCCCACCAATAGTAGGCTTAGTAATATATTTAATAAGAACACCCTAAAATTGAGTTACAGGTGCACTGAAAACCTAGAAAGTATAATAAAAAAACATAATAAAATCCTGAACAAACCCCCATGCCTGAATAGTATTAATAAAAACCCTACACTTAAATCTGACAATAACAGTGAAAAATTGTGTGATTGTAGAAACCTAGAAGATTGTCCATTAGAAAATAAATGCTGCATCAAAACTGTGGTATATAAATGTACTATCTCATCCACTGAGAGTCCTAATACTAATATGATATACATTGGGTCCACGAAGAATGATTTTAAAGCTAGATGGAGGCAGCATAAGTGCTCTTTCAACAATACAAATAAAAGAAATCAGACTTCTCTATCTAAATATTTTTGGCATCTGAAGGAAATAAATAGGACACCTAAAGTAAAATGGAAAATTATAAACAGGACTAGAACTTGTAAAACTTGGGATGACCCATGCCCTTTGTGCCTCCATGAGAAACTGCACATTATTAAGTTTCTAAATAATAAAAATTCTATTAAACAATAGACATGAGTTAACGGTTTTTTGCCGACATCATCAAATTCACGCATTGAATAATTAAGCTTAAAAACTAACATACAATAAATTAACTTTTATAATCCATAGCCCCAATTAAAAGTTTTAACACCCTACAAAAACGATAGCCCTTTATGAAGTCGTCAAAAAACAAATGTTACGACAGTTTTTATATACACAAAACCCTTTCATAAAGAAATAAAATAAAAAAAAATCTCCATAGACAAGTAAACCAGACTGATTGAAAACATCTTCCGTTTTAAATTCAGACACCCCTATCTTACCCTGACTTGACATCTATGAAAGTAACTTATGTTGATACATATTATTAGCAGACAACACCCCTACCTATTTTAAAAATTCGCCATGGCTGTTACCATGGAAATTTTGATTTCAATTGTGAATATACTATTAAAGCACCTAAATTTCAGAAATAAGTTATTCCAAAAAAAATTTCGCTTGAAGATGAAACAGAGCTTACTTTAACTCAATTTAATTCTAATAATTATATTGAAGTTTTCGGCTCTTGTTTTTGAAACTGGAATCATATTTTTAAATAAATAATTATATTTATGCTCTAATTTTGTATCGAGCACTATTTCTTCAAAATAATAAAAAAAATACTAATGAACTTTGGATTACTTACCTAATCAGTTCTTTCCTATTTTCTATATATTTTCACACACACACACAAATATATATATATATATATATATATATATATATATATATATATATATATATATATATATATATATATATTTATAGTGTGTGTGTGTGTGTATAGTCATCCACAGGCAGACTGTTTTGCTGTATCACAGCTCATCAAAGTGACCAGACAGCCAATTGCTTCAAGTCGGAATCGAAACCCGACCGATTTAGCATCAGTCAGAGATGCTACCCCAAGCTATCGTCGCACGATAGGGGTAAGAAAATGAAGTTCGAGAGACAAATAATAATATTGATAATGAGACTTTTTATTATTTAAAAGCATTCCAAATTACAAAAAATGAGATATTTCCGTGTAATCTGATAGTTTTGGTCTAGCTGCTTGCCACAATTAGGCTTGTAGAGGGTTTATAGAAGGTTTTCTCTGGATTCACTGAGTACGCCTCACATTTATTTTCATTATATATATATATATATATATATATATATATATATATATATATATTATGCAGCTGTCTATACAATTTATATTAAAGGATCGACGTACATAAGACTTCTTAACGATGCGAGTAATTTCTACGAAATTTTATTGTTATTTTCTTAATTATTGTATGATTTGCCTTTGCCGTATTTAGTATTAGTTACCCACGAGTTCGAACAAGAGGCTTCAAGCGACGACAACATTTTTTCCATCAGAATATATCAAATGATGTAATTGTTGTTATTCTAGCGAGACAAATCGACGCAGGTTGTGAGAATTACCAATGATATGATTTTCTGTAATCGACTTATGTTAGATCTACTAATAATTCAACCCACACATTTGTTTGCTCTTTTTGATATCCTTCCTGGAGTCCCACTAACAGCAGGTAATGTTGTTGTCTTGAGGTGCAAAATTGTAAGAATTTGGTAAAAAAAAAAAAAAATTGTTTAATCTTCTGGTGCCTTATCATAGGTTAATTGTCATTGATGCTAGGCTGGTTGGCCGTTACTATTGACTAGTGGTTTCTTTTCTTCACGAATGACCCATACAAATATCAGTATTAAATGACTAAACAGTTCTTGGCATCTAACATCATCTAGCCTAACCTAACTTAATGAATTTTCTTGTCTATGTAAAAGAGAACGCATGTTTGAAAACAAATTGAAAGACTACTAAACATTTCTGATTTAGCGTTTCAACAATACTTCTGTCCATTCTCAAGATCGAGAAGAAACTGTTTTCTCATCCTAACGTTTATGACAAGGTTTAAAAGAGTGTAAACTTTTTTTTTTTTTTAATCATTATAGCCTCTGCGAAGTTAGACAGTTGACGCACGCTAACTTTTATTATATTTGTAAAATTTATATTTAAAAGGGGGAAAATTATCTATTGGAGGTTATTGAACGAAAATACCGATGCAGTTTTCTCTGGGGTGCTTGTAGACGAAATCTAACTATGAGAGTTTAACATTACAAAAAGGAAGACGGGGTGGGCAGAAGGGAACATCGAGTAAGCTAACTAATTTACATGGATGACAGAACAGAGACCTGGAGAGGTGATAAAGAGTCAAATGTTGATTAGAACTGCAAGAGATAGGAAGTTAAGGAAAGCATTCGGTGTTCAAAACTAGAATTTCAGTGTTGTTTCTCTCACAGTAATCTAGCAAAGGATTATTTTCTCATGTTGCGGCAGTCAGTATATCTATCTATCTATCTATCTATCTATGGACTGACGTCAAATTGGTTGGGTTTCAATCCTGACTTGAAGCATTCGCATGTCTTGCCACACTGATGAACTGCCTGTGGCTGACTGTATATATTAGGTTAGTGCAAAAATAATATCGTTTTTGACGTTAAAAAATCCGTCAAAAAAACGATATTATTTTTGCACCAACCTAATATATATATATATATATATATATATATATATATATATATATATATATATGAATTATTCATAAATAAAACAAATACAAAGGTTAATGATTAAATGGCGAGAAATCCATCTTCGCGAACAATTCAATAATATACAAAAATCCCGAATCTGTTTATGAATGAAAAGATCCTGTTTTATAAATTTCCGTCGCATTAGATCTTTTTATTTTACAAGCTTTCGTCTGTTCCTACAGACATCCTCAGGGATGAAATATTGTGTTCTTGTTTATACTTTCAGTAATAAGTGGACAAACGAAAACAAGGTTGTAATCCGAAAAATACTATGAGAAATGTGTGTTATAGTTAATCATTAACCTTTGTATTTGTTTTATGTATGAATAATTCATGAATTTGTAAATTGATTGCACCTTTATTGAAATTGAAATATATATATATATATATATATATATATACAAAGGGGGAGAGAGATTGTTTGTCTGTGTGTGTGAGAGAGAGAGACAGACAGACAGACAGACAGACTCTAGTATGGCTGGTGGCACTGGATCACCGGGAAACATCGATAATGAAAGCAATACAATGCATATATAGACAAAAAGATTGCTAGATAGAGATATAGATAGATAAATAAAGGTCGATGTTATTTATTTAACTTATATTCAATCAAATGCAATATTTTACAATCAGTAGATATTACAATAATGTATATTTTAGTTCAGCACAAATCTGTTTTAGTAGTGTACCCATTCATTCTCAAACAGTTCCAAAAATAAAGATGATTAAAAAATCTACTTGCTTTATGTTACATATCAAGGTTACTTTTTTTTTTTATCTTAGATTCAACAAAATGTACTCTTCTCCCGTCAGTAGATATTAAAAAAGTATGCCTAGTGTATCACAAATCTGCCTTAGTATCTACTAAATAATTCCTAAACTGTCTACAAGTATAAATAGTAAAAAATGTACCTGCATTGTATCACATATCATGATTATTTAAGGTATATTCAATAAAATGTGATATTTTCCAATCAGTAGATATTACAGATGTATAACTTAGTTTAGCACAAATCTGTTTTTGGGGTGTACCCATTCATTCCTAAACATTTCCAAAAGGAAACACGGTGAATATTCTAGCTACATCATGTCACATGGCAAAGCTAATTTTTACCACATATTTAACAAAACGCAATCGGTTTTCAACCAGAAGATATGAAAAATGTAAACCTTGTCTAACTTAAATCTGCTTTAGTACTTACCAAATTATTGGCAAGCTTCTCTACAAGGATAAATAGTGAAATATCGACCTGTATTAAGTAACATTTTTCTTTCTATGTGATGAGGCCTTTCAGGACGTAGGCGAACACGCCTTATACCCCTTTCTATTTTTGTATATTCAAACTTTAACCTTTTTTTTCAATAAAATTTATTCTTTTTCTATCAGCAGGGATTAACACACTCGACCTTAGGCGAGCACAAATCCGTTTAAATGGTGTATCCATTCATTCCCAACCTTGACTAAAGTGATACAGAAGTGAAAAATAGCCTTCATTACGATACATGTCAAGGTTTGTTTTTACCTTAGTTTTCAATGTTGTGGAGATCCATTCTCTCCGGAAAATCGAAAGTACGTCGCTAACAAAATGATCTTCAGAAAGAACCTGTAGAATTTATTTATTTTATTTTTTAGTTGAGCCGAATGGATGTGATCACGGCCGTCCACTTTGCAAGCAGAAATCACAACGCGAAGCAGTGATGAGTTTATCAAATAATTCCGCGATGGAACGCTCCCAAACCTTTTATTTAAATTCAAAGAAAATGTCTCATTTACTCGATCCAACTTAATTAGGAAATAATTGATGTAAATGCAGCCATGAAAATTATCGGAATCCTAACAGACGTTCAGAATTGCACGGAAAAATACAAATCAAGAAATATGGAATTTAATTGGTGAAAGGAAAAAGATTCCTGAATCGAATGAAAGAAAAATCTCATTAATTATTTCTCTAATTATACAATTAATTTATAAAAATGGATTCTTGAACCGAAATATGAAGGGAAAACTGAAATAAAACTCTATCAGTGTGCGTGTATCACTCTGTCACGCTGTCTTTATCTATACTTCTTTCTCTTTATGTCTCTTTTTTTCTGTCTCTATCTCTATCTATCTATTTGCTTATATAAGCATTGTTGCTGAAAATTTCCCGGTCTGACCTAGATTTCCCCCTGAAAATGTGTTTTGTTTGGTCATTTTGTCAGATTTTGAAAAAAATGATTCACGGTATTTAATATCCCACGCACCAGGAATATATGTGACACAAGGCCGCGTTTAAAGTGGGTTTCTCCGAGCCCGTAGGCTCGTCCAAAAATATACCCTTTGAACCTGCCTAGATGGGTTCAGGGCCTGTCTACCTCCCCGGGCGAAACCTTGCCCTTCGGCGAAGCTTTGTCCGGCTTCCTCTCTGCCAAAGCAGAGAGTTCGACAGACGTCGAGGCTGTATCTCGACGTATCTCTAGTGATCTTCCAAGCGTAGCTCAGATGTGGCACAAGGCCGAAAAAAATGGGGCACCCAGTGAGGATCTAACTCACTACTCAGTCCTCATTTTTTTTTTTTTAGCGAGACAAGCGTCCTAACCATTATATTAGCTTGGTGCAAAAATAATGACGTAATAATGTCGTTTTTTGACGTTAAAAATACGTCAAAAAACGACATTATTACGTCATTATTTTTGCACCAACCTAATACTAGCCGTAGGTGCCCTTGAAAAATGATTCACTGTGGTAAATTTTCAGATTTTTGTTAGACTGCATTGACTAATAATGAACAAGAATAATAAATAGAAAAACATTAACTATGAGCATGGCTACAATATGTCGAACGTATTTGGAAAATAAAACATTCCTATAACTCTAGATACATACATATTTGTTTGTTTGTTTGTTTGGGTTTTATAGCATATCAACCACTGTGGGTTATTTAATGCCAAATCCAGTTTATATGTATTTTAAATGACTATTTTGTATGGAATAAAAAACGTATAGCTGGCAACATTATTGTTCAAAAAACCGTATAGCTGGCAACATTATTGTTTTAAAAAACGCACAGCTGGCAACATTATTGTTTCAAAAACGCATAGCTGGCAACATTATTGTTCCGAAAAAATTATCTAAGGCCTTGCTATTGGATGTAGTTTATCGTCATACCCAGGACGTTCAAAAACATATAGCTGGCAACATTATGGTTTCAAAAAAGTATAGATGTAGTTTATCGCCGTACCCAGGACGCGGATGTAGTTTACCGTCATACCCAGGACGTAGATACATACATAACACAACCCAAAATATTCTGTTAAAAGTAAAAATACGAATTACTATTCCCAGTCGTTATCCATTAAGCTACCTGCGCACTCTAACTTGCAACATCTGGTATTCGTAAGTGGCCAGCTGAGTTTTAATTCAAGTCAGGTTCGTTATATTCATTTACGTGCAGATATTCGTTGTGAAATGTATGAATTCATATCTTTTCTTTTTCCAGCTTTTTAAAATATACAAATATTTTCTTCCTTTAAATAACCGCAAAAAGTGTTGATCAACCGTAAAAAAAATTAGTCAAGTCGGCATGCCCTCGTAATAGATCGTAAGTATTAATTCGTAAGTACTCTTGGGCAATAAAAATTAATGCCGAGATTTTAAAATATTTTCCCGCAATCTCCCCGACCACCACCACAACGAGCACAGTGCTTATTTGGTACACCCCTTGCTGTTATTTTAAATCGTCTTATACGCGGCACTGTTATTTTGTTAGACTTTCATTAAACTCAGATAAAAATTCTTGTTGGAACGTTTATTTAACCCGGCAAATTTATTTGATAAGTTTTAAATTCTCACTAGCATGACTATTTCGGACAGCACTTTTATTTGGTACAAAAGAGTAACGATAAAAAAAAATTAAAAAAAAAAAGAACTGCGGTCACAAATGAAATTCATGATCAGGAAGCTTTGCGGGATATCTTTTTTTATTACTGTATGTATACATCAACAAGTATCCTATATTTATATTAGGTTGATGCAAAAATAATGTCGATTTCTCACATATGTTACTACACCAACCTAATATATACACTACTTCAAACGTTACTTTTAGTGGATACCGTATTTTAAATATATGTGCATCGTTTTTATTTTAAGCAGGGTGTATTACCGCTTCAGCGAATACAAGACCTAGTAATAAAGAAAATGTTCACTGTGAAATAAAAACGTCCGGCTTGTTAAGTAAAAATAAGTCATCACCATTTTATCATTAACTTTATTGAACAAAATATTGAACGCGTTGTTCAATTAACTTTGGCCATCTTTCAGATACCTTCATAAACCTTTTTCAGGTTCTTTTGAAATACACTTCCAGGTAACTACCTTCGTACTACTCTTTCGGGTACTTTCTAAATACTCTTTCATATATTTTCGCAATACCCTTTCAGGTAACTAACTTTGTATATCCTTTCAGGTATTTTATTAATATTCTTTCAGGTAGCTACCTTTGTAATACTCTTTCAGGTACCTACCTTCGTAATACTCTTTGGGGTACCTACCTTCGCAATACTATTTCAGGTACCTACCTTCGTAATACTATTTCACATACATTCGTAATAATTTTTCAGGTACTACATTCAGATAATTATTCAGCTAATTTTGTAACACTCTTTCAGGTCTTTTCGTAATACACTTTCGAGTAATTTCGTAATACTCTTTCAGGCACCTACCTTCGTAATACTCTTTCATGTACCTAACTTTGTAATACTCTTTCAGGTAGCTACCTTTGTAATACTCTTTCAGGTAGTTACCTTTGTATTACTCTTTCAGGTACCTACCTTCACAAAACTCATGTGCATCAATTACTGAAATCAGCGCCTGAATAATCACTTTTGAGTCCATCCACCCCGAAAAAAACGGTTTATTCTGAGGTGATATGTCGCACACTTTTCTGTTAACAATTTCTGCACACTCCACGTCGATTGCTGCCTTCATGCGTTATCCATAGATTTTTTTACTACTAGTTCACCCAATGAAAAGGCCCAAGTGCCATTGAAGGTAGAGGGTTACTGAGTGAGATTGTTGTGAGGTGAAAGAAGGAAGTAAAAGGTGCACATATGTAGGAGAGATATCGGTTGACCCTGGACGTAATAACGACCAACATTGTAGCTGTCAGAAGAATATTCTCTCGGGGCATGTGTCATAAGGCAACATTACTTGAAAAGAAGCAGTCTGAGTGGAACTTGCTCCTCGTCAAAGGAACACGAAAGGAATGATGATGATTTGCTGTCGTATATATAGCACGGTCGATCATAACTGTGAAGGTCTGACCCGCGGTAACGTGTTCAAAGTAATAACCCCACAGCCTATGATTACGAGCCATTTTAAGTCAATGTAGAATATAGGTCTCCAATCACCCCATGATTGTGTTGATGCCTTGGTTTCCTTACTAACTAGGCTTATTTTGTGATGGTGTAGTCATCTCCAACGGTTTTGTTATGGTGTTGTCAACCGGTTTTGAATTCTGAGTTACCATCCGTCTAGATTACTTGCCAATCAAGACAAGAAAACACAGTCTTCCCTGCCTTTAATCCATAGATTTTGGGAGAAGAGTTATTTGTATGACAGTGAATAGAATTTAGACTCGAAGCGCCGATCTCTCATATCACAGCTGAGAGAAGAAGGGTTATTTGTATGACAGTGAATAGAATTTAGAGTCGAAGCGACGATCTCTCGTATCACAGCTGACAGAAAAAGGATTATTTGTATGACAGTGAATAGAATTTAGACTCTAATGCATCCATCTCTCAAACCCACCATATACACAAGCGTATAATATTAAGACACTAAACCAAGCTCAGTTTTATTTTAAATTTCTGCGTCACTCATGTGGAAGTCACACAAGTAATTGACTAACATACCCAAGATAGTGCCAGTTAATTTCAACTATTGATTTTAATAATGTCTGCATGTCAGTTATTCTTATATAAAATTGATTATTGTCAGGTAATAATCTTGAATTGATCCCTATCAACAGCACGTCGGCTACAAACGATTAACAAGTTTGGAGGCTCTTCATTTCAAAATATTTCAACATAGCATCAGTAAAATCTGCTTTTAATACCGGCATGCACGTGTTAAATTGCACTGGAATCGTAAGGTCACGTTAGGCATGGAGTGTTTTAATATATCCCACGACCATATCATTTGAACTTAAATTTATTTAAAACTCCGGATCGTAAACGACGCCCTACTAGATTTCTCTCGACTTCTATCTCCTTTCTTTGAAAATGATCTGTGACGATATAAATTTCTGGGATATACAGCAATGTTTAGGCATGTCTTGTGAAGAGTTTCAATTCGATTTCTAACAACATAAACAACAATAAACTCAGCGAAAGTATTGATTTTATAAAACAACTTTCGACAATTTTAGACACTAAAACATGTAACCTTATAATAAAACCCGATCTACTTTTTCTTTAGGGGAATTAGTTAAAATGCTATCAACATTACCCAACCAGGCTGGTTCTCCATGTAAAAACAGGGACAATTATTTGGGGAAACAATCGTTGTAAATTAGCATTCAGAATCGAAAAAAATTGTACATATATTAGTAAAAGTATATAGTGATTTTCTAAGTGTAGCTTATATGTGGCACAAGGCCGAAAGTAGGGCCACCCAGTGAGGATCGAACACACTACTCAGTCGTAATTGTTCTAGCAACGCCTCGAGGTGCTATATTAGTAAAAGTATATATGACCAACGCCAAAGTCCTCGAAAGAGCCAACAAATCACTGATCATTAAACAACGTCTTCGATGATCAGAGCATGTAGCAAGAATAGAAGAGTCAACGTTTCCACGTCAAGTCTTATTCAGTGAGCTCACAACAAGGAAAAGAGCACGGCGTTGCCCTCTTTGAAGATACAAGGACCAACTCAAAACAACACTGAAAGCTCTTGGGCTTGAACCTAAAATGTTTGAAATGCATGCACAATAGCGTACCAGCTGTCGATATTCTCTCACCATCGTAAATAAAAACTTCGAAGTCGCCATAAGAAAAAAGAAAGAAGTCAAAAGAAAAGAAAGAAAGACTCGCCAGGATCGACCTCGACCTCCACCAACAGAAAATACCATTGCTTATTCCAGGTAAGAATTGATCGTCAACTCTATCACAAAGGAAGCAATCAGAAAAGAAGAAATTAAATTCTTGGATCCGAGATAAAGCCGACAACGACCACAATATCCGTTTATTCTTCATTTAAGATAAATAATTCTTATCCGCCCAATGTATTGTGCATGTACCTAAGAAAATAACAAGTCCAGATAACTCTGTAAAAAGTCAGAATACCTTTTACACTGTGTTTAAATTATTAACAGGATTTCTAAATCGATAATTTCGATATTTTCTGATTCTGTCAATTGTTATGGCTTAACGAGGCTCTAATGTATATAAATGTAGAAAAATGATGCTTCTTCACAAAATATTTTCATTAATTTTTAGGATTGTGCCCGTTTATTTAAATATTTCCTCTCGGGCAAAAATAATAGTTACAATCTTGTCGTCCACCCATTATTTCCTCAGTTACTGGCAGAAAACCGCCTGTATATGTATAGAAAATGAATCTAGCAAATATACAGAAAACGGAAAGGGTTGTAAGACAATGATATGTCGTCTCACCGGATTTATTCAATATATACAGTGAAGCGCTTCTGAGAGAATACGAAGTCTTACAAGGATTCATTATTGGTGGCCACAGTTCTAACAGCATAAGGTATGCGGATGACACAGACAGAGAAAAGAAATTACAAGAGAGTGTTGATAGCAGACACAGAAATGAAACTAGAAGAACACCAGCATAGGATAGTGAAGGAAAGCGAGAAGAAAGGACTAAACAACAGTTTCAAGAAGACAGAATGCATAGGTGTTGGCAAAAGGAACACACAAAATACAAATTGGAGACACTAAAATACAACAATGACAACAATGTAAATAGCTAGGGAGTCACTTAACAGACCACAGAAAATGTGAAACTGAAATCCGAAACGAGTTGGGATAGCGAAAGGCTCCTTCCAAAAACCAAGCAGATTATTAAAAAAACTTAAAATATTCATAAGAAATAAAGAAAATAACAGTATCCTGTATAACAGTGATGCTGGACAATCTCCTCACAGATAAAAAAGAGACTTCAATCAACAAAAATCTGGTGGTACAGAAGGATGCTGAGAATATCATGGACCGAACATGTGAGCAAAGACTATCTTTTAGAGAAACTAGGAAAAAAAAAAAAAAGAAAAAAAAAGAAACATCCTTAGAATCAGAAAGACAGTTGAAATTTCTATGACATATAATGAGGAAATAGGGCTTGGAAAATTTGATACTCAGAGGATAGATTGGAGGCAAGAGAGACGGAAGAAAATAACGCGTAATCTGGATGGAGGAACAAGATTTAGAAGCGATAACAAAAAGACAAAATATATTAAAAGCTACAAAAGTGAAAATATTGTATGGAGAGCCATGAGCCCCAACGTATTTTCAGGAGATGGTTCATACAAGAAACAGAATTTAGTAAACGCTAAGAGAGTGCTTAACATTTCGCACCTGTCAGTTTTGGATTTTAGCTAGAAATGTTCTGCTACCAGTCTTATTAGTACGACTATTTCGACTACTACTTCTAGAAAAAGCTCACAAACCACGCTCAGTATCAGGTGACCATGCTTATCCGTACTGGATATGCATTAACAAAAGCACACAGTGACAAAGAAAGGGATTATAGTTTCGAACTACCAGCACACGCACACATGCACACAAATACACCCAAATACCGCACACACACACAAATACATTACACATACATTATAAACGTATTTACTAGGAATGCGCACATACCAATCTGAAAGTAGACACCTTCTCTTGTTCACTTGCGATTAAACGCGTGTTTTTCTGAATATCGAAGTTCGAACACTATGCCACAAGAATTGGTTTTTGTCGTTGAATTTATAAACTTCTTGAGAATTGCACTTTTTAAACTTGCGATGAAAGAAAATAGGAATGTTTTAGTCGGTCGAAATGGCTTCTCTAATGATAGACCACGAATCTGTCTCGTTTATTCCTCATTATTCGTAATTTGTGGTTTGGGTGACGGCGGCAAAAGAGAACTCAGCTATGATGAAAGCGAAATAAATCGATTGATAGAGAGAATTTTGAGATATCTTTTTTGGGAAGTGAAGATATTAGAATATTGAAGAAAGAAAGAAAGAAAGAAAGTAAGGAAGAAAGAAAGTAAGAATAAAAAATGGAGAATGAAAAAATTAAGAAAATATAAAAAAGAAAGAAAGTAGGTAAGATAGAAAGTGAATGAAACTAAAAGAAAGAAAATGCAGGAGAAAGAAAAGAATAAATAATGAAGGAAAAACAAAGAAATGAAAACTGATTGATTAAGAATGAAAGGAAAAAGGAAAAAAAAAGAAAGTAAGAAGATAAAAAAAAAGGCTGAAAGAAAGCATAAACAATGTGTAAGATCCGTGAATAAAAACGAAATCTGTTAATATTGACTGGATATCAGCAGTGGACCGAGCCAATCGAAATCCGTAATGTTCGTCGCTCAAGAGGTTGTCCCTATTGCGATAATTAACAAGCTACTTTTTGATTATAGCTACAAAAATTTTCCAATGTAATTGGAGAGGCTGATGGATCTGTACTGAGGCAAGGATGAGAGCTCACTTGCAGTTTTCAAAACAAGACATACACTTGACACCTTCTACAGACTTGCGAAGCATTTCTCCTTCAAGCAGCGGTTAAATAATTTCGTTAAGATAGAGAAAGAAACAGAAATGAAAAGAAAGGGAATGGAAAAAGAGAAAACGAGACAATAAAAGATTCACACGACGAAAGAGAATGGGGAAGAGAGACAGAAAGACAGACTATGGATAAGATTGTTACATTTTTCTATCAGTTCTTAAGTTTGAATCTCTATCTATAAAAGGCAGGATGTGTGTGTGTGTGTGTGTGTGTGTGTATAACGAATGCACGGCCGCAATTTTCGACGGATTTGCACCAAAATTTACATGCACATGCTCCAAGTTAGCGGGAACGCCAAGACCGAATTTGCATTTCCCAACTCCAATCGATAGTGGAAATAATCGATTTTTTATGCTTCTACGGCAGTTTTCATGTAGTTTGCGGCTATTATCTACTGGCCAGAGTGAGAGCCTATAGCTGGATGCCACGAATAGGCAGGAAGATTCTATTGGCCAGCGTGAGAGCTAACAGCTGACTGACACGAATGTTAACTAGCATGCTAGCATACAAAAAAAAAATCGATAGCTGCATTCCTCACAAGTGGGAACAATTTAAATCTGCATGGCACTTTACTCCAATTGGCTCAATCGCTTGCTTAAACTCAACGTTTGATTCTGATTTCGCAGAACTGGGTTGGATGTGAAAAAGTATTCGTTAACATTCTTTTTCCATTCAGTTTTTCCAGTTACGAGTCCTTTTTTAAAGCTGATCGTTTTGTGTTCATTGTGTTTAGTTCTTTTTTCATAACCGATTTAATGTTTAGTATAGAGCTTCGAAAAAATTCGCAGTGTGAGATAGGCAAGAAGAAAGGCATGTAGTAACATCAGCACGGCAAAGGGCACTCCTTTAAAGGCAAGGAAGGGCAAAAATATTTTAAGTCAAGTGATAGCGACTGCTGTATGAGTCGTACGATTTTTGAATCAAGCACTGGCAATGCTGCTAGTCAATATATATAAGCCGTCTGAACTTTGGTATATTGGCGCCCCAATCACTCCTTTTTCCACCAACGAATTTAACTTTTGGGTGTACAAAGATGAATACAGAGAAAGAAAGAACACGAGAGAGAAAAGAACAGAGAGGAAAAGAGCTTGGGACACAGAAGCCTGGGAAAGACAAAAGAAGAGAAAAATCAGCCAAAAAGCCGTGAACAGCTAAACAAACCCAAGGCCAAAATCTCTTCATTCGCGAATAATATATTGTTACTTACTGCAACTCTATCACAAATGGGCAGCAGACTGTGTCGTCCAACTTCGCCTGATTTTTTCGCTTGACATCCTGAGTAAGGTAAACAAGTTAGACAACGTTCCCAGTCTGACTGATATGAGTTCATGCCTGTCGCATGCGCGACGTCTGGCACTAATCGCTATAATTATGAATTGGGATCAAATACAGATAACAGATGGAACGGAGTTCGATAGATTAATACACTAAAGAACAAATCGTAAAAGTTTATGAATCTAACATGTTTCGCTTTTATTAAAGCTTCACCAGAGAATGGGGATATAGAAACATTTTCTCTGTATTTCTATTTTCTTGTTTGAGTTAATGTGCACGTGCGTTTGATTTTGATGTTTCTTGTATTCCACGTGCATTTTAATTATTATTTACCTTTCCTCGACATTTCATTAATACCTGCTAATAACAAATTAGATTCGGAAGTTTACAGCAAATCCATTATCGAAACAGATTTAATTAATTTCTATTCCCACCACAGTTAAAAAAATAACTAAATAAAACAAGGACAAGTATAGTATATTACCTCAGAGCCCTTAGATTATACAGCTCAGACCACCTACGTGAAGATTTTTTTAAGCATTTCACCCTAAGCAAGGCGGGAGTGCCACTAGCACAAAGGGGTTACAGAGAGTGGGACCAAGAGTAAAGTGGCGTGATAGAGGAAAGGATGGAGAGAAGGACAGGGAATAGATCAGGGCATCTGGAGATGTCGATTGACATTGCATTTAAATAATTGAAGATTATAGCTACCGGGGAAGCAAGTAAGAGGAAGGGAGTTCCACACACAGGAAGTGCGAGACATGAAGCTAGTGGAGTAGAAGAGACGGCTACATTTAACCGTTTCGACAGTGAAAAGGTGGGACCGAGACGCCAACCTAGTAGTACGCTTAAATTCATGCAGTCTGGGAACTAGCAAAAGTAGCTCGCCGGAGCATTTACCGTGAAAGTATTTGTAGAAAAGACAGATGTAAGCTACGGCATGTCTTTGAGAAAGTGACAAATAGACGAGATGCCAGATCAGAACCAATCATATTGCATCTGGATTTTGTCGAGGACCTTAAAACGAACAGTGGAAGCTCCAGGCCATATACGGTAGCAATAGAAGGGCGAATAGTTGATTTATAGATTTGAAGGATGGACTCGGGGGAGAAAGAATTTCTGAAAAATACAATTAAAAAAATTGCGACTTCTTCACTCACCGACATTTTTTCGTCAACGCTAGAAAACGAACATAAAAAAAGGAATAAATACAAAACTTTAAACCTCTGATACCATTTGTAATTACCAACAACATAAAAGTCATAATCTTAACAACTTTCTAACACTACAATTTTAAAAAATAACATAGTTATCTGCAACACGAGGGTTTTACCACCATGTTCAAGAAGAAAAATAGATCCAGCATCTCTTCATATTGCCGGGTTTTATCAAATAAAGTTCTTGCGATGTCTCGGAATCTTAAAGCTCGTGTCTGTGAACAAAGGAGAGACCTAAGTTGGGACAATTTAAACTCATTTGTAACACACAACAACAAAACCGGACTTCATTTTGATGTTACAAATCCTAGCCTTATTAATAAAAAGTATCATTCTTTAACTTCAACTGAATCCTGATAAAACTGTTGCCAACTATAAAGACGCGTTAAAAACACTATATTAGATCGCCAATATTTATTAAAGGCACCCATAAAGAATATAAAGTATATTTAACTTGTAGTGGATGGGTTAACTGTGTTGCAATATTTGTTAAGAATAGGTTGTGTGTCAATTAACTATTTTCACTTACATCAAAATTAAAATATAAAATCCAACCGAATTGTTTATAACATAACAATAAGTTTTATTTAAATTGACGTACAATGTGTACCAAAAGATAGGACAAAGTTGTGTCCCTTTAACTCGAAATATTTGTGCCTGAGTTCATATTATGAATGAAATTGGATAAAACATTTACATACAGTTCAATATCATGTACAAGTAGAATATGGGTCTGTGTTACTGTTATGTTTGCAAAGAGTTCAGAAAAGTTCTTGAAAAGTTATTTTCCTTCTTACTGTTTCTACGGTAGTTCATATATAGATTTTCACTTAATAAATAGTAAATATAATTTACTTTAAGTAAGTAATATCTAAGAAATACTGTCCACGGAATTGGTAGAGTTACAAAATTAGCGAGTCAGCGTTGAGGTGTTTTTTGTGGCGGCAAAGTTTGGTTTCGAACGACGTGGAGTAAGTTGGCAATTCTCCGTGGCACTGTTGCTGACTGATTTTGGTTAGTTGGTTTTTTCTTTTTATATGTTTCTGAAGGATCAAAGTTGGCTCAGAAGATTTTGGCGCAATTTAAATTTCAGCACGTGAAATCGTTGTCGCCATCCAATTAAATTCCTCCATTTGCCTAATACAGTTTCTGATTGGTTAAAGCTATTTTGTATGTAGGCGTAAATTATAGACCGTTCTGTTAGCAGGGTTTGCAGGTAGAAATAGGACGAGTCTATAAACTACAACGATCGGCGTTGAAGTAAAACATCTCCAAATCAAGATTCGGACAAAATCCAAGTATGAATAATGCCAACTACTACTACTATTGCTACTACTACTATTGCTACTACTACACAAACACATGCGCATAGATATACGTTACATTATCATTCGAATCCCGCATACACTAAAACGAATTAAACCCACGGACGACAATAAAAATACAAAAATAGCTGAACATTTTTTTTTACTGTAATTATATAAGTTGATTTGAAAAAAAAAAAAATCGTGAGAAAAAAGAAAACACTAAATAATGGAATAGTAGAAGAAATCTGGATAGACTGATAGTTAACCACAGGGGAAAAATATTTTTAAGTGTTAAAAAAGGCTGTAATACATTTTGTACAGGTCGCTACGGAGTCTAAGATACAAATAAAATGAACAAAACTTGTCAAAAAGGAAGAGAAAAAAAGGATGTTTTAATTACTTTTGTCATTTGTAAGCATTGCTAAAACAAACCAATGACTGTTGGCGTATAAGACCCAATAAATCACCGATACAGAGTGAGAAAATAAATTTGAATAAAACTAAATAAATATTAATTTGCTTGTTTGTTTTGGGCTTAATTCAGAAATATTATTTTCATTTGTTTCAATACGCTATTAAATAGATGTTATCTCTCCAGTAAACAAATAAATTCAATTTGATACAATTTTATCCGTTTTAAGTCCTGCAAAACTGAGTTCTAAACCACAGTGTAAGACGCAGCGAACCTTTGGACACAATTTTGGATGAAAAAATGCCTGCATTTTATACACACATTCGTTAAGTAAATGAAACAATGGAAGAACGTAAATGACGAAACGAGAAAACTAATTGGTCATATTTATGTATGAATTACGAAGTTGTTTAAAATGCAAGATAACTGCAAACAAGAATGGAATTTTAGTTACGTCTCTGCAGTAGCAGGAGGAGAAGAAGGTGTAGAAAACGTAGAAACTATTATCTTCAGAGAAGGCGATGACATTGACGCATGCGCAGCAGTACAAGCAAGGACAAAGTAGTTTAGTTTCGTTTTATCAACACGAGAAGAGCGTCTCCGTTCATCGCTTGAGGGGCATGAAGAATTTTTCGACGTTGTTCAGTAATTACAATGCGTGGAGAAGTTATGGCGTATTTGTCATCGAATGAATACATATTGGACAGTCAACTATTTAACTGCTAGTTTTCAGTTTCAGTTTTGGACATTGCCAGTCAAGTTTATTAGACAAGAAATGTAAAAAATAAAAAAAGAATCTCCGGATATATATATATATATATATATATATATATATATATATATATATATATATATATATATATATATATATATATATATATGTATATTTCTCTCATCTCTCACTGTTTGTCCATAGCTATCTTTCTACCAAAGATTTTTAATCAATGATCGTTTATCCATATCTATGTATGTATGTACGTATGTATGTATGTATCTATCTATCTATCTATCCATCCATCTATCTATCTATCTATCTATCTATCTATCTATCTATCTATCTATCTATCTATTCAACTGAAAAGATTATGAATTTGGCTTGTAGATGAATGGTGAGGCCTAAATAAAATCCCATGATTCAAAGCGTTAAATTTTAATTTTCATAACCCAGTGAAAGTACATTAATGGACTTGTAAAACACGTCATATCCTTAGGATCTATCTATCTATCTATCTATCTATCTATCTATCTATCTATCTCATTTACTTTATTTCCTTCCTTCCTTCCTTCCTTCCTTGGTTCCTTCCTATCTATCTATCTATCTATCTATCTATCTATCTATCTATCTATCTATCTATCTATCTATCTATCTATCTATCCAGAGTCATTTCCATTTTTATTCTTCAATTTATAATCCCTTTCTTTCTTTCTTTCTTTCTTTTTTCAATACATGATATCTATCTATCTATCTATCTATGTATCTATCTATCTATCTATCTATCTATCTGAAATGGATTTTCACAGTAAACATACCGTACTACGATGCCAAGTAGAATATCCTCCTACCCTTATTAGCAGTAAGTGCATACTTACTCTTCTAAAATATGTAATAACTACTAATCATAAGATGTTCATGCACTTAGTAGATCAAATGTCACAACCGGATCTCTTGTATAAGGATTTACTGTTTAGTAAAATCTCCATGAAGCATCCAGACACAATATGAAACAGAAGGCACATAAAGACGCCTTAAAATAGAACCAGTCTTTTAGATGGAGAGACAAAGTTTAAATAATTTTATTCACCTTACGTCTCGAAACTTAATCGGTAGAGGCTGTGACAGCACGTGCTTCTTTCCTATTGGCTTCATTAGACGTCGGCACACCAGCACCAGAATTGCAACAGCTTTTTAGAGATTCGAAAATGAAAGAAATAAAAAGCAAATATCTTGACTCAAATAGTTGTGTGTTAACTTGAGATCAGTGTTCAATGCCGTTATTTCGTTGACTTTCGGGACTTTTTTCCCAATACAGTTGCCCAGGTACTGGAAGAAGATGATAGTAAACACATTTTCGGTCTATCTATCTATCTATCTATCTATCTATCTATCTATCTATCTATCTATCTATCTATCTATCTATATTCATGGTCTGTCTTTATATCTATCTATCTTAGTTTGCCGGCGAGGATAATAACATTTAAAACCCAGAAAAACAAGAAGTTACATCATGAAGAGGAGCCGATCTCAATTTTTCTAGCTGTCATTTTTCTCTTTTTTTCTTGTAAGGTAGGCGAGTAATTAACATATCAAGAAATCTTTAATCATCACCCCAGGAATAATCACTGCACAAACGGGTCTTCTTATCTTGAAGTCTATGTTTGCGTTTGTTTTAAATTTCACCCAAGCAAGGCGACAAGGCCACTAGTACGCAGGAGGTTGCAGGTAGTGAAAGCGCGAGAAAAAAACAAAACAAAAAAAAAACTGAGTATAGGGAGGATTTAGGAAAAAGACAAAATAAGAACGGGCTTCAAGAAGATAGAAGAAGGCGATTGACGTTACATTTAAAATTTTAAAGAATGCATTTATCAGGGAAGCAAGTAAACTGAAAGGATTTCCACAAGCGGGAAGAGCGAGAAAGAAAACTGTTGGAGTAAAAGTGACAGTAGCATTTAGCTATTTCTACAGTAAAAAAGTTGAGACCTAGATGCCCATCGAGTAGCACGCTTAAATGCATGTAGTCGAGTCACCAGAGAAATAAGAGTTCGTCAGAGCAGTTTCCATGAAATTATTTGTAGAAAAGACAGAGGGAAGCGACTTCACGCCGGTGTGAAATTAACTGGAGTCAGGATCGATTACGTTGAAGGACATTCTTTGGATTTTATCTAGAACCTAGAGATGAATAGCAGGAGCACTAGATTTGATATGTACTAAATGTACTCAATGTACGGGCGAATGGTAAATGTGCAAGATGTACTCTGACGTGATGTATTTAATGCTATGATGCAAACGCGATATTTAATATCTACCTTTATCTATCTAATTGCCTCCTCATCTTCTCAAGTTTTCCACATTCCTAGTTGTAATTAGCGTGTCCGTATATAGTGAGATCTGTTGACATCCTCCGATGCAATGATGAATATAAGTGCAACATCTAGCGAGAAGTCAAATGCAAAAAAATCACAAGCAGTAGTGCGAGAATATAAATTTTCAAAAGTCCCCTTTTTCTGTTTATATTTCTGATATGGGGTATTATCTCCACTATTTACATTATTCGGACTATTGTCCTCACCTTTGTCGCCATGATTATCACAACGTATCGGCCGTTGTACGCTCCCGCCTTCTTCAGGTGGCTGGAATGTCGAATTGAACCCTTTATTTTGCTCTCTGGTGTAAATTGTTCTAGTTCAAGGACACATGGCACAGTGGATAAAGGCGTTAGTTAGATCCAGTGACAGGACCCAAAGAGTGTGAGTTCAATACCTGGTTAAGACGGTGGAGAACTTTGAGAGGGGAATTAATAGGAGATAACTGACATCCATTAGACATGGCACGTGGAAATAGAACAGTCTACTCGAGTGAGCAAAATAAAGGGTTCAGTTTGACATTTCAACCACCATAAGAAGGCGGGAACGTACAACGGCCGAAACGCTGTGATAAGCATGGCGACAAAGGTGAGGACAATAGTCCGAATAATGTAAATAGAGTCCGCATTTTGCTCTTTATATTTATAGAGAAGTATGCGTGAATAATTGGTGCCCACAATCTTAACAACATGAGGTATGCAGATGACGCAGCGTTGAGGGCCGGCACAGAAAGGACAGTGCAAAAACTCCTACAGAAGTTAGTGAAGGAAAGCGAGAAGAACGGACTAAATAGCAATTTCAAATAGGGTAACTGTATGGTTGGTAGCGAAAAGTGCAGGTTGGAGTACCGAAATCAAACAGGTACAATAATTTAGATATCTGGGAAGCGTTTTAATAGAGGACGGAATGTGCAAGACGGAAATCTGAAGGCCCAAAGATGCCTTCCAAAAGCTAAGCAAAGTATTATGAAACAGAAAAAAGATCATTAGAAACAAAGAAAAGAGTATGGAAATATTATGTCATATGAGTCCTTCTATATGACCGTGAAGTATGGACAATCATCTCATAGAAGAAGAGACTTGAAGCAGCAGAAATAGCTAAACATTGTTGGAATTTTTGGGTCCCTTGGAGTACTAGTGAGCCAGCCAAATTGAGCTGACTCATTTTATAGTTCACCAATAGAAGCGTTAACCAATCAGAAGGCTCAAGATATTCAATGCGACGTGTATAAAGGCGGCCATGTTTTTTTCCCGAATATTCACTACCAACCTTTGTCCGTAAGTGGTAATCTTTAACGTTGTTCCACTGAACAAATTACGTACTGCGCTGTATTCTATATTCATAGACTATGGTGAACATGTTCAACAAACATCAATTACAAGAAGACTGAATACATGGAGCAGACCAACATACAAATTAAAATTTGGAGATACTAAAATGAAACAGTTGCAATAATTTGGATATCTGGGAAGCTTATTAACAGAGAACAGAAAGTGCGACACGCAAATTCGATGATACATTGGGACAGCGAAAGTTGCCTTCCGAAAGTCAAGCAAAGTATTATGAAACAGGAAAAAAAGATCATTAGAAACACAGAAGAGAGTACTGAAATGTTATGTCATATCAGCCCGCCTAAATGACCGTAAAGTATGGACAATCTACTCACAGAAGCAGAGACTTGAAGCAGCAGAAATGGTTAAATATCAATTCCAAGAAGAATGAATGCATGTTCGGTAAGAAAAGAGAGCAGACCTACATGTAAATTAAAATTTGGAGATACTGAAATGAAACAGTTGCAATAATTTAGATATCTGGGAAACTTATTAACAGAGGACAGGAAGTGCAACACGCAAATCAGAATATGCATAGGGATTGCGAAATATAGATTCCAAAAGCTAATCAAAGTATTATGAAACAGAAAATGCCGTGAAGTATGGGCAATCTACTCAAAGAAGAAGAGACTTGAAGCAGCAGAAAACTGGTTCTATAGATGAATGCTAATAATATCATCAACATGTGAGCAAAGCGAAAGTTCTAGAGACAATAGCAACAAAATGACACATAGTTGTCTTCAGGAAGAGACTGTTGAAATAATGTAGAAAAAAGGCTTGGAAAATTTGATACTCACGGGACAGATTGAAAATAAGTCGTTCAGAGGAAAGCAAAGCACAAACTACTTGACGAGATTGAGCGAATGGATAACCCAGCAGGTTTTGGGAGAGATGACAAAAAGACAAAATTTATTAAGAGCTACGGTGGACAGGACATTGGGGAGAGCCAGAATCGCCAACGCCCCGATGGGACACGGTACATAGTAGAAGAAGAAGCAGAAGAAGTGCATGATCGATGAACGGATATCGTAGCGGTTACAGGAAAGAAAAATGGAATCAGTGCACCGAATAGAAATTCTATCCGAGACAATTCTGTTAACTTTATCACACATGATATTAGGAAAATCCTGAACACATTTGCTCTCTCTCAGCTATGGATTAAGACCAGAACAGATTGGGCTCTCCAATTATGGCTGGCAGCCGGTATTTGGAGAAGAACTATTCGGAATTCAAAACCGGGGATAATGCGATGGAATCCCATTCTTTCTCAAGAAGCCATGGCAATTCACAGACGAGAAAGGAAACGGAATCAATAAGTGACTAAGTTATGAAAGATTGCAATGATCTCTTTGCCTCAGACTGTTCATTGTCTATCTCATACTGTTCGTATCTTAGTTGTTTTTCATTCAATTTTCTCTATCTCTTCCAATCTTTTTTTGCATTCGGACACGTGTACTATCTATCTATCTATCTATCTATCTATCTATCTATCTATCTATCTTACTTATAGGATGAAATATCGGCGGCTGTTTTTTTAAAATCCTTTTCCCTCTGAGGATTAATAGAATTTATGTCTCTATTCTCTTAGTGACCGTTACATTCGTGTACTTGTAAAAATTGCAATGTACATGTAACTGATCACTTTCTCTCTCTTTTCTTGCTTTCTTTTTTCTTTCTTTCTTTCTTCCCCAGTTTACTTATCTTGTTCTCTACCCGCGTCTCTATCTATCTATCCCAAAAAGGATCACTTGTACAAATACAATAAAACTATAATAAAAATCTTAATCACAGTGCCTTGTCATTCGCCTTCAGTCAAATCTGTATTAGGGAAGGGGATTCCTGCCCAAATGCACAATTATACTGTCTGCGAAAGACACACACACAGACATACACACACATTCACGCACGCACACACACAAACACACGCATATATATATATATATATATATATATATATATATATATATATATATATATGCCATCTTAAATGCCGCCCTATTTAGATCCTTCGAAGGGCGTTTGACTGCGCCTTCATCAGAATAGGTAGGGAGGAGTAGATGCGATAGTCAATAATGCACTACAGGAGAACTCAAAATTGATCACTGCATTTAAGTAATGCGTTAATATTTAAAATTACCTTTTAAAAGTTCAACGATAATTCTTCTGCCGCTACTTAATTTAAAGAAAATTTGATGTACGTACGTCCATAATTTTCGTACAAACAATTAACAATTATTTTTATTGGGTGACTTTTTTTTCAAGGGGAACTTTCGCTGGATTTCGCAATTATCCCAAATTTATTTACAAAAAAAAAAAAAAAAAAAATATTGGTCGCAAAATTCATGTAAAAATTCATCGAAAACAATCGCAGTAATGAAGACTTGGAAATGCTTTTAATTTGCTCACGGAGTCTGCCTGATTCCAAATTGGTAGGATATGTTGGGCTGTCCCTTGAAAAAGTATGACATTTATTTAAAAATACGTTTCCATCGCTACATAAGAGTTTTCATGTTTCAAAACAAGAGCCGAAAACATCAATATAATTGTTTGAATTAAATTGAATTAAAGTACCAAGCTATGTTCCATCTTCAAGCGAAATTTTTTTGGGAATCCAAAAAAGATTTCGCTTGAAGAAATTTAAATGCAATGTCAATCGCTATCTACTGATTACTCTCTTCACATTTTGCTTACCATTAATGTTTCTGTTCCTAATTCATCCACACCATGAAACCCCTTGCGTTTTAGTAGCATTACTGGCTTGCTTGTGGCAATTTCGATTATACACACACACACACACACACACACACACATACACACACACACACACACACATATAAATATATATATAGGAATAATGGCAAAAGAAAAACTTATCTTAGCCGACGTGTATCATCTTCTCAGTGTCTTTATCAAGCTAAATGTAACAGGACAAGTAATTATATACAAGAGCAGAAACATTAATGGCAATTCAAAATTGTTTTTTTTTTACTCCTATGAAAAAAGTGAAAGCAAATAACATTTCTACTTCTGTACACAAAAACTTGTTTCAAAAAAGAATCTTTGGCCGGATATATTACTTATATCTTTATTCATATTGGCATTATACAGATATACTCTACCTGAAATTTTAGACACGCACGCAAGCACATACACTCAAACACACACACACACATATATATATAGATGACAAGCTGGAAAAGTTTTTGTGACGCATCACAAAAACTTTCCCAGTTTGTTATATTTATCTAAATACTGTTTCTTGATATATAAAATTATACAAAATTATATATCGTTGTATATATATAAATTTTCATGTACATCCGCATACACTCGCGCACACACACACGCATATATATATATATATATATATATATATATATATATATATATATATATGGAGTCGTAATAAATAAACGGAGGAAATATTGTATGTCTTATGTTTATAAATCCATTGTCAAGTGCGAGCATACACAATGGGATACACGAATATATATATATATATATATATATATATATAAACATACATGCCATTATTATGTGTAGCATTTCAAGATATATCATATTCTTTCTCAATGTGTATATATATATATATATATATATATATATCATATATGTCATTTTATGTAATATATTTAAAAATATATACCATTATATATATATATATATGTATATATATATATATATATATATATATATATATAATGGTATATATTTATATATATATATATATTGAATACGCTTACATAGATTCACCAATATGTTCATCATTGAAGCAGCTGGATTCTAATCTGGCTTTCTTCAGTTTGCGCATGTCTGAAATAAATTCAATCCCTTCCTGCCGTGCAAGACCTGCTCTCGCCTAACTAGCTTTCAAATCTTTTGTAAACATGCAGACGCTTTTAAAAACATATTAAGTGTTTCCACATTCGGCAGTCACGAATGGTTTAATTCTTTTGTACATCCAACGTTAAATTTTTTGTTCATAGTTGTTTTATTTCCTCGGTCATTCTCAATTACTTTCTTTCTCTTTTTAAAAAATACCTTTTCTTGGCTTTACCGGATTCCCCTCTTTTTCGTTTACTTACATTTCTTCGATAAGAGTTTTTTTTTATTTATTTTAAATCTCCAAGTATTAATGCCTTTCTTCAGCTTTTTTTTTCGCCATTTATTCTCATTCTTTCCAATATGGATTTTTCTTCAGAAATTCGGCTCTAACTTCCTCCTTACGGCACTACAAAGTGTGCACAAGGGATGTTGTCAGTTTTTACATTCATTCCAATATGTGTGAGCACCGACGAATTTTGAGTTAAAATGGAAACAAAAAGGTCACCTATACTTAACTTTAGAAAGAGACAGTTGAATTTCCTAGGGTACGCAGTGAGGAAAGACGTCTCGAAAATGTTGATACGCACAGAACGCATGTAAAGCTAGAGGGAGTGAGGAAGACAATGCAGACCTATTTAGCGTAAATGGATGGCGGAACTAAATTTAGGGGACATAAGAAAAACAAAATTTATTAAAAACGACAAAGAACGAGTAATTGTGGAGAGCCATGATCGCCAACGTTTTGAAGTAAATAGGGCTTGAAAAATTTGATACTCACATGACATATTGAAGGCAAGAGGAAAACAATGCATAACCTACCTATAGAGATTGAGCAAATGGATGGGGGAACAATGTTATGGGGAGATAACAAAGAAACAAAACTTACAGTACTGATAATTTTTTACTTAAAATTTTTTTGGCCTATTGTTTTTGGGGTCAAGTTAATTTTTAATCTTACTAATATAAGGACCCCTTCCCAACCACCTAGTAAAAAAGCTTATTCACCCTAAGGTATTCCATTGATAATTATAATTTTGGATATAAATGAGATTTAGTGAAAAACTCTATGCAAAAAAGGTGACTCGCTTATTTCCTGCAACTAGTAATCAATAGAAACATAACAGAACAGTTTTAAATAAAGAATAATAGAGGTATAATTTATTTATAATAGGTAATATAGTTCGAAATATTTAATATTCTATGGGTTCTCCTTTATTTTGAATAACCTTTTCAACACTTTTTGGCATTGACTTGATTAAGTTCTGGCAAATCTCATCTCCAAGCATTGAATTCCATTCGGATATGAAATTCACAATCAAATCCACTTTGTTGCTCAACTGCTTTCTCGAGAGCCTGTACTTTATAATGCTCCATAAGTTTTCTATGGGTTTGAGGACAGGAGATTGGGGCGGCCATGTCATAACATTCACCTGATTTCTCATCAAAGTATTCCTTCATCAATTTTGATTTGCGACAGGGAGCCTTGTTTTGCATAAAAATGAGCTTTGGGAGGGGGCGATTTGCACCCTTTCAGCAGAAGAGAGCAGACAAGACTCTAAAATTCTCTTGTACTGCTCGCTCCTGGAGGTCTTTTCAGTAGGTTTTAAGAAACCAGTTCCATGAAAAGAAAAGCATCGCCAGAACATTATACTGAACGGATGCTTGACAGTACTTACTGCTAAATTCAAAGAGCTTTCAGAGCTTCTTCTTCAGATTTTAAATCGCTTATCCTTTAAATTTAGCTCAACTTTCGTTTCATCGGAGAAGGGAACATTTAGTAAAAAAATATCAGGTGAGTCACTTTTATCGAACAGCACTGTATTAAGAACAAGAAAGCAGAGGAAATTGTGGAGAACGATGATCGTCAACGTCTTGAAGAGACACAGTAGATAGAAGAAGAAATATAGTGCACCATTATCAATGTCGTAAGCACAGTTGCAGACTTGACAGTTACAAATAAAATCAAAGTACACATAACTCTTTTACAACGTCAGGGATCGATTTGCTACTTGATTTATATTGATCAGAAATCAATATATTTCAAGTGCAACAAGTGCTGCAATTTGATGCAAATCTAAAATGATTGTTAAAAAAATATTCCCTGTTTATTTAGAAGTAGATCAGTCAATTTAAGTCAATGGTTCCCAAAAACTGTTGGGCGTCTTTTGGCAGCGCGATGGAAATGAATACCAGGTGAGACGGAATTATTGAAAGACAATCAAAGATTTAGTAACAGTTAAAAAAGATTCACATGCCAAAAATAAATATGATTTCAAAATTTAAAATATTATTATGGATTATTTGTAACTGTATGCGTGAGTGCCAATATAAATAGTTATAAATAATTATTGAACGATTTTATCATTATCATATTTTTGCATTATATCAAGGATTAAGAATATAGTTACTAGGGTCCGCAACTTGGAGGAGAGAGTTATCAATGATAATGTTCTCACTTCGAATCCACGACTGTCTCCCTTTAATCCTCTCTCTATTATTTTTTCAATTTTTTAAATGTTTTTTTATCACATAAATTTTGATGAGGCGCGAGCAAATTTTAATTCCGAACATGCTACTCAGAGTTAAGAAGTTTTAGGAATCACTGATTCAAATAGTCACTTTCTTATAATTGACCTTTTGTTTAACTTGTTTATATAGATTTCCTTTCCTCTGATATTTCTTTTCACCTTCTTTATTCTCTTGATTGTCACCGCTTTATTTACTTTCATTGACTGTCCGGATATTTACATATTTCCTGAAGTGCTTGTCTTTCTTCTTTTCTTTCAGTTCGTCTTTCTCTATTTATCTCTCATCGTGTCTTTCTCTACCTGTCTCTCTTCCCCCATTTTCACTTTTCTTAAATTTTTCTCTCTTCTTTTGGGTATCATTTCTTTCTTTTCCTTCCATTCACTGTCCCCATATTTATTTGAAGGCGTCTCTTTTTTTTTTGCCTCCACGTCTTTCTTGTTTTGAATCTCTCTCTAACTCTCTCTATCTAGCCATCATCGGCCCTTCGACACTTTCGATATTTATATATTTCCTTAAACGCATCTATCTTATGTTGTGTTTCTTTCCTATTACTCCCTTCCTTTCACTCTCAAGGGATTTATTTAAATGCTTCTCTCTATTCTCTTGCCATTCCCTCTCTTTCTCTCTCTTCAACCCTTTGACTCTTTCTTTCTTGGTTCTCACTCTCAAACAAGATTCCCCTCCCTCTCTCTTCAACTCCTTGATCTTTTCGATATTTCCTTAAATGTTGCTCTCTTCTCTTCTTTTCTCTTTCTTTCTTTCTTTCTTTCTTTCTTTCTTTCTTTCTTTCTTTCTTTCACTCTCTCTATATTTACTTAAAGGCTTCTCAGTTTTCTTGCAACTCCCACTTTCTCTTTCTGTGTATCACCTCTCTATGTCACTCGCTCTCTTTCCCACCGTTTCACCCCTTCTATATTTACATATTTCCTGAAACGCTTCTCTCTTGTGTTTGGTGTCCTTTATTTCTCTCAAGTACATTCACTCTGTCGATATTTACATAAAAGCTTCTCTTTTTTCTTGACTCTCCCTCTGTCTCTCTCTTTCACCCGTTGGTTCTTTCTCTCTCTATCCCTTTCTTTGCTCTCATTCTCACTCAGTCTCACCCTCAGTCTCTCTCTCACCTTTTGAGTCTTTCGATATTTTCTTAAACGTTTCTCTCTTCACTTTGTTTGTTTGTTTGTTTCCTTGTTTGTTTCCTTGTTTCTTTCACTCTTTCGATATTTCCAGAAACGTTTCTCTGTTGTCATTTTTCTCCCCTTCTTTTTTTCCCTCTCTCAAGATTTACTTAAGTTCTACTCTCTTTTCTTGCCTCCACTTCTTTCTTGTTCTGTCTATCTCCCATCTCTCTCTCATAGAGTCTCTATCTCTCTCTCTCTTTCAATCTCTCCCACCTTTTCACTCTCTCGATATTTACATAGTTCCTTAAAACGCCACTTTCAAGTTTTGGCTAGCCTTACTTTCTCCTCATTTCTTACCCTCTCTTGATATTTACTCAAAGGCATCTGTTTTTTTTTTCCTCTCCCTCTTTCTTGTGTAGAGTGCCATCTCTTTTTATTCCTTCGTGTCCCTCTGACAATTATTCTGAAATTTAGCATACGAGGGAGCCGTCTTATATTGTGTATGGGGATTTGATGACATCTTCACGAAGTAGATTTATAAGCCACTGGGATAAAAAAAAATCAAAGATACGATTCTTTCTATCTTAAGAGAGGACTATACACAGGCATAAAAGATTTTTCGATAGAAGCTATCGAAAACAAGTAAACGCGATATGGCGTTAGTTACTTCTTATCTATCTATCTATCTATCTATCTATCTATCTTTATCTGCATTCTCTCTCTCTCTCTAAATATATATATATATATATATATATATATATATATATATATATATATATATATGTGTGTGTGTGTGTGTGTCTGTGTATATATATATACATATATATATACATATATAAATATATATATATATTTATTTTTATCAATGTCGGATTAAAATAAATACTTTAATTTATATATATATATATATATATATATATATATATATATATATATATATATATATATATATATATATATATATATATAATTATTTTTCTGTTTATGATCATTTTTATTGTTTCAACTATATATTTAGATACAAATTGTCCAATGTTTGAGTTCTTCTGGCTTTTATAAATTATTATCAAAATGTCGGTGGCATCATCTTCAAATATCGTTATTTTGCATCTTCTCATGAGAGTTCGTGTCACATTTTTTTCTCATTTTTCTTTGTCTCATTATATTAAGTATGTGATTTTCTTGCTAAGATTTTATTGATGTTTGTTTTTATGCTTATTGCCTGAAGTATTTATAGGTGTAGTTTTTTTTTAACATTATAAGGGATTTTGTATTTTCGTTTTTAATGAGCTATTATCGAATAAATTACGCAGTAAACGGCGAGATAAGGAAGTAGTTCTATACCCAATATATGTTGTTTGAATAATTAGAGAGGTGGTGATTTTGTAGGAAATTTTTATTATTTTTTGTAATAAATGTGTTTTTCGTTTAGTTCATATATATATATATATATATATATATATATATATATATATATTAGGTAGGTGCAAAAATAATGACGTAATAATGTCGTTTTATGACGTTAAAAAATACGTCAAAAAACGACATTATTACGTCATCATTTTTGCACCAACCTAATATATATATATATATATATATATATATATATATATGCATTATGCCTCTTATAATTTTTCTTGTCTAGTTTGTGGTTACTGTGTAGCTAGTTCCTTACTAGAAGCATGGAACCCAAACAACCAAGCGACAATAAAATGATACAACATTTACGGAAAATTATACTTAATGAATTTAACAAATAATAATACTGATAATAATAACTTCCTCCTTGTTTGCATCTTCCTCAAAACCTCATCATTGCTCACATGCTCCGCCCAAGATATCCTTATTATCCTTCTGTAGAACCATACCTCAGTTGCCTCGAGTCTCTTCTTTGAGGAGACCGTCCAACATTCGCTGCTGTAAAGGCGGACAGGTGTCACGTAGCTGCTCAGAACCCTTTTTTTCTGGTTACCAAAGTAATCCTTCTGTCTCGTAATACTCTGCTTAGTTTTGAGAATGTGTTCTTGGCCATCCCAAGACGTCTTCGGATCTCAGCTTCACACGTACCGTCCTTTGTCAAAACCCTTCCCAGATATTTAATTTCCGAGTCTGCTTGATTCGAGTGTTCCCGACCTGCAAATCGCATTTTGGGCCCATCCTTTTACTACTGACCGTTCATACTGTCTTCTTGTAGTTTATGCTTAAGTCTCGCTCTGCTTCGCTACCTTCTGTAGGTGATTTTGTAGTTTCTTTTCTGTGTCTGCTATCAGTACTGTGTCATCTGCGTATCTTATGTTGGTAAGATTGTGTCCGCCAATGATAAATCCTGGTATCATCTTCAATTCTCTAAGAATTGTCTCGCTGTAAAGGGTGAATAAGTCCGGTGAGAAGACACATACTTGCCTTATGTCCCTTTCTTTTTTTGTATATCTGCTGAAATCGTTCTCTATGCGCATGCGAATATATCAAAGTTGCTTAGCAGTCCAACAGATCTTAGTGGCGTACTATGTTGAACGTCTATAAAACATAGGCAGACGTCTTTTTTGCATTTTCATTGCTCTCTCTGAGAACATTATGGACATGAATATGGCGTTCCTTGTTCCGGTGTTTTAAACAAATCCATCCACCTCTTGTCCCGATTCTGGCCTGAATCTGCATTGCGTTTTACGATCTTCAAACACGCAGATACAAGTTCAATCTTCCTTAAATCTTGTTTTTAATTGTCCTTTCTCCTCAGCAACGTTTTCTCGGTTTCTTTTGCTCTGAGTAATCGTTTTCTTCTTAGCGGCTGTATCGCCTTGCTTGGGGCCAAATTGTTAAAAAAAAATCTCGGAATAAAAAAAGCCTAAATTTGTTCGTGCAAAGGACTAGTCCCGTATTTGAAATCGGTTCGGCGATGCCGTATTCTGCATCGATAACAGCATCACTACCAACACATAAATGTCTGTTCGATTGGCTTTCGATCTCCGCAGTTTCGGCCGATGGAACATAACTTCAGCTTAGCTAGATCAATAAATAATTAATCAATATTGCCACCCAAAGTATAAAGCTTCACTGACTTCTTGCTTGAGCGTTTAGGATCAAAGTGATTGAAATACTAGTTTCGAATGATTAAATGACAGACCAGCATTTATCTATAATCGAAGTATTGCAGAGAATTGTAATGACTGCACGACGTGTAAAGTTAAAAGCATGTCAGAGAAGATTAAATTTCGTCATTGAATGTTGATTAGACATAATTAAAAAGAACTGCACACGTAGACTCGTTTCCATATTTCAGACTCTGGTTTTGGATATTTATTCGTTAAGCTTCGGTTGATAGTTGAGCAGTGGCTAACATCAGTTACAAGGGGATGGGCGGAACTGGGTTCAAATTCACTTTTTAGTGATTGCGTACTATGCCATTAGAAAAGACAGGAGAAACACTTACCCTTTCCAGCATCGGGCAATTATATTCAAAAGACTGCCTAAGTTAGGCTAGCAACTCGGCTCCGTAAAATATGATTTGTGACAAAAACTCTGTTATTCGCCCACAGTCATAGATTTCACAAATCGGAGCAGTTAATCCGGAATACTATAATCTATTCAATGGCTCCATCGCCAGAGGCACACACAGTTTTGAATGCAGTGCTGTCTTCCTCCAAGATTGTTTGCCAATCAGGACCAAAAAGCCAGTCTGCCCAGCAATTTCACCTATAGCTGTAGGAAGATGAGATGAATTTCTAACTTATCCAAGGGTAATTGTGCCAAAGTTAACGTAACAAACTTGTCCGAATTTCTACCTCAGTTCACCGATTTAACATTCGGCACAGCTATTCCATCTGTAGTCTCAACCAACTACATTACCTTGTCTTTTTAGCTATACACCTTGCAAGAAATCTTCGCTCATATTTTAAACTCTGACATTAAAGGGGATAATTCTGTGGACAGTTTTAAAAGGAAGATTGTATAGAACCAACATAATGCTTGTCTTTTTTATATCTCTCCTCAAACTTGTTCCGCCATCCTTTTACTTAAACTCACTATGTAGATTATTCGTTATCTTTCTCTGTCCACTCTGCCTCGTCAGTATCAAATGTCCCAAGCACACTTTCCTCATTATAAGCCCTAGAAATTTCAACTGTCCCTTGCTCATTTTAAGTATAATTTCCCCTTTTGTTTCCATTTTCCGTAAAACTATTCGTTGCTCACATGTTCGATTCTCAGCAGCCTTCTGTAGAACCACGTATCTATTACTTGAACACTTTTCTTAATCTTGCCATATCAGAGGATCGATATTAAATTACAGTTCTATAGTAATTTATTTTATTTCTAAAGAAAATCATCTGTTTCCTAATACTTTGCTTAGGTTTTGGAAAGCATCTTTCGTTATCTCAATGCACCTTCGCATTTCAGTGTCGCAATTTCAGCCTTCTGTGAAAACACTTCCTATATAGTTATTTATACTTGAATCTATAGGAAAATATTAATTTATATACTTCAGTCTGTAGGTAAATATTTGTCGTTTGTACTTGAGTTTATGTGCATATAATGTACGTCTCTACTTGAACCTATAAGAAAATATAAGCTGTTTATAGTGGAGGTATATATTTCGCAGTTAGAACATTGTTTATTAACATGTCTCGTTTATGTGTGATTCTATACGTAAATAATTATATATAAATCTGTAGTTAAATATATATTGTTTATTCTAGAGTAAGTATATATATTAGGTTGGTGCAAAAATAATGTCGTTTTCTCACATATAGTACCATGTGAGAAAACGACATTATTTTTGCACCAATCTAATATATATATACATATATATATATATATATATATATATATATATATATATATATATATATATACTTGGAAACACGGTCGCATTAATTTACAGTTTTATAGGCTATATGTAATCATATGTAATCATATGTTCTACGCTATCAGTTTCTTTTCTCACACTTCTCGCTTGTGTAACTCTCTTCGTAAATACGATCCAATTCATCAGACCTACAAATTCAAAAAGAAAACAGAAAAACGTTTTGAATTTTTAGGTCTGATGAATTGGATCGTATTTACGATTCCAATGGAATAAATTATGACCATGGAATATTAGTGTTTAAGCCTTTTTATTATATCCTTACTCTGTCCTGGACATTGAGTTCTACCTGGATTCTATCCTCTTGGAATTATTTTTATACAAATATATATGTATCTGTATGTATGTATATACATTTATATATTTTAGATATATGATTGCATATGTATGTGTATATTTACCACTAATATTATCTATCTCTCTCTCTCTCTCTCTCTCTCTATATATATATATATATATATATATATATATATATATATATATAATGTTAATTAAGTGGATATCCCCAACAGAGTGAAACTGCAATTGTAAGTGAACAAATACCAATTCTTTTTACTTGTCATTTTACTTTTAATTATAATTTTATTCATACTTTTAATTTGGTTATGAATTCGCTAAGATCATGAGGGAATCAGTTTGAGCACTCACTTGTTTTTTTTAAATGCCATGCTTTAGTTTCGATTTGATAATGGTTTTCTTCAGAAACGCTTCATTTTATTACTGCCCCGGAGGAAAAAACGTGTATCAGTAATTCTTTAAGTCGTTGGGGCTACGCGACATTTTACTTTCCGAATAAGAAGATTCTCGAATTAAACATTTCGTAGACTGTAAGTTGGGGTAAATTAGATAAAGCACGTTCTGCAGAACTTATCGAATTCTGTTAATTCGTCTGGATTTGCGGTGCAGAAGAACATTTCGCAACGTCGAATTGGTTAAATGCAATTTTCTTCCTTGCATTTAAACACATTTCAAGGAAGATAAAAATAAATATACTGCTTGATGGTTTCTCCAATGTCAGGTGGGTGAGAAACCCCAGTAAAAATGGGGAAAAACTAAATACCTCTACCCAACCAAAGAAATCATTTTAATCAATAATATGTGCATATTAGTGATGCTAGCCAAATGCTCATAACACGAGTAGATTTAACATGTCGGAGGACTTTTCTTACCTCTCTTCGTCCTGGGTAAGACGATAAAATACATCCGACAGCAAGGTCTCTAATCAGGAGGCTGTGAGGATCGTAGAACCACCTCTTAATTGTTGGTGTTCCCAGGTTCACCTGGCCCGTGGTGGTAGAAACTGTTCGGGTCCCAGCTATGGGTAAATAGTTAACTCCCTAACTGGGGTCAAAACACAATGGAAGTGTAAAAATAAGTTTTAATACGGCTATACGTATTTGTAAAAACATTACCAGCAATACATTTTTAAAGAAAACAATATTACCAGCAATACATTTTTGGAAAAATATATTACCAGCAATAAAAATTTTGTCGGCATTAAATAACTCATTGAGTTTGATATGCCGTAAAACAAAACAAACCAAACCAAATCTAAAGTCTCTATGTAAACTGCATTTCCATCAAGACTTATATTTTTTATAGTTCTTATTGTCATTAGGATAAGTACACGTTAAATTCTTACTATAGACATAGTTACATAGAGCAGACTATATAAAAAAAAAATATTTGAATAATTTTCTAATGTTTATTGATTCGTTTTCTACGGCTTATACTCCCTTTGCAGGTTATTTAAAGCCAGAAAATATTTTTCGATTCTAAGAATTGTTTTTGGACATTATAAAGATTACTAATTAACTCATAGCTAGGAGGAGAACTTATGGATTCAAACGTTTCCCACCTGTATTTGCGTGTAAGTGAATATAGCGCACCCAACGAGAATTGAAACTCGGCTCTCCGATTGACAATTGCGAGTCGTTATCTATTTCACCAACTGCAAATCCAAGCTTACGACGCCGGTTATTCCTTAGGGGTTACTCGTGTACGTACTGATCTGGCTTGGCTTTGCTGACAGTACGGGAATCGATGTTTCAATGTGATGTGGCAGTAATCAACCTTGCAATATTTATATTAATGCAATATTAATAAGAAATCAGTAAACTTAGATAATTCCATATTTTTCGGTTCCACTCAACATATTTGTAGTAATGTGAAATAGCAGGCGACAATAATGCTTATTTTGAACTTTGTTGGTTTTCTAAATTACGACTGAATTTTGGCAATTTCTTTCCTTACAAGCACAACAAATCTAATGATAAAACTTTAGCGACAGAAATACTGCACATATATGGCAAACAAAAAATGAATTAAAAACAAATATAAGAAGTATTTTTTGAAATATTCTTTTTCCAATTATTAGGCAAGTTAAATATTATCACTAATGTTAAAATCCGACATTGCGTCTCTGCTACGACGTGGGCGCGTGGGTCAATAACCACGCTGTGGAAGTTGAAAATAGTAACAACACAATCTCCAAGTTTTACCTCTCCTTCGCGTCGTTACCCGGCACCTGAGGCTTACCCAAAAGGGGGAGTAACGAGAGCAATTTTTTGTACGGCGTACCGAAATCCCGTATTAAACTGCAACCATGTCAAATTCTGTAGCGATGTGGGCGCGCAGATGAATACCTACAGGATTAGAAGACTGATTTTTGCGTTCAACTGACGTAAGGTGGCGACGCGCAAACATAAATTAAACTTACGCGATCGTCCACCGCAAGGCTACTTGTGCCGCGCCAGGAAATTTTTCTGTACGGAATCGATCCTTCAGATCTACAAATCAACAATTCGCCCTTGCATGGAGTATTGCTGCCATATATGGTCTGGAGCCCCTTCTGTTTGCCTCGGGGTTCTTGATAGGCTCCAGAGGCGGATATGCAATATAATTGGCCCTGTTCTGGCATCTCGTCTACAGTCACTCTCTCACAGACGCGCCGTTGTCTCTCTCTGTCTTTTTTACAAATACTTTCATGGCAATTGCTCCGAGGAGCTGCATTCGCTGGTTCCCAGACTTCATGAGTTCAAGCGCCCTACGAGCCTGGCATCCCGCTCTCACCCTTTCACTGTCGAAACTATTAAATGTAGCCGTCTCTTCTACTCCAATAGCTTCATATCTCGCACCTCTCGCCTGTGGAACTCCCTTCCCTATTCCAGTTTCCATGAGAACTATAATCTGGAACTATTCAAATGTAATGTCAATCGACATCTCCAGTTGCCTTGATCTATCCACTATCCTTCTCCTCATCCTTTCCTCTATCACTCCTATCTGATCTTGCTCCAAATCTTCTGTAACCCCTTGCGTCCTAGTGGCTTCCCGCCTTGCTTGGGGTGAAACGCTTAATATATATATATATATATATATATATATATATATATATATATATATATATATATAGGAAGATTGATACTACATAGAAAATAGAAAAACAGTAAGCTATTTTTTGTTCATAACGTGGGCGATAGTATATGGAAGCCTTGTGCTGCCCAGGCTACATGCTCACCATCTCGGCCGTACCGACATGTTCCAAAAGAATACAGTATATTATAATTCACACTAAGGTAAACGTGCATTATACCTTTTTAGCGTGAGAGTGGATACTTCGACTAATAGTACTACTGCAACTACTACTACTACTACTAAAATTAATGCTAATTAGCTAGAACGAATTGCCTGACTTTAAATTACGATTTTGCTTTCTGTTTTATTCATCAAAGAAGAAAGGGGACTAGTTGTCGTTTAAATATTAAACTGATCGACTCGTTTTAATTCTTTCTTTTTTTTTTTGTGAAAAGTCGGCAAGATAATTCAGTCGTGTTTACCCGCCCACAAAATTAGCGAGATCAGAATATATTATGGCGGGAGTCAAAAATTTGATAAATAAATCTATAAAGGAATCAAAGGACAAAAAGTGTAATGAGAAAAGGGAACAAAAGGGATACGAACAACAATAAAAGCACGAGAAAGCAGAAGGTAAAAATCGAGCAAATAACAGACTACTTTCTCGACACGATCATGGCGGTAATGAAACAATTGCAGTCATTCGAAAATTTAAATTCATGACCTTTAAGATAACAAAGCTAAAATAAACTCGAATAAATTGACAAGCCAGCAGGCAAGAACATTTTTCTTTCATTTTTTGTTTTAATTTTCAAAGAGAAGAAGTAAAAATTGACAGAAGATTGTAGAGTGAATAAAAGTCAAACAGTTAACTGCCATGATGTACTTCCATTTTGGATTTGATGAAAAAAAGATCCTCTTATTATACATGTTTATTCACGATTCTCATACTTTTTAGTACTTTTCCTTTACTCTTACATTCTTCCTTCACTTTTTTTTATTTTCTGTTCTCTATTCATTCTTACTTTTCTTCCCTACTTCCGTTATGACATCGAATTGGAATGGGTGGTGTAGATTGCCCGTTCAGGAACATGGAGAATCTTTTATAATCAAAAGTATTAAAAATCGTTTAAGAACTTCAAGAAATGATGTAGTTAGAGGAAGAAAAAAAACTAATATAGAGATAGAGAAAGAAAGAATAAATAGAAAAGAAAACAAAAAAGAAGACACACAAAGAGTTAAAGTTTGAAATTCTGTTGAAATTCATCAAATTTTTCTCTTAAAACAATTTCTCAGGACAAATAGGTTTCTCAAGTCCAGTAGTTGTTATCGCTCTTTCCAGTAGTGATGGGCGTTTCCTTTCTAACCTTTTATTTGAAGTAGTGTGGAACATCAACATCTTTATGTCATTATATTCCCTTTCAGTTACATGTGATGTCCTTTCTAGTTGTTGCTCAATTGACACGATTTATATCATTTTCTAGTCTTTTGTTTGTGATTTCGTTATGACAAACAATCTTAGAAGTATGATGTTCTTTGCCAAGAGGCCCAGATCTCAGAAAGCGAGGAATACAATTTAAGTATTTCTAAATGGATTTGTCACGATGTAGGACGTATGAAAATCTCGATCTTATGAGACTATTTAATAATATCGCCTATTTTCAGGTTAATGTTTATTTTCTGTATCAATTTTCGATGTTGGATAAAAGTTGCCCTATGCTGAATTTGTTATAACTGATCCATACACCATAGACATAAGATACGCAGATGACACGGTAGTGAAAGCAGACACGAAAAGAAACTACAAAACCTATAGAAGGTAGCGAGGGAGAGCGTGAAGAAAGGACTAAGCATAAACTACAAGACAGAATGTATGGCAATCAGTAAAAAGATGAAACCCAAATGCGATTTGCAGACCGGGGACTCTAAAATGAAACATGTGCGGAAGTTTAATTATCTGGGAAGTGTTCTGACGGAGGATGGTAGGTGTGACGTTGAGATCCGAAGACGGAATGGGATGCATTCCAAAAGCTGGATAGAGTACTGCGAAACAGGAAAAATTCTATGGTTACAAAGAAAAGAGTTCTGAGTTGCTACGGGACATCTGTTCTCCTATACGGCAGCGAATGTTGGACGGTATCCTCAAGGAGGAAGAAGAGGCTCGAGGCGGCGATGGTTCTACAGAAGGATGCTGAGGATATCATGGAAGAGCTTATGATCAACGATGAGGTTTTGGAGAGGATGTAAACAAGGAGTAAGCTTATGCTTAACATAAGGAAGAGGCAGATGAAATTTCTGGGACACGTGAGGAGAAAAGATAGCTTGGAGAATCTGATACTCACAGGACGAATAGAGGGGAAAGGAGAGGGGAAAGCAGCGCATACGTAACGGGCTTGGGCAGGTGGATGGCGGAGCGTGGTATGGAGGAGTTGGCAGAAGCACAAAACATGTTGAGAGCCACATGGAGGGCCATGATCGCCTACGTCTTGAAAGGATATGTCAAATAAAAAGAAGAAAGAAAGAAGATCCCTACACCGAGGTATGTGCAGTGTTTAATATTTACAAATTTCGCATCTTTAATTATTATGATGGATTAAGAGTTTGTGGTATTTTCTGCTTCCATTTCAGTTCTACGAGTGCTTCTGTTGAGTCCTGTTTTCTGGAAAATTTGCTAGAGAATGTTGATATTCTGTTCAAGAACATTCTTATACCAGTTATGAATACCGATGACGTCAGCATAGACAGTCTTTATATGAGTACAGTGGCCTCGTAAGGGAAAGAAAGATCGCGCTCCTT
>OZ010583.1:94222442-94244942 GCA_963932145.1 Acanthosepion lycidas
ATATTTTAAATAGATAAGTTTGTGCTCATAATGTTGAATCATCACCACGAGAAGCCGATAGATATTGGTCAGAATCCCCACCTGACGATCGAATTAAATGTTTGAAAATCCGAGTAGTATTATCGACGTTGGACATTATGTATATTCACTAATATATACTTATAGTTCTGTTTCATACAATTGAGTACTGTATTTATAACATCTGAGGAATAAATATACTTACGAATGCGCAATTATTTGGGCGTGTCTGTACATTTTTTTTTTATCTTACCCATTCCAGTATATTCCTGAGAAAGAAAGAAAGAAAGAAAGAAAGAAAGAAAACGAGAGCTGGTGTGAGGTATAGGTTGGTGCAAAAATAATGACGTAATAATGTCGTTTTTATTTTTGCACCAACCTAATATTAGGTTGGTGCAAAAATAATGTCGTTCTCTAACATATGTTACTATGTGAGAAAACGACATTATTTTTGCACCAACCTAATACTTAAATATACAGAGAAAGAAGTAATTATTCGAAGAGAACCTGAGATAGAAAGAGAAATGTAAATAAATTTAGGAGAAGAAACACCGTGTTAAAGAGTGGGAGAAAGTGAGACAGTTAACTCTGAGAGAGAAAGATACTTGAATATGTAGATAGAGACAGAGTGAGAAAAAAGTGAAATGTAGACGGAAAGGGAGAAAATATAATCAAATATACTTAGAGATAGAGTGATTCATAGGCAATACAAGAAGAAAAGAAAAAAAGAACGAAAGAAAAAAGAGAGAAAGAAAGAAGGAACGAAAGTAAGAAAGGAAGAGATAACTGATAACTGACATCCATTAAACATGGCACGTGAAACTAGAACAGTCTAATCCAGTGAGCGAAATAAAGGGTTCAGTTCGACATTCCAACCACCTGAAGAAAGCCGGAGCGTACAGCGGCCGAAACATTGTAATGAATATGGAGACAAAGATGAGGACAATAGTCCGAATAATGTAAATAGTGAAGACATTTTTATATTAAAAGAGGAAGACATACATATATATATATATATATATATATATATATATATATATATATATATATATATATATATATATATATGTATATATATATATATATATATATATATATATATATATATATATATATAGTATTAAGTTCTTTAAATGTGTCTCTTGAATCTTTTGATTTATTTAATTATTTAATTAATTTTTATATTTTTAAAAAGTATATATTTTAAACTTATTTTATTCAACATACTTTAATTCATCGATGTTGCATATTGTTATTACTATTATTATTATTATTAATTTGAAATTGTGAGGATTATAATGCGATGGTGATATATGAAATGACATAACTATTAGAAATTATTGTATATATTTTAAGTCTGATCACCTCCTCCCTTACACTGTATATTAACTTGTTCACACCCTTAGAGAAAAAAATTACTTCTAGGTCAACCGATTGGCTCATATTTAATTCTTCCTTTTTTTTCTTTCTTTTCTTTCTCTCCCTCTTTCACTCTCTCCCCTCCCCTCTCTTCCTCCTCTCTCTCTTTCCTCTTCCCCCTCAGTTTTTTTGAAATCTCATATGGAAATTTTTCTTTTTCTTTTTTTTTTTCTTGGTATTTTAATATAAAAATTTCTCCCTAATCTTTTTTCTTTCTTTTTTTCCTCTCCCCTTTCTTTTTGTCCGGACAAATTCCATTTCTAAAAAAAAAACTTCGGTCCGAAGAGATGAATATTTGAATATATTCATGAACTAAATAAATTATAACAGTAATGGAGTTTTAAGGATTGTCTCCACTTATTATTAATATTATTTTTATTATTATTATTATTATTATTATTATTATTATTATTATTATTATTATTATTATTATTATTATTAATATATATATATATATATATATATATATATATATATATATATATATATTCAAATCCAACTAGCAATCTCTCTGTTTGCAGAGAGGAGGCTTAGCCGGTTTCGACCCAGATCTTATCAAGTTCATTTTCTGGGTATATCTTAGAGGACTAAAAGGCTGAAATGAGGGAATGGGTCAAAAAACTCCCCAAAAACAAAATAAAAAAAAAACACTAGAGTCCAATCACATTCAAACCCAACAAGCAATCTCTCTGCTTGCAGAGAGAGGGCTATATATATATATATATATATATATATATATATATATATATATATAAAGAAAGACTCCAAAATTCGCTTGAGGATGAAATGGAACTAATGTCTTTAATTTAATTACAAATTAAATACGTAGCTTTTAGCTTCCATTTTTGAAACATGGTTAGAACTCGTGCAAACACACATACACACACACACACACACACATATATATATATATATATATATGTATCAGGCAATACAAGGTAAATTGCATAATTCGTCAGTAGAATATTGTATATTGTATACCTGCTATGTTGACCCCAGATCAACATCTATCTACGTTATTAGAAAATTCCTATTCTCATCGGTTACAAGCCATCTTCCGTTCCGATTTCTGACTCGACTCAATGGATAGATCTCATAGGGAACTATATCGCCTCATACATGTCTGTTGACTATCCCCATACGGAAACATTTCAAACCTCATCGGGGGTACGACATGGAAGAAATGAGAGATCTATTTAATCACTTCCTAGGGATGGGTACTGGTCATTTGAAGAGATGGCCACTGATCATTTAAGCACTCCATGCCATATCCCAAGCGAATCTACTAATAGAAAACAGCGTTTCCAGTTTCCCTTCCGAAGCCAATGTAATTGTAATGAAATATTTTTCCTGATGACATCGATATCCATAATTTCGAGAACCTTCTTATAAAATAAATTTCTCACAATCTAAGAATACGTTTCGTAATATATGAAATATCTTTAAAAAATAAAGGAACCAAATGCAATAACATACATGTAGATAAGTCAAAACCATGAAGATTAAACCATTCCACTAACTTCTTCGAGAATTTATAGCAATTCCAAAGAAATCTATGAAAAGTTATGTTCTTCGTGACATGCCATAAAAGAAGAAAAGATCCTACAAAACAGAGAAATGCATTGAAACTCCTGCATAAGACCCAGACGATGATAATCCGTCATGGAATAATTTCATTTTATTATGTCTATTTCGTAATTTATATTAGTTAGAAAAAGTCCCGACCGTTAAACATTAGAAACCAACGCCCTATTGTCCGATCACAAATGGATCCTTCACCCCATGCTTTGTTAATTTTTGTCACTGTTTGAGAAGCTTGAATTTGAGAGCTATATAATGTTTTCAGTTAAAGTTCTGAAAGAGATTCATATAAAATTAACAAAGATGACACTTTAATCATTAAGAACGTGCAATATACAGGGTGCGATGGGTAAATTATCGCCATTTTATATTTTTAATTTCGCGCATGCGCGTTGTTTGCTTTTGATTTTGTTCACTGCACAGTATAGTTGGGTCAGTTGACCACCGTTGGCGAGAAAAAGAGCACCATCATGCTATTCACTCCAACAGAAATTTGGAAACGGCGTACTGTATGCTTGGCATTCACACCGGAAGCTCCAATACTAACATTTTGTGAGTATTTGGGTGTCAATCTGAGGACAGTGCAGAGGATTCGAAAACAGTTGGATAAGTCTAATGGTTATTACAAAGTTGTTTAGAGTGATCACTAGTACTGGAATGTTATACCTCCATTCCTCTCCCCACAGGGCCTGAGACCCAACTTGGAGGCCTTCATCAAGTAATTTGAGGAGGTAATGTTGCTCAGAAGGAAGCTGCTAGAAGACCCTATGTCTGGCAACGGGACTCTGCAGCATGTTCCACAAGCAGGAGAATACAGTCGTGGCTGTGAGACATTTTTTGCGATCACATCAATCCTTATATCTGGCCACCTAACCCAGTCAGTCTGCAAGCCCCTTGATTATTATTTGTGGGCGCAATTCAACATGAGGAAACCAACAAACTACTTGTAACAGCAAAGATGAATTGAAGTCAAGGGTTATAGCAACATTAACTAACTTAAACAAGTCGAGCATCCAGAAGAGATGCAGAAGATTTCAAAGTCATCTAGAGAACGTTGTTGAAGCCAATGGCTATTTTATTTGATAAATTCACTCTCTAGTATTTCAAGAAACTTTTGTGTAAATTTGTTAAATTATATTTATTAAAATGAAATGTCAGTGTTATTTTCATTTTGGCGTAATTTCGACAATTTGTCCATCGCATCCTGATTTTGTGCGACTATTATAATAGATTATGCCACAATTACAATATGCATTGTGAACGTTATTTTCCGAACATCGTGTGCAACGTCTGCTCAAACACAAAAACGTGACTCTAATACGTAAAAAATCATGCGTCATTTATTATTAACAAATCGACTTATAGCATTAGGCGTAATGTTCATCAGATCATCATTCAGTCTTCTGTAGTTTCCAGTTATCTTTGAAGAAAGATTGTTAAAGTTTTCTGAGACAGTTTAAGTCGAACTAATCCTCTCTCTCGATCTGGACACATATATTAGTGTTAGGATGATGCATGCGGTGGCTAGTTTCTTCTTTTGACGTCCATTCGCTTAATTAATATCCAGGTAAGGATGCTGAAACAGGGGCAGCCAATACGTTTATTCTGTTTTGTGAATTAAAATCCGTATTTAATACCGGGTGTATACGCAAAGACAAAGCAAGAAAAGCGTACTAGCTTTTCTTACTTTGTCTTTGATTTTGGTATGTTTAATTCAATCTCCTTCGCTGATTCCTAGGTATAGATAGACTTCTTGTTCCAGTTCTCTAATCTTTGTGCCAAAATGGAGATCTATTAAATGTGTTTCTGTAATTCTCTCTTTGCACATTTATCTAATCAGAGATCCATACCGATGTTATCACTGAAACATTCATGTAAATATAAAGAAATTAAATATTTTCTTGTTTACTTTGTTTCTAAAGTTATTGCTATTTAGTTCATGCGAAAGGTGAAATAAGGATAGACAGGACAGAAGGGTGACAAGGAGTTTTCTTGAAAGAATTCTCATCCGATTTTCAGGCGATAGGAAGGGTCAATGGTTGGATTTAGAAATGATGTTGTTTTACACAGGTCCAAGTTATGTTTAAGTTAATTTACTATCACCAAGGAGACTTTGTACATTTCCAAAGCCTTAAGGATAAAAAGATGTGTGGTAAACTATCAAAGGTTTTACAGTAATCTATCCAAGCTGTGTTGAAATTGCTATCTTTTTCCTGCTATTGTCCTGGACCATTTTATTTATCTATAGTTAATGTTTGCAACCATAAGAACCTCTTCGACATCCCTTCTGTTCCAGGAGAATAATCTTGTTTTTATTAAGAAAAGAGTAATTATAGATCGTCAGGAAAGTCGTGATCAATTTGGATGTGGTGGTCAGACATTGGCCTCTTATTTTTTTGATCATCTGTTTCACTCGTTTTTTTCCTGGGGATATGTAATACCTTCAAAGATTCATTATGGAATTTCTTTGGGATTATTCAATAGCAGTGAAAAAATTTAAGGAAGGCTTTTCATGGATTGATGACAGATTGGCTACCCAGCCTTTAACTCGTAATTTCTATTTTGGGATTTTTATTAGGATTTGCTTAACATTAGCATCAATTATACTTTCCCATTCTTTTCTTTCATTCTTTCGTGTTGCCTTTTGATCCCTTTGGGATTATATTTCTTCGGGATACCCCAAATATTCTATCAAAATGCTTGCATTTCTTCAATAGCTGGTGATATATTTGCTTCTACAATGTCTTATCAAAATTCCCTGTAAAACTTTCTGAGGTCTGTTTCAAACATCATATTGTGTCGATAGAACTTACAAGGCTTTCGATATCGTCTTTTTGTCTGTGCCTTTAATTGCAATTTCTGTTTAAGTATTTTCTTTACTTGGTGGAATTTTATTTCGTATTTTTGGTTTATATTTCCACTTCCGGCTTTTACGTGTTGAAACACTTGAATTTCTTGAAATCTCTAGTCTCGATAATTCACATCTGATTTCCTCAATTTCTCGCTTTAATCCTGCCTTCTACACAGGCTGTTTTTGTTTGTTGTTTAATCTCTCCTTTGTGTTGTTTTTAAGTTTTCCAGTAGCTGACAAATCTATTGCATTATTATTAATATAAATTTACAAATTATTCAAAATGTTTCTCTTATGGTCAGTCCTATTTCGCTATATCCGGAGTAGGAAATTCAACTGGGCTTAGCATAATGAATAAAAAAAGAACATTAGAAAATAGATGTCTTATTGAAAACGTTGCATACACAGAAATCTTTAGAGAGGCAAGATAACTTCTATTGCAACATTGTTCATAGGACGGGTTTTTAAAATTTGTTTAAAAATTCTTTTTTGGCAAGACAGTATTACTTTCGAAGACACTAATTAGTATCGCCTTGCTTTTAAGTAAGACAAGTAAGCTGTGCTTAAATCATATTTCCCATTCCTGTCTATGTGTTTGTGACCTGAGTTCAACCAGTGCTATCTACCATCAGTGGAACAAAGGCAACCACTTCTGCCATGTGGTAACTCTTATAAATACTTATGATTGTATGTCTATAGTTATTTTCTGTGCTGTTTAAACGAAGCCGTTACTACATCATAAGATGACATTTTTTTCCTGAAGAGATTGCATAGTTCTTCGCGGATATCTTTGGCAAGGATACAAAACGGTTTTTAGCCCTCAAGACACAGAAATGATTTGGCAATTGTATCATTTTCTTCAAAGTAAGATACTATTTTAAAAAATAAAACGAAGAAAAGTGAAAGAAAATGAAAATTATCTAATAAAAAAATAACAAAAGAAAAAAACAGAAGAAAGGTAAAAATCATTGCAAGATACTATTTGTAATGGTGGAAATGAAAAGCAGTTTAAAAGAAAGAAAGAAAGAAAGAAAGAAAGAAAGAAAGAAAGAAAGAAAGAAAGAAAAAGAAAAAATGAAAAAAGAAAAAGGAAGAAATGGGAGAGGGAAGCTATCAGAAAAAAGAGCGTAAAGAAACCAAAAAGAAAGAAATACAAAAGAAAGAAAGAAAGAAAGAAATAAAGAAAGAAAGAAAGAAAGAATGTACACGGAAGAAAAAAAATGCCAGTTACTATTTGTAAGGAAGGAGATAAAAATTGTTTGGAAGAATGAATAAAAAAAATGAAAGAAAAGAAAAAAAAATAATACTAAAAAGAAAACAGGAAAGCGAGAAAAGGAAAAGAAACGAAAGAAAGAAAGAAAGAAAGAAAGATAAAAACAAAGAAAAATACTAATTGCAAAATAGGAGATAAAGATTAATTTAAAAGAAAGAAAAGAGAAGGAAAAGGAAAGAAAGAAAAGAAAGGAACGAAAAGAATGAATGAACGGTTAAGGACGAAACATTAAAAAAATGATTGAATACTGTTTAAAATGGAGGATATGAAGATCAGTTTAGCAAAAAGGAAAACAAAAAGGATTAAAAATGAAAGAAAGAAATAAAAAACAAAAAAAAAATTCAAAGAAAGAAAAGTTAAAAGAAAAAAAAATTAAAATAAAAAAGCAAAACTGAGAAAATTGAAATATAGAAAGGGTTACAATTTGTAAGGAAAAGAATAAAATCAATTTAGAGAACGTAAATAAGAAGGAAAAAAAAATTAAAAAAAAGGAGAAAAGTAAAAAGAATTATGGAAAAAAGTAAAAAAAAAAAAAGAGAAAAATGAAAGAATAGTAAAAAGAATGGAAGAAGGAAATATAAAAATAAATAAAGGATGAAAAAGAAAAAGTCCCTAATTATCAGAGCGACATATTAATTCAACACCTTATTCATAAGAATTACATGTTCATCCCTGTTTTGAACTAAAACTGAATGAAAATAATGAAATGATACACTGAATTGGAATTTTTACAGCACTTCTAATTTCTCTTGAAGCTTCCAATAGATGGCGCTTTAAGTGTCGGGCCGATATTTCGAATTTTATACGACTCTCTTTCAAAACTAGACATAGTGAAGCTTCTGATCTTATTTAGATGATATTTCCACATCGGTTTTATTTTTTGTAAGCATTTCACCCCAAGCAGGGCGGGAAGCCACTAGGATGCAAGGGGTTACTGAAAATTTAGAGCAAGATCAGATAGGAGTGATAGAAGAAAGGATGAGGGTAGTGGCACATCGAGATGTCGATTGACATTACACTTGAATAGCGGGAGATTATAGCTCACAGGGAAACAGGAATAGGGAAGGGAGTTCCACAGGCGAGAGGTGCGAGACATGAAGCTATTAGCGTAGAAGAGACGGCTACATTTAGGAGTTTTGACAGTGAAGGGGTGAGAGCGGGATGCCAGCCTCGTAAGTCGCTGGAAGTCATGACGTCTGGGAACCAGCGAATGCAGCTCCTCGGAGCAATTACCCTGAAAGTATTTGTAGAACAGGCGACGGCGTGAGAAAGTGAGTGTAGACGAGACGCCAGGGCAGGGCCAACTACATTGCATATCCGCCTTTGGAGCCTATCAAGAACCCCGATGCAAACAGAAGGGGCACCAGACCATATATGGCAGCAATACTCCATGCAAGGGCGAATTGTTGATTTGTAGATCTGGAGGATCGACTCCGGGGAGAAAAACTTCCTGGTGCGGCACAGGGAGCCAACTTTTCTTGCAGTGGACGAGGCAATTGACTCGATGTATTTATTCCATCTCAGGTCAGCAGTCAACGTGAGACCGAGAAGCCGCAGAGAGTTGTTCTCGAGAAGTTGAGCGTCAGACATTCTAATGGAGGGAAGGGAAGGATCTGTGGTGATTAATAGAGAGCAGTTTTGTCTTAGAAGCGTTGAAGTTGACCAGCCAATTCATGCCCCAGTTCACAATCGATTGGAGGTACTTTTCGAGACGGACGGCCAGGCGAGTTTTGTCAGCGAGACTAGATTTGTTTTTGAGGCAGGAATAAATTATGTTGTCAACCGCGTAGATGCCAACTTGGGAAGTTATGGCGTCAGGAAGGTCATTTATGTAGATAAGGAATAGAGTGGGGCCTAGGATGGAGCCTTGAGGAACACCTGTGTTCGTGGGATAGGAACTGGAGAACGACCTTCAATTTACGGTTTGACAGGAATGATCGTATTAGGTTATATAATCGACCCGTAATGCCATAACCCTGGAGCTTGCGAAGTAGGCCGGCATGCCAAACCCTATCAAATGCTTTGGAGATGTCTAGTGCCACGTCTCAGGCTTCCCCGATATTTTGAAGAGCTCGGTAGACTGTTTCAGTGATGGCCGTATGCACATCGGCTGTAGTTCTGAGAGCAGATTATGGGATGTGAGGTGGTTAACCACCCCGGTATTGATTAGGGCTTCGAAGACTTTGCCGAAGAGAGGAAGGAGACAGATAGGACGGTAGTTGGAAAGGTCGGAGGGGTCGCCGGAGTTCTTGAAGACAGGAACGATCGAAGAGGACTTCCAGCAGTCAGGAAAACAAGATTCCTTGAGGCTCTAGTTGTATAGTTTAGAAATGGCGGGCGCCAGTTCAGGCGCGCATTTCTTCAAGACAATGGCTGGTATCCCGTCTCCACCACTATCCTTGTTGGGGTCTAAATTGGAGATAACGCCCAATACCAAAAATGGGGTTATGTTTAACCCACTCAATATGGCCCCAGTTCTAAGAGGGAAGTCGGGTATGGGTACACCGGAAGAGTCGAGCGTCGAGTTGAATGAAAATTTCCGAGCAAAGCATTCAGCCTTGTCGGTAGAGGAGGTCAGGACTTCGAACTGGTTGAATAAAGGAGGTATAGAGAGTATGCAATTGTTCAATACGCTCTTTCAGAGACGCCAATAATCTTTGGAGAAAAATTTGCGAGATGCAATACGTTCCTTCATCCGAGCCGCAAATAGTGACTTAGCATCGTTGAGGACACGCTTACATTCGTTACGGGGGGAGGCAAAGAGACGTCTATTGCAGTCAGACATGTCGCTACGGAATAGGTGGAAGTAGTGGTTCCTATGCGTGATGGCGGCTGACCAAGCAGCCGAGAACCAGGGGGAGGAGCGCGACTTGACCCTATATTTCCTTGATGGGATGAAAGTGTCGATTCCAGCTTTAACTTAGGAAGAGACTTCAGAAGCACATTCTTGGACGGGGAGCTTAAAGACTCCATCCCAGGGGACATCGCGGGGGAAATCACGGAACGCGTCCCAGTCAGCTCATTGATAGTAGAACGAAGTTCTAGTGGTAGGAGGTTTTTTATAGGGGGTGGAGTTGAAGGAGATGTTAACTGATACTACTGCATGGTCAGAGTTACCAAGAGGGCAGAGTTACGAGGCGCTGCAGGATTCGGGGATGGAGGTAATGAAGTGAGGTACATGCGTCGTTTGTAGCTAATAAGGATATCGTCGAAGTGTTGAGAAAACTAGACAGTAACGTACCCGTGTTCAGCTACATCGCATATGGTGTTGAATATTGATCATAAAAATGCTTGTTTGCATTTTAGTTCCTTTTTAATGCCTTTTATAATTTAACTTCAACCGAGAACGCACGAAGAATCTTTCCCAGTTATTCCGTTAATAATAATAATAATAATAATAATAATAATAATAATAACAATAATAAAAGTTAATAGAAAATTGAGATTTAAGCAAGGAAAAAGAAATAAAAAACACAGTGTTTGATAGGTTGCTTTGTTTTGTTTTACGGCATATCACTCTCAATGGGTTATTTAATGCCGACAATATTTTTATTGCTGGTAATATTTTTAGTTTGGTTTGTTTTACGGCATATCAATCTCAATGTGTAATTTAATGCTGACAAGATTTTTAATGCTGGTAATATTTTTTCCTTCAAAAATATATTAAAACATCCTGATCACTGGCATGGCTGTGTGACGGAGTTTATCGCCTTACCCAGGACGCAGATGTAGATTATGTGATACCCAGGATGGACACTGTTGGACAATGTTAAACAATATTTCGACAGAATATCTGTCTCCTTCAAATTATATCTGAAAAAATTACAAGCATAAAAATATATAAATCCACTAAAAATTATACGAACAAACTTTGCATGTCTAAGATTTATCACTGATAGAGTAATTGTGGCACAAGACCGTAAAATGAGGGACACTGGTCAAGGTTGGTCATCACTAGCTTTCTTATACCTAGCTAATTTATTCGTTACAGTATACACATTCACTATAAGAATTTATCCGTCAATCATTCGATATTTCATACACCAAAATATCTCACACAGACACTGTCGACCTACTGGGAAGAAACACCCCGTCACTTAAAAATAAGAATATGTACAAATGTGCATAATATACATATATCACATCACAAACTCGCTTTCACGACTCTTGACACTACATTTGAATGAAAACTCTAACATTTTTAGGCATTTAAAACAACATGCCTGCCGCACGCACAATTCCGTAAAATACTTGTCGAAAACACAATTATACTTCAACATGAAAACAATAGACACAAACTAAAAATTCTTGAATCATTATACATCAAACAGTTGAAAACCAACCTAAACAAAATCAGCTATGGAATCTCTACAAATATCCTTAAATGTCTATAATTGGTAGCAGAAGCCATTGGTTTATACCAATGGATTCCCATACTTTATACTTCTCCATTTCACTCTCGCGTTTTCATGTGTGACGTCATGAGATGTGGTGCGATTTTCGCTTCTAGCGTCTTATATACACGTGTTTATCGTTGCTTAGAAATAATCTATGTAAACAATCACAGACTATCATCACTGTCTTGTCCGTATATTGCTTAATATGTTGTAATTGACATCTTTGATAATGGCTTATATAAGCCGAAAGCTTAGATTGTATTAAAAAAAATATGGATCAATATTGTGAATTTCTTTCTTCGTTCAACGATAATGTTATTAAACTTATCAGACGTTATGAAAAGATTTTACATAAAATAAATAGACAACACTTGTCTATATTATTTAATGAAACGTATATGAATGAAAATATGCTGCCTAAATACACACAATACATACATACATGCATACATATATATATATATATATATATATATATATATATATAACTTTATCAATGAAATGATGTGAGGGATGATGACCTCGAAAAAGAAGCAATGATGTTAATAGGACCCGTCCACCTCACAAAAAATAGAATGACTGTTGTATTCTCTCTCGCTTAGGAAGAGTTAAAAGATAAAAAATTATGGGCATTAGAAAATTCAAAAACTCAACTTGGATAATAAAAAAAGCAGAATCCGGAACAAAAAACTTACATTAACTATGTACACTTGGAGGAATATGTGCTAACCAGGTGAAGGGCTTCTCAGGAAATCGCCCGTTTGTGAATTAGGGGGACTTAAAAAAGAAAATCAAGGCAAACGAGGCTCACCACAGTTATCCACCTTTCGTTGAAATCTGTCGATAACAACTGCTTTCTGTCACTTCTAATCTTCATTCCGAGCTGATGTTAAAAGAAGCCGATTAGATACTGATGGGAATAGCGATCGCATCGCAAGATTTACTGTATTCAAATCATCATTCGATTCGTGGCCAGCAGCGTCAGAAACACCATACTTTTCACCCCAGAATACGGGGAGACACATTGTCACACGCGCATGCGTAATGAATTAGCACCTTTTTGGTCGCATCGTTGACAGTATGGTAAATCTGACAAATCCCATTTGAACGCTATTTCACTGAGACATAATTGATTTCGAACCAATCGCCAGGTAAGAGGAAACTCAGGTTGGCTGAGATAATACGACGCTGGCGTCCAAAGCTCAAAACTGGAGGAGTGATGGTAAGGCGGGGGAATGCGGTCCTCATACTCTCCGTTACGATAGAATCCTCTGACAACGCGCGGCTTAGTAAAGCCAACCTCGAGGCATGTCGATGACTCATCAACTGTGGGCTTCCCAGCCTCCGCCATAACACGGACGTTGAGCACAGGCATCTCTGTCGACCTGAGGCTTGCGGCCACTCGACAAGAGGGAACAGTCCAAGCGCCCGATCGCCTTCTTACGTTCCTTACAGAGAGGAAGTACAGCCAACCGGTAAAGCATGTGAGTAAAGATGTAAGTGGCACACGCCTCAGCCCTCAACTTCAAGGACAACTACCTTCGGTGCCAAATCTGGACCGACTTTTTCCTGTACTTCAGACCATTTTTCTCCAGCTGTATTCCTGGCCCGAACCACACTCAGAGAATGTGGACAAGCCCGTCCGTCCAGCCAAAGGGCCCCGGGAGGTCAACTCCCTTCCAAGTACCTAGCAACAAGCCGGAAGACTTGTCACGGTTGATCTTGGCCCCAGTGTTATTTTCGTACCATTCAAGCACCTTCAGCACCACCCCATTGTCACAGTGGGACGTAATCGGCGTACGTGGAAACCCTGGCTTGATTCCTACCAGGGACAGCGATTCCACGTTGGGAGGGACTGCACCCTCTCTCCCTTAGACGGCGAAGGATGAGCTCCAACGCCAAAGCGTAAAGTGTGGGCGACAGTGTGGAACCCTGACCAACCGACCAAGGAAGCGCAAAAGAGTCACTTTTAACAGAAGCTGTCAACAATTCGCGCAGAATTTGCCCTTATGCACGTGCCAGATACTCTCTTATAAGATTGGGGGTCATGATTGGTACATTGTGCTTCGCATACTTGTACACCAGCGGTAATTTTTTAATTTTATATTCTCGTTCAATAATAATAAGCTTGCAATACACACAGACAGAACAATCAGAGCTCGTCGCCCAAACATCGTGATTAGAGATCGCAAAGATAGAATATGCCTTATTAACATGGCAGTATTTTCAAAAACTATCAAAATACAATGAAATAGAAATCTAAAAGATGTGGCACATGAGGATATGAACAATTTCTGTTGTAGTTGGAGCCCTCAGATTTCTTGGAAAAGATTCCAATAGATATATTGAAGGGATTCCTGGGTATGACGATAAACTACATCCGCATCCTTGAGTAAAACGATAAACAATGTCCAACAGCAGGGTTTCTGATCAGAAGGTTTTGAGGAGCGTGGAACCACCTCTTAATTGCTGTTAGGGTCCAAACTATGGCAAATAGTTAACCCCCAATTGGGGTCGAAACTCTATGAAAGTGTAAAAATAGGTTTTAATACCAGCAATAACTTTTTTGAGGAAAAACTATTACCAGCAATACATTTATGTAGGAAAAATATTACCAGCAATAGAAATCTTGTCGGTATTAAATAACTCATTGAGGTTTATATGCCGTAAAATAAACCAAACCAAAAATATTACCAGCGATAAAAATCTTGTCGGTATTTAATAATCCATTGAGATTGATATGCCGTAAAACAAACCAAACCAAAATTATTAGCAGCAATAAAAATCTTGTCAGTATTAAATTACACATTGAGGTTGATATGCCGTAAACAAACCAAACAAAAAATATTAGCAGCAATAAAAAATCTTGTCAGTATTAAATTACACATTGAGGTTGATATGCCGTAAAACAAACCAAACAAAAAATATTAGCAGCAATAAAAAATCTTTTCGGTATTAAATAACCCATTGGGGTTGATATGCCATAAAACAAAAACCAAACCGGATAGGATTGTTCCTCTAATTTCCATTTGTTCCATGGTTTTGTCGTAGCTATTTGGAATTGCGCTAATATAAAAAATGGCAAGACTGACATTGTCCTTTGGTGTCTGTGAAAGTTGAACTATTTATTCATTTTTTAACACTCTTTCAGTTTTATTTCCGTATCCATTTGAAGAACAAAATCGATTATCTGGTATGATTTTTTCTCCATTTTGTTAAGGAATACCTTATGAGTCTCTTGATTTGGGTGATCCGTTTTAAATCTGAAAGTTCTGAAAGATTTTCTTTTTTTCATTCTCTTGGATAGATTCCAAAATCTGCCCACATCAGAAGTGGGCAAACCAAGATGAATGGGTGTACCGCCCGCGAAAGCATTTCAAAGAAAAGAAACACATGCATTATTCGATTTTCGTCTCATCAGTTTTTCTCTTTTTTAATGTTATTTAATGTTCAAGGAGAAAAATCTACGATCATTTCTCCATTTCATTGAATCTTCCTGTAAAAATTACCAAATTTGTAAAGACAACTAGATTCTGAGGTGATTTCATACTTCTATGTGTTGTCGCCCATAAGGATGTAGGTGATCATGACTCTCCTCAACCTCCAGTTCTTTTTAAGGTTTGTCTTTTCGCTATACTTCATAATGTCTGTTCTACCAACAATTTACAGTAGCTTGTTAGGTAGGTTATTCACTGATTTTCTCTGTCCCTTTTGCAGTCAATAAACCTTGTGACTGTTCAATTCTCCGAGCCATCTTTCCACATCCATTACATTCACTTACGTGATAATACTCTTGGGAAAGGCAGAGATCCGTTTCTTCTCTCCCTCAGCTATGGGTAAATAACAGAAAAAACCTGATCCTATAGCCTTAGATGGCAACTGGTCTACCGCAGAAAGAAATAGCAAACTACTACGAGAAAAGAATCTGCTTCGTTGAAAGGTACATGATCGCCTGAACTTATATCACGCATTGCACATAGAAGAAGAAATACTATCTTTACCGTACGACATAAAGAGCGTTGACTTTTCACCATCTTCTAACGGATCGGTCACTGATTATTGCTTATTATTTGTAAACGCTAAAAATAATGTTTATTGTTTATTCCCTATTCTAGTATTTATCAAACTCGTAGTCCATCATGAACCCTCTAATCAATATATGTGGCCCTCCGAAAATAAACTATCGGGGAAAATTCACTATCTTACCCAGATCCTTATCTATTCGTGCATATTGTCATTTTTTAAAGGATTTCACCCCAAGCAAGGCGGGAAGCCACTAGCACGCAAGGGGTTACAGAGAGTTAGAGTGAGAGAAAAGAGGAGCGATAGAGGAAAGGATGAAGAGAAGGATAGGGGATAGATCAAGGCATCGGGAGACGTCGATTGATATTATATTTGAAGAGTTGCAGATTATAGCTATCAGGAAAACAAGAAATAGGGAGGGAGTTCCACAGGCGAGAAGTGCGAGCCATGAAACTATTGGAGTAAAAGAGACGACTGCATTTAAAAGTATCGACAGTGAAGCGGGTGTGAGTGAGATTCCAGCCTAGTTGAACGCTTAAATTCATGAAGTCTGGGAACAAGCGAAAGCAAATCATCGGAGCAGTTACCGTGAAAGTATTTGTAAAAAAGACAGAGGGAGGCGACGGCACGTCTGTGAGAGGGCGACTGCAGACCAGATGCCAGATCAGCGTCTTTGGATTTTATCAAGGACCTTGAGACAAACAGAAGGGGCACCAGACCATATATGGCAGCAATATTACATGCAAGAGCAAATGGTTGATTTGTAGATTTGAAGGATCGACTCCGGCGAGAAAAATTTCCTGTAGCGGCACAGGGAGCCAATTTCCTTGCGGTGGACGAATCTATTGACTCAATGTATTTGTTTTATCTCAGGTCAGCAGACAATGTGAGACCGAGCAGTAGCAAAGAGGTGCTCTCGTGGAGTTGAGCATCAGACATTCTAATGGGAGGAACGGATGGTTCTCTGGGGTGAGTACTAGAGAGCAGTTTTGTTTTTGAGGCAATAAAGTTAACCAGCCAAATCCTGTCCCAGTCCACAACCGATTGGGGGTCGTTTTCGAGACCAACAGCAAGGTTAGTTTTGTCAGCGACACTAGTTTTGTTTTTGAGGCCGGAGTAAATAGTAATGTCGTCCGCATAGATGCCTACTTGGGAACCTAGGACATCAAGAAGAGCGTTCTCTCTAGACTAATCTGTTGCAGTCAATGGTTATATAGTTGATCAATTAACTTTTATTGATACAGAAATTCTCTGGAATTGTTTTGTTAATATCAGCGAACACTCGTTGTCACTTTTGTGATGCCAACGAATACAATTCTCGTTGTAGTAGAGACTTTGTAATCGCAGATACAACTATAGTAACGCCGTTGAACAATTCTGGTGTCAGACGCCTTCGAATAACAATCGCACTAATAGTACTTGCTCGATAATACTCGCTCGAATAGTAATCCGTATAGTGATCAGTATATAGAAATAGTATAGTGAATAGAGTAGAGAAAAGCGTTCCGTATAGCAATAGAGGATAGAATAGAAGTGCAGATCATTTAAAGGTGACGTTTAGACTTCCAACGTATACGTTTCTTCTATGGTTACGCTGTCTCCTTAATTAATGGTATCGCCTGTGTTTATCAGCGTCCTTCCCGAAGTAATCTGTTTCTAACGGCAAAATATATATTCCTGTCTTCGTAGCAAGTTCGATAGGGTCAACAAAGTAAAACTGGCAGATACTCTCGAAAATGACCTCCAATCGGAGGTTAAATGTAATGACAAGTAAAGTTTACCTCTTATCATTTAATGACCACAGATGACGTTTTATACCACCTCCGTCAACATGGCTGATACAAACCTCCAGGCGTGCAACTCTTCTTGGCCTCGCGTTTTACGCTGACCATAAATTGAAGGGATTATATTGAAATAATTTGCTAAGAATGTTAGTCCAGTATGTCGTGCCAGAAAATTACGTCACAATCTAGTTTGCACATTTATAAAATCTACCAGTTTTCGGTGCATTGACACGACGGCCATATTTGATCAGGTGATCCTACTATATATCTCGAGATTCAGGAGAAAATTCAAAAAAGGGATTGTAATGTAGTCGATCCAGTTCTGCCATTCCACTTTCTCACCGCCGTGGTGTGGCTTTCCTCTGCCTTTTCTATAAATATTTTCATGGTAATTGCTCGAATGATCTTTCATCCTTAGTGCATCGACTGCATGAATTTGAGAGGGCTACTAGATTGGCAACTAGGTCTCATTGTTTTCCTGTTCAACAAGCTAGATGCAATTGTATAATGGGTTTCTTTTCTCACACCTATCACATTCGGAAATCTCTTCCGGTTTGTTGTTCCCTGTCAAATCTTCAAAAATTTAAATGCGACCTCCATCGCCATATTCTGTCTTCTTGAATCCTGTTTTTTATTATTGTCCTTTCGACTCACGTCTTCTCATTCTCTTTTCCCTCCAAATAACTCCTTGCGTCTTAGTGGAATTATCGCCTTACTTGGAGTGAAATGATTAAAAATTATTATTTAACCCGTGTTGACGAGAGACTCAGAAAGAAATCTGAAATTATTGTTAAGCAAAGTAACAAAGAAAAGCATAAAAACAACTATCAATTCTAAGACTGACTGCATGGTTATCGACAAAAGAAACGTCCCATGGTGTGAACCTAGTATTCTTTTTTATCCTCTCCATATTACATTGTTAACGAGGGAACCGCTTCTTCTCCAGAAAAGATGCATTGTAGAACGAATCCCCCGAGAGGATGTTTTTCCAATTACTAAAATTCTAACCTCTTCATGTCTAGAATTCCTGGCTATCTACCTCACGGATCCTCACAATAGTTAACTGTTTCGACTTACACATACGCCCTTACAACAAACACATTATTAACTTTTATATGAGTGAAAAATAGTAAAAGAAAGATACAGAAATATCACATTTTTTTAATCATTCCACTGAAAGCAAGGCAATAAAGCTACTGAGTGGATTGTTGAGTTTGAAAGAATATGAGAAAATGAAAAACCATTATTAGAGAGATAGAGAGTACGTTAAAAGATCAGGAATTGCCATTCCATGTAAATCTTTGAAGAGTTAATTGGGAAGCATGAAGCCGGAAGAGAGTTCCACAAGCGAGAAGTGTGATATAAGAAACTGTTAGCATAGAACTTACGGTTACATCTAGCTATTTCAAATATAAAGAATGAGACCTTGCCGCCAGTTCTAGTACTCCGCTTAAATTCGTAAAATCTAGGTACAAAATAGGAAAGCTCATCAGAAAAACTACCATGAACATATTTACAGAAAATGCATAGGAAAACTACGTTACGGCGGTTGTAAAGTAACTCAAGCCGAGATGTCAAGTTGGACCCATACCAGTGTAAATTCTTCTTTGATTCTAATGGGTTAGTGTGGTAACAGACGAAATAAAATGTGATACAAAATGCCGAAATATGCTTTCCAGAAATTAAGAAATGTATGAAAAGTGTTATGTAGTGGTTTCACAATGGAGGCTTGTATTTTGTACTAATTCGGTCCTAAATAGGTTCGACGTACAAAACGTTAGGAACTTGATATAATAGGTAATGACGCAGTAATCTAGTTGTGGTCGCTGATACTTTAATATCCGACTAACGGTCGTCCGACATCGACTGACTGACAAACTCTCTGCCGACCTGCCACTACTACTCTTACTATTCGTACTTATTATAGGTGGGAGGGTCTATTAATAATAGAATAGGTGTGTTTCACTATAACAAAAAGAGATGAAAAATACCTTTAGAAACAAAGGTAACAGTGATGAACAGCAGCAGTACGATATATAACCACACGCACACACACACACAAACACACAAACATACACACAGTGTTATCAAGGCTAGAGCGCCAATCTACCACGCTAATTCCCCTCCAGCTGTGGATTATTATAATTTGTCAAAAGATAACTCGTTTCAGTTAAAACAGGCGAAATATTAATAAGATATACAAGAGTTAAGTGATTATGCGCTGAAAGCTTTAGGTCAAATGCATAAATTTTGATTCAAAATAGTTTATGTTCCGCATGTGAAACAAGGAAAAAATGATTTTGAATATCATGGATTGCTGCAAGCATTACTGACATAAACAGATTAATATATATATATATATATATATAATAAACAAATCACCTTATATGGGAAAAGCCTATTTCGGCAGACGAAGACATCGGTCGTCTGTCTTATCAACACCGGTGTGGACTGAGATCGTGCCAGAAACAGGAAATTATTTGTGAAATCTAAAAAAAAAAAAAAAAAAAAAAAAAAAAAACACAGTCGAAAAAGTAATAGAGAATTTATCCATTTCAATGTTTCAATCAGACGAAGGCACGAGAGAGGGGCCAGGGGAGGGTAGAAGGTATTTGTATTAAAGGGAATAAGTTTTATAAAATTAAACTCGAATATTGACCTTATGACATACACTAACTAATTTCTTATTTTTTACAATATATATATATATATATATATATATATATATATATATATATATATATATATATATATATATATATGCCAAATACTATAAAAAATGAGTAACATTTTGGGTCGATTAGTTTTGCTGATTGATTTTTCCATTTTACGAATAACCCTTCTCTTTACAAGGAAGAGGAGGAAGAAATTCAGCCAGAAATATAAAGTTTTTGAAAAAAAGTAAAGGGAAAATATATCATTTTAATCGCATTTGCTTCAAATATCATTTGCAAACTAAGTAAATAGGATGCATCTATATATATATATATATATATATATATATATATATATATATATATATATATGAAGAAATATAGTCTTAAGGTGTGCTATATTTATGGAATAAAGTGCTCAATATCAGAGATAGAGCGTGTGTAAATATAAAAGTGAACATAGAAGTCAACACTTAGAGGCGACAGTCTGTTTCGTGCTATATGTGGCCTGACGATTGCATCTAGCATAAACAGAGTGTCGCCTCTAAGTGTTGACTTCTATGTTCACTTTTATATATATATATATATATATATATATATATATATATATGTGTGTGTGTGTGTGTGTGTGTATCAATATATATATATATATATATATATATATATATATATATATATATATATATATATATACAAAGGTAGATTGGGAGTGAACAGATATGGATAGAGAGGATAGTTAGATAGACTGAAGAGACTATCAAAATATAGATAGGTAGGTAGATATATAGGAATTCGCTGCAGTAGATAGATAGATAAGAAGTGGCTGCAATATATATATATATATATATATATATATATATATATATATATATATATATATATATATATCTATATATCTATGTATGTTTATATATATATAGGATAGATAGATAGATAGATAGATCGATAGATAGATAGATAGATAGATAGATAGATAGATAGATTGATTGACAAAGGAGGAAATTAAGCAGTACGTATACAAATACGCTTGTCCCTAATAGATATTTATTCAATCACATATAAAGCTTCAGTTCACATTTCCAGGACAAATATTAAGAAGAGAAATCATGGGAAATTTCACACTCACAGAACATATTTCAGGCAAGCGGGGAAAAAAATTAAACAACATTTAACTACCAAAATAGTTTATGTTCATATATGTCCGAACAGGATGTGTGAAAGATGGTGAAAAACTGAAACTCATTAAGAGCTACAAAGAAGAGGATGTAATGGAGGGCTATGATCGCAAACGTCCTAAACGGACACGGCATATAGCAGAAGATAATATTAATGCAATATGATCTTTATGTGCTGTGTCCCCTCAGAACGTAGGCGATCATGTCTTTCCACAACCTGCTGACCTTGTACCTCTCAATAAACTTTGTCATTCTGTTATTTCTCTTAAGCTCTATTCTCCTATCCATTTTACCCCAGATCACCAAGTATATAATGCATTGTTTTCCTATATCCTCTTTTGCCCCCTTTTTTTTCCCTGTGAGTATAATATTTTCAAAGGCATCCTTCTTAATTATAAGCGCCAGAACCTTAACAGTCTCTTCCTGATTTTAAATATTAGTTTTCTTTTTATTTCCATTTTCTCTAAAACTTTGTTTAGATGTTCCGTCCGTGATATCCTCAGCATCTTTCTGTGGAACCACATTTAAATTGCTTCAAGTCTCTTCTTCCTCTTTCAGGAGACTAATACCGCCATATTGGACGACATACAAGCACGTAGCATTTTAATACTTTTTTTTTTGTTTCTAGCGAAATTTTCATATTTCTTACTCCTCTGCTTAACGTTTCTGATTTATATAGAGAAAAAGCGAGATACAAAGAGAAAAAAAAAGAGCGAAAAGAAAAAGAAAAGGGGAGAAGGAAAGGTGGATCGCGAAAGATGAGTATGAGAGAGAGAGAGAGAGATAAAGAAAGAGAAAAGTATAAACAGAGACAAATTGAATACAAAAAAGGAAAAAAAAAATGACGACAAATATGGAAGACCGGAAGGAGTAAAATTATGTAATGGCTTAAAACTGGAAATTAATATTTTTATTTCTTTAATTAATTTTTTTCTTTTCAAACATGTCATTCGGTATCCGATTTTTTCTTCATTTAAATATTGCGTTTTTTTTTTATTCGTTTTGTCGTCTTTCTTCCTTTCTACGTACAGAGAAATTCCACGTTCGTTTTCACTTTATTACTTGCCGACATATTGATTTTTCTCATTTCTTTACACGCCATTATTTTAATTTTCTTCCATTGATTTACCAATTAAAATATAACTTTCTATGTTATATATATTGGTATCTTCAAAAAATAAAGAGAACTTGCATTTCAACATTTCAACATTGCACGCACGCACACACACACACACACACACACACACACACACACACACACACACATATATATATATATATATATGAATTGCACACAAAATGCTGGTATTATAGAAACAGTGTTC